>JAPSGF010000041.1:3207954-3260262 GCA_035772895.1 Perdix hodgsoniae
CTCCTCCGTGACCGGCCTGGGCTCTGCCCCGCAGCGACCCCCGGGGAGGCGGGAGACGGGACCGGCTCCGAAGGGAGCCGGGCGGGCAGCGGCGGACTGCAGGAAACAGCGCTGCCGTGCGCGGGGTGTGAGCGGCGGGACGGAGAGGTTCGAGCGTCTCCCGCTGCCGGACGGGGTGCGGGTGGCGCTGCGGGCGCCTTCGGCCCCGTTAACCCGGTGACATTTTCACACTGTCAGCGCGACGAAACGGGAGGGGGCTAAAAATAAATTGGGGCTGCGTTCGCCGTGTTCCCGTAGGTTATATTTGGGAATGCCCGAGGGAGAGGATCGCGGGCTCCCGTTGGGCTGCTGGAAAAGCAGTGCCAGCGCGGAACGGCAGCGGATGCGCGAGCTGCAGGGAAGGGAACGGAGGGGACCGGCAGCGCTCAGCCGCGCCGTGTGGGATGGCTTGCCCCGAGGCAAGCACCCGGTTGGGCACTCGAGGTGGAGCTGCAGGAGAAAGTCCTCTCCTTCTGACTGGAAAGCATCAAGAAAAGCTCAGGTGCAGCTCAGGTGCGAGATGGAGCTCAGCCCCGAGTGGAAGTCTTAAAACTTTTGGGGAGCGCTGACTCAAGGGGAGCTGGAACTCTGAAAGAAAAGACGGCTGCCCCCAGCTGAGCCCTCCTGTGGGCAAGGGAATGGCTCTGCACGCTGTCTGTAACTCATACGTGGGAGTGGGAAGGAGGACGATTCTGGAGGACCTCCTTGTGCAGCACTTGGAGCATCTCTGAAGCATCTTCGCCAGCTTCATCCCCTCTGGGACAACCTGCAAACCTTCAAATTGCAGAAACAATGTTTGGAGCGAGACGTTGCTTCACAGAGGAGAAATCCTACGTGTGGGATTCCTCTGAAACCCAGTGGGAAAGGAAATCAAAAACGATCAAAAGATGCAAAACATGATCTGAGACAGCTGGAGGGATTTGCACAAGGAGTTCAAGCAACATCTGGAAACTTATGAGAGAGGTTTATAAGAGGTCACCTGCAGGCAAGGATAAAAGGCTTCGGTGTCCAGAGAGTGCGAAATCCTCCTGGAAGGTTCCCAGTTTAAAATGGCAAGATGGATCAAAGAGGTGATCAGCAGCATGACCATTGTGGACAAAAATGCTTTTCGGAAAATAAGAAGCACGAGAAAAGCTTTGGCCAACTTATGAGCCAGGACGAACCACAGCAAAGAGTTAAGGCACTGAAAAATCACTCAGAAAAGGAAATCAAAGGCTTGTAGGACACCACAGGAAAAAACAGCCTCCTGCTGGAGAGAAGGGCTGGCCAGAACACCGCCTAACACCGAGCGTTCAGCACCATTTGCAGACTGGGAAGAAGGAATCAGGCTGCCTGTCCCTGCTGGGTCTGTGCGAATGCCATCTTTTGGAGAATAATTTGTGAGGTTTGTTCAGTGCAGTCCATAACCACAGCGTGAGGGAAGGCCTCTGAGGTGCGGTGCCTATGGGCCAGCTTGATTGCTCCAGCCCTTATGGCACTGGATGCTCGCCTTCAGGGAAGAAAAGGAAAAAAAGAGATTGAATTGTCTAGACTGGGTGTGTGACACGGAATCAGACATGAAATTAGAGAGCTAGTCAACCAAGTGCTACAAAACGGGGAGAAAAGAGATTCTAGCTGAACCGGGAGAGGATCTGCATCACTTTGCTTGAGTAACAAGGTAGTAATGAAAACTGCCACTGTACATTGGATGTCGACCTACTCATAGATTTTCAATTATGGGATAAGCAGACTGAGACCGGGGGGGGGGAAATGACATGAGAACATATAAAAACCTGAGGTGAGTTGGAAGGTCTGGCTGCCCTGAAGCCTGGTAGGAGAGGTCTGGGGAGCAGGGCGTGCATGTAATGAAAGCTCTCCAGCCCAGCGGCTTGTGGTGTAGAAGCTTCCTGAGCCAGAGGTGACATCTGTGTGTGATGGGAAGCCAAAGACTCCGTGAGAGGCAGCGGCACTTGACAAGGTGCTTACATCTCTGGTTGAGCAGAGCATGGGGCCAGTGAGATGGTCAGTCCTGCCAGCGCAGCCCTGTGGCTCGCACAGTCAGTTCAGTGCCACGCACATACCTGACGTCTGTAAAATAAGGGAGAGAGCAGCCATGCAAACACGCAGCTGAATTCTGAGGCAGACATAAACCTGATGTGGGAAAGTGGCAGAGAGCGAAGACACGATGTGCAGCAGCGGATGAAGGCCTCCAACCGGCTGCGGAAATGGGAGTGGGTCCAGCCTAGGAGAGCGGAGATCTGGATCCATGATTGGACAAAACTTTTTAAAAAAAGGGAGAGGCTGGTCACAGAGGCACTCCTAGGCCACGTGAAAAGGATGGTATTAGCAGAAATGTCCCAAACTCCACCAAAGTAGGCAAAGTAGAGTGGCAATTGGGCCGACGCCGGTTGAGCCGGTCAGCCCGAGGTGGGTGGTGGTGACAGGAGAGCATGGGTATATCCAGACCTGGGGAAGTCAGCCTGGTAAACAGGCACTGGAGTAAAAAGTCAAGTGTGAGGGTGGGCGGGCTGCTGCTACCTTCCCACCTCAGGGGTAGCTCATAATGTGTGATGGGGGGGTACCCCAGTGCACCTTGCACCATCAATTTGGAAATTCTCCTTAGAGTTGTGCCTCAACTGGGCAGGTAGCTGGTCTGCAGTGGAAAGCTGTCCCGCTTCCTGGAACGGTACAATTAGAGATGGTTACAGCCCAGGGCTGCTTCCAGCCCGGCTGTGAGAGATCTGAAGCCTCAAGACCCCTGTGGGTCAGATCCTGTGGATGTGAAATATAAATGATCCCATCTGCCTGCTGGGTGCTTTGCAGGAGCAGCAACAAAGAACAAGTGAAACAGCCACCCCCTGAATTCACTGCAGAGAAGCTGTGTCTGTGAATGATGAGTTCTTGGATGCTGCTGCTGGGTTCAGTTTGGGCATTCCCAAAGCAGCAGAAAGCTGTGTATTGGCAGGCAGAAGCGGAGCTGGAGGTCAGGGAAAGTTGCTTCCTCAGCACAGCCTGATCAGCTGGTGATTCAGTGATGTTGGGGGCTTACATAAAGCACCAGCTTGGCTTCTCTGATGAAGGGATGGCACAGCACGCCATCAGGAGGCCTTGAGTGGCCTCAGCCTTTCGGGAGGCCTGCTGTGCTTGGGCTAATTATGGGTGCACGCTGAGACCTTTGAACGAGAAGTGGTAAGTGCAGTTACACATGGCTGGAGATAAGCTCAAGGCTGGCAGCCTGTAACTGGTCCCAAAGGAAAGGGAGCTGTTCCAAAAGACCGCCAGTTACCTCTGTCACACAGCTGGTGATGGGGAATTTCCACTGAAACCAAAAAAAAAGCCCCGACACTTCATGGAGCTGGCACACTCCTCTGCCACTCACGGAGGTGCAGGTTGGTAGGACTCTGCTCACGTTATGGAAGGTTTGTTTGTAGATTTGTTAACATTGCAAAACCCTCGCACAGGTAGGGTGACAGAGGGTGAGCATTTCAGTGGCCAACGCAATGAGTTTTAGCAGTTTCAACCGGTGCACTTCTTGGTTCAGCTTGCATGTAAGTTGTATTAGTGGTTGCACTGGAGGAACATTGTAGTAAGGGCAGATCGTGCATCCCAAATGCAATTTGCTCAAGCGTTAAGAAAAGTGGCAGCTTTGCAGCCACACACTGAACACATCTAGGCATCTAGTGGTGATGCTTACAGACAGGAGCTCTGGAGCTAAATGCAAGCGATGTCATGGGTGGGAAATGGAAGAGCTGATTCTTCGAGAGGATGGATGCAGAGTAAGAGATGCTTGTTTCTTCTCTTACATCCAGCCAGTGCTGGAAGATGCTTCCCAGAAAGCATCTCAGTAGCTGGAAAGTGATCTGGGAAACCCAATTGCCCTCAAACAAGGTATACATCTGGAGTACAGCAATGTGTATCTTTCAGGCACCGAGGGAAATGCACGGTGAGTCGGTTTGGAGCTAAAGATCACTTGCTGCCTAGAAATGGCAGCGCATGCAAACAACCTGTGGAGAACCTTGTTAAGTAATGTCCTTAAGAGTGAAAAATAATATTTTTTATTATTTTAAAATTGACTGACATTCTGGACTGTACTGGGAGTCCATACATTTCCAAAAAAAAAAAAAACTTAGCTAAGCTAAAGGAAAGATCCTATGGGCAAGATGGGGGAAGTCTGTAGAAAATACATGCAGGAGATTAGTGCCCCATTGCAAATAACGGTCCCACAGAAACACGGAGAGACACCATGAAGTAATGTCTGACAGTCATTTCATTAATGGTCTGCACTGCCTGCTGTTTTTGTTTTTCTGACTGAAGCAGCTTCTGGAAGCTGCAGACTATTTCACAAAATGCCCCAAAGCCTGTCTACTAGGGCACCAGTGCCAGATGTCCAAGTGAAAGACATCTTCTCCCTCCAAGTCCTAGGAGGTATGGGAGGATTGCACAAGGCTCAAGGGAGAAACACTGAATCCAGAACAATGCAGCAGATCTGTGAGGCGGCTGAGATCCCTGAAACATCTCCATGTGTCTGCAGCCTGAAGGGTTGGGGTTGGTGGGATGCTTTTTGCAGACTTAGTCAATAGGGCTTCTCCACTGAAGTACATCAAGTGGTAAGACCCAGCGTATCCCAGTCCTTTCAAAAGCCTTGGGAGCAGCAAAGCCCTTTCTTACCATTTTGGTGAAAAACAGAGTATTTTAGGATGAGGGTTTTCATCCGGGCTTTACCAGTCAACCCCATGTAAGTTGTCTCTTGCTTCCCATCCCACAAAATGTGCTTGCATTTTTACTACTTGCCCTTTTATGCGGATTAATACGATATTTCATGTTCTACTGTTGTTGTTTTATTTTAAGCATCTTTGTTCAGTATAGCCCAAACCCATGCATTTCTATGCCTGAGAACCTCTAGGTTTTGACTGCCCTGTAACACTGGCATCATCAGTGGGTGCCAGAACACATCATGTTTCACATCTCCATGCCTGTAGAGTTCAGGCAAACTGAGAAGTGTAGGCTTTCTCAGCAGAGAGAGGGAATACTAGCCTAGATTATGTGTTACCATTAATTACCCAACTTGTGCCTCTGTCTGGCAGCTGAAACACAGGCAATGCGGAAGATAGTGGCCCTTTCCAGCCTGGTCCTTTGTGCCACATGGTGCCTTAGGGATCTGCAATCAGCGCTTTGATTATTAGGGTAAAATTGGTCATAAAGGGGAAATAGAATGAAATAAAATGAAAGTGCAGCTATCATTTTCACTTGAGTTCTGCATGATCCATTTTAATTTAAATGGAAAATGACACATAACTTATCTATAATGGTTTAAAGACCCAGTCAGAATGCTGTTGCCAACACCAGACTGTGACAAGTTTTAGCAGCACTGTGATGGACATAAAGCTCTTTAATATGCACAGAAAACCAAATATCAGCCGCTCTGCTGAGAAAAACACCTGGGCTTAGCCAAGAAAGTGTGGAGCCAGGGGCAGGAGGAGCTGCCCAGTGCAACCTCTCACTGTGTGGCTTGGCTCCTTTTTATCTGTTTCTGAGCATTTCAAATGGCAGAAGTAGAAAACACCCATCACAAGGGGTGCTGAGAGGCAAAGTCGTGCATGTGAAGCATTTCAACATCCCCACGAGCCTGCTGCTACAGGGTGACCTCAGGCCAGGGCGAGCTCTCGGTGTCCCGCATTGCAGGGATTGAGGAGCTTGGCTGGAGCACAGGACACACGGCAGTTCCCAAAAACAAAATCCCTCAAGCCAGCAGCCCATCGCACAATGTTGCTGTGCTCCTGATGGGTTACAAGTGGAAAAATATCCCCCCTTGGAGAAGGTGAGGAAGGAACAAGCAACACTTTTTGCCCAGCATAGCGGAGATGGAGAAGCCCCAGCACACGTAGCTGGTGTCACAGGTATCCCCGTGCCCTGGCACGGCTGGGGTGGCCATGCCTGTGAGCTCCCAGCAAGGCACCAGGGGTGGGCTGGGTGTGGGTGTCAGAGCCAGGTAGGCCGCATCGCCCCACCGCAGGCAGCTCTGGCCAGTGCCTCTTTCCTCGGGAGGAGGAAGCTCGCATGCAGGGCAGGAAGCAGCGATGGAACAGCCAGCTCAGGAAGGGGACGGGGCCAGGAGTTTGTTTTTAACCTGCTTCTTGTTTATTTAAGCTGGGAGGAAGGCGAATAAAAGCGGCCACTGAAAGGGGATGGTGGTGTCGCAAGCGGTCGGAGGCAGAAAATACCTTTCCAATGTTTTTCACCAGAGCCAAGGTGTTAAAAACTGGTATCCTGAGCCTCATATCAAACTAGCAGCAGGGGCTCAATGGCACTGCTTTGAGGGCTGGAGGAGGGCTGTGAAGCTGCCTGGTTCACTGCTGTAGGGATTTTTGTCCTGCTTTTTTTGGGTAGGATAGGTAAAAGCAACTTGTTTCCCTTTGCACAGAGACGTCAGGTTTGCACTTGAGGATGAAGAAGCCCTTGCTTCTGCTGCCAGCTGCTAGTGTTGCCCATGCTATGGGGCTCACTGCTCCTGCCCTGAGAGGCACTGTCCTGCAGACTTTCTGGCCCCACCAAGGCACACAACGCTGTCCACGTATAGTTGATTCTGCATGTAGGGTAGCACCAAGTTTGCAGACTATTTCTCTGGTGTTCACATTTCTCCTGCATCACTTGTACTCCCTGCTCTGGGCTTCAGCTGAGGGCATATTTCTGCTCCAACAAAGCAGGGCTCACTGGTGAGACGCATATCCCAATTGCAACTGGGTAAGAACAGGTGCTGCTTCCCCCATCTGCAGCCCCATAGTGCCCCACAGTCCCCATCCATTCCCACCAGGTGCCACAGGAGGTCCTGGCTGGTGGGGCTGGCAATGAGTTGCTGGAGTGGGCTCACCCTCCATCCTTGAGTTTCCAGCACCTCCTCTTGTTTATTTTACCTCAAAAGAACCTCAAAGAACCTCAAAAGGGACCCTTGGTTTTACCAGCCTGAGTCCATGCACTTCAAAACCTCTAAGCCAGTTCTGGGATGAACTTCTTCAGTGTCCTGTCCCCTTAAGAGTATGTATGTGCCCTAGTATTGTTGTAATTCTCCTTCCAAGTTTGCTTAGAAAGCAAACGAAGACATTACAAAAAATCCAACTGACCAAAAAAACCCAGCTCTGGCCAGCCATTTCAGGCTAAGCTAATGCAATTATCATTCTTATCCATATTGTCATGCAGTTAGTCCCGCTGAGCCTAGAGCTCAACTGTCCTGATTTTTCATCATAGATTCTCTTTGTTCCTCTTCAAGTATTGCTCCTGATTAAGGGCTCTGATTTGAGAAACTTAATCTCAGATTTTATAGTGACAGTTGATTTTTCTTTCAGCAAGTTTGTTTGGTATGGATAAGCTGACATATTACATTGACGTGTTTTTGACTCCTTTTTACTTTTTGGTTTCCTTTGTGGATACTTTTCCTAATTCTTCTGAAAATATCATAGAGCTGAAGTTCTCAGCAAGGATGATAAACCTGCTTGAAGGTGTTTCTGTGTATGAGCAGAAGTGAAGTAGAAGCAGGAATCAGGAAAGCAAATGCCTGCTACAGTTCGGGTCACACTTCCAAAGAGAATTATTCCTCACGTGCTTTCTCACACAGCAGGACACAAGAGTGCAGGGATTGCTGCTTTGGATCCAGGCTCACAGTCCTTCTGCTTCCTGGTCTTGTCTCTGAAGGTGCCCAACTGCTGAGTGCCCCAGAACCAGAACAGGGAACACACAATGGCTGATTGTAAGTCGTTTATGGGAAAATAAATAAATAAATAAATAAATAAATAAAAATCCCAGCCCCAGGAATCACTTGGAGTGTCACCTGAAGAACTCTGGAGTATATCCCATCCCTTTTGCGTTATTGTGAGCTAAGCCGTACTCACAGCCTATATAAATGCCTATGCATTGTTTCAGATCTCCTGAGCATTCCAGCAATTTCCTATGGCAGTGAATCCCAGTCCTGTGATGTGCTGCTGAACACATCTCCATTCCTCCAGCCATCCATTGCTCATTTTTAAAAATCAAATCAAACATCCTCTTTCCCTTCTATTGAGCAATAATTTAGACTTTCTTGAGCCTCCTTCCCTTGGGCTTTGCTATCTCCTCTCTGTTTTGGTCAGTCAGCACCAACTCTTCTAGTATTCCCTTCCATCACTGTACAAGAGCTTTCCCATCATCTTGAGCAGGAGTTTCTTTGGCCCTTGATGCAGAATGATGACAGAACGATCTGTCCTCCTGGGTATCCATTCTGTTAGCTCACCGGGACTGCAGATGTAGGATTAGTTATTTTGAGATCCAGGCAAAGAGAGTCACTCTATAGATAGGACCATACTAACGTAAGGAGTTGTTTCAGCTGTGATACTAATAAGACTTGACTTTATTACTGTGGTCTGGGCCAAGACATACAGTGGGGACCTCAGCCAGGTTCTGGCCACTTCTTCTACCATCTTGTTTCCTCACAAGGCCAGACCTCCCCACTCACCATTCCCATGCCTCCCAGCAGGCTTCTTGCCACACTGAGGCCATTGACCTGTAAGTGCCAGGATGGCTAACCCAGTTTTAAACAATTGTACTTGCACCAGAAATCTAATTTTGCAGTTGAAAAATGTACCCCAGCAGCCCCTGTTTGTGATCCATAAAGCAGACAGAGGTGGGTCTACTCTGATGGTGTTGGTTGGCAGAATGAACATAAAAGGAGGAGCTGGTATAGGAGAGCGATTGAAAGAGCAATTAAAATGATCAGAGAGACAAAATCTAGCACAGATCTGGTGTTATGCCACTTGAGGAGCAATGGGAGTGAGGGCTCAGTTGACAGCGTCACTTTGAAGGTGGCAGTGAAAGTGAAAGTGAAAGCCAATCGTACAAGCATCCCCAGCACAGCTGTGGGCTCACCATACCTGCCCAGAGGTGATCTCCTGGGTCCAGGGATCATGTAAAGCTAGCAGGGAGCTGCCAAAAACACTGCTGCTGCTGCAGAGGACACCTCTGTGCAGCACATCTGTGCTACTTAGGGATTCATGAGACAAAAGATTGTTTTTCCTTTTGCATTGCAGTTGTAGCTCACAGTTCGATGCACTGAATGTCCAAGGACATGACTACCCATGACTGTGCCTATGTAAGATGGCCTGTGCAGGCAGGAGGTGGGTGACAGACAGTCAGAGATCCCACTGACATCATTCTAAGGCCGGGTGAATATACTGTGGCTGAAAAAGCACTAAAAATGGGCATTTATACACTCTTTACAGTCAACTGTAAAGACAGAATAGGCAGTGCGGTTGGGGATGCTTTCTTCTCAAGTTAGTCTCATTACATCCCATTAAAAGACCCCACTTTCAGTCAACTAAAACATTTGCCAAATGTTTTGAGGTGATGTTTTCCATGCCAGATGTCTGCCTCTGGCTGACTTTTTTTGAGGGAAAAATTCAGCCAGTCTGGTTTGGCCAACGCCTGGCACCAAGCGCAAGAGGCAGGGGAAGGAGAAGCGGTTTCACACCATGCCAAACGCTCAGTGTTTCTGGTGACCTTTTCTCTGAACAGTTCTAGCACACCCCTGCTTTGGAGCGGTAATCTGAAATTTGGCAAGAGAGCCAGATGTTGTGTCAGGCATTTGCTTTCCATTTTCCATGAGCAAATTTGCTCCACTTGGTCACATTATAAATCCTGAAGGAAGGTAAAGAAGTCACAGCTTGCCTGTGGTCACCAAGCTGCATATCCACCAGGCCAAGGAGGCCACTTGGCCAACTGATGGGCAGAGGTCCTGGTGGGCACTGGTGGCAGCTGTGGCTCAGTGCAGGCTGGCATTGAGTGAAGTGGCCCTTTGGCCACCCTGGATTTGTACAGCAAGAACAGGGCCAGCCTGACTCTAATGCAGAGAGGGAAAAGCTGGCTTGCAGGCATCTCTGGCTTGCTGCATGCAGATGTCTGGTTAGCGGGGTTTTACAGCTCTGCTAATGAGCAACAGGGCTGTCAATACAGTATGATACGGTGGGATTTCTGTCTTTTTGTGATTTGAAAAATTGCACCTAGAAAGTTATGTTAGAGATGATTGTATCTGCACGGTTAAATATTGGGAGGTTTAGAAGTGATAGGACTGAACTGACCTGTGCAATTTCAATTCACTTTCTGAACCACATTTAAGAGATACATATCTATCGCTACATTCTTCATCCCTCACAGCTGGCCTTCCCATCTGAAGTGTCACATAATCTTAGTTACAGCGTATTGATATTCCACAATCTTTTGTAGCTTTTTTCAATATTGAACTTGAACTGGAAGTGTTTGAAATCAATTGAAATTTCACAAATCCTACTGTTGCTGTGTACCCTAAAAGCAACGCTCTTTCTTGTCGCTTGTGCAGCAGTGGCATGAAAGAGATGTTTAGGACTGATACCCAACATTTGCCATTAGCCCTTGGTGGCTTTTATGTGGATGCCTGTGAACTTGCAGGCTTGAGCAGAAGGGGCCCAACTCTGTGCTGTGTGAACCACAGGATGCTCAGTGTCATCTCAGTCACGTACACTGACCCCGTCTCAACCATTCAGTGTGCCAGTCTCTCTGTCATCTGATCATTGCCTATACCAACACCCCTGCCTACTGCTATTTATAAAATAAATACATCCAAGAGTTTTAACAGTAACAGTGCTACGTGAGCAGGTAACCAAAGTTCCTACAGCACACTACTTCTAATATTATTAATTCCTCCACAAGCAAAGGACGTGTGCATACAGGAATTGAATGATCTTACTGTAAGGGCACCCACCTGGGCTCAGGTGGCAACTCACCAGGGTAAGGGAGCGGGCTCTGATTTAACACAAGTAACTCCATTAAAGACTGGATGATGAAAAATTAATGCTAAGAAATGCAGAGCAACACAGACAGGAGGGAGCGAGTGACAGAACAAGACAGTTGCGGCCACTGCATCTTTGAATCTTCCATGTTTATTAGAAAATTTCGGTCTTGTTTCATTAAAACAGTTTTCATTTTATTTAGTGTACATCCCCCTCTGTCTCATGGTTATTACCCATGGATGCCCAAGGGATTTGTGCAGCTGAGAAGCTTAACTGTCTTAGGTGCAGTCAATTCTGTGGGTAACACTGATGCAAAGTGAGCAGAGTTTGCAGCTAATTAAAATGCTACACTTCAAAATCATTTTTCCTAATTACTAATATTTAGCAGCACTATTTTAACTGCAATTTCCATGTTCTGTGGGGATTTGAACTCCGCTAATTTCCCACTAACTCTCTTGGCACCATATAGCATATCAAAATGACCATGAAATTGAAAAACCTTAGTCATTTTTCTTCTCCAGGAATTCATGCTGGCAGTAACAGGAAAAATATTTGGTAAAGCAAAAATGTGGCCAAATTCAAACCCTTTTGCCCTTTTTCCTCACCAAAAGCAGCTGTGCTACAATTCTTTCTGACCTAGAGGAGCACAGGAGCAGCTTGAACCGCAAGTTGGGATGTCCTATAAAGCTGGGCGGGGAGGTAGCGCTAAAAAGCATTTTCTTGGCCATAAAATGAGTCAATATCTGCTGAGATCAGTATCTCAATCTTTTAACTCCCATTCTTGGCACTGGCTGCTGGAACTGAGCTGCTATGCCTGTGCAACATCAGACACCAAACCACTGGCAGAATGAATGCTAGATCCCAAGCGTGCTGTTTCCCAGGCTCCAGCTCTGCCTAGCAGACCACACTCCCTCCTCCTGTAAGACAACAATGTCCTTTACAAATTGTGAAGAAGGTAACAGGGACATGAGACTTCAGTTTGGAGTAAGGCAGAGTTCATTTGCTGCACTCCCAAGTAATCACAGCAATTCAAACACATAAGTAGCATCAATACATGGATTTGCAATATGAAATGTTTAGTTATTTAGCAATAGAATCTTCAAATTGGCCTCCAACAGTTACTCTGAAGAGCTACATAAACATTCAATACAATAAATAAATATATATATTTTTTAAACTGAAAGGAAATACATGAATCCCTTCAGTAAACGCATGTCTACACAGATGAACGTCAACTCTCATTCATTCACTGCTTTTAAGTATTTGAGTTTATTTGGGACTTATCCACCTTGCTTTGTTGTAGTTGCTTTAGAATCATAGAATTATCGAATTGTTAATGTTGGAAAAGACCTCTAAGATCATGAGGTCTGACTGCCAGCCCATCCCCACCGTGCCCACTAACCATGTCCCTCACTGTCACATCTACACACTGCTTGAACACCTCCAGGGACGGTGACTCCACCCCTCCCCTGGACAGCCTGTACCAATGCATCACCGCTCTTTTGTAGATGAAATGTGTCCTAACATCCATCCTGAACCTCCCTATGCGCAACTAGAGGACACTATATTTGATTAAAGGAAATGCTGCCTTTCCTAGGTGCTCCAAACACAGCCCTTTCTGGTTCTCTATTGTGCGCCCAGCATCCCACAGCCAGCTCCATACAAAACCTTCCCTTACAGCCCCACTCTGCCTCCTCTTTGCAACCAGCATATCAAGAAGCCTTACATCATGGCCCTGGCCCCACTGCAGCATCGCCTGCTGACCCTGTGCACATCTCATAAGCTTTACCTTGCCTGAGCCCATCCGTCCATTAGAGTGATGAAGCCTCACTGATCTTGGTGGGCTGAGCCTAGCAGCAAGAATTTGTTCTTTTGCGTTTGCTTTCCCCACTTGTAAACCGAGCATCATAATATTTGCCTAGATCAAAGGGGGTACAGCGAGAATTAAATAATTAATGTATGTAAAGCACTTTGAAAGATGAAAGGTGCTATATAAGTACAAAGTATTAACTACAAAAAAGCACACAGCCCTGGTTACTGATGTAACCCTCCGGTTTATTCTATAAGAAATGCATGAAATCTAAATAATTGCCACTAACAAATAACGAGTTCGATTATGCCAAGACCTTACAAGAACTGTGCAGGGGACTGAGAGCCTTGCGTGCTCATGTGGCTGATTTAAGGCTTCTGCATGAACGAGCAGGAGGAGAATGTCTGCCTGCAACCAGAATTTGGAGGGGAAGGTTCTTCCTGGATCACCCGATCATCTCGAGCAGCCATGTCAAATGGTGTAATTCAAAAACTGATACTGCCCTGCCTCGAAGCAAGTTATGTCTCATGCTGCTCTCCAACCTCGCTGCTCCAATGGTTAGAGACCTTCTTCGGATTTCCAAGCTAAACACACTCATGGCCAATTTGTATCCATTTGTCCTCCTGCCAACATTGTTTTAAGTTTAACACAAGGTATTTATAGATCCAGCGTGTCCTTTCTAACCTCTAATTTTGTCAGGTTGAATGAACCAATCCCTTTCAGTTTTCCACTGTTAAATAGGGTCTCTAGCCCCTCTACCAGGCAGCCTACCAACACGTGGTTACGCCTGCTGCAGCCACAATTCATCTTTCTCAAACAGAGGTGAATAAAACTGTATGCAGCCTCCTCACAGGGTCCACCAGAACTTGCTTCCTGTCATTAATCCATTTCAGGCACTGTTGGAAGTCTGCGATGCAGCCTACATGACATGTACCTTTTTCATGGCTATGTCACGTTGCTGTTTCATATTAACTCTGTGATCAGTCGATGTGCTTGAGTCTGTCACGGACATCTTATTTTCTTAGAGAAATTCCGACACTTGAGCCTTTCGTGCCAAACCTTACATTTGGCACAATTGGATTTTGTCCTATTCTCATTGTTCCCATCCTCAAGGTCAGGCAGTTCTTCCTGTTTGATAGGCTGGAGCCTCTTGTGTATTGACAAGCGCTCACATTTGTGTGTCATCAGGAAATTTCATGATGCACCCCTCCCTCTTTTGTGTGACAGACAAATACTGACTGAGAGCAGTCCCCAAGTTGGCCTCATATAGTTACTCTAACAACTGTCCTCCAGAAACGGCACATCTCGCTTTCAGCCCTCACACTGCTATATCTCAGCTATCCTGCAGGCATGGCTGACGTTCTTCTAGAACGAGAGGTGATGCAAGTCTGTAGGGCCTGCTGGACCGAACCAGTGCTCTAACAGAGGTTGAGTTCCCTTGGGCACATTGCAAAAGAGAGTCAAAATAGTTGTGAAGCCCTGACATTTCCTAACAATGCTACGCCAAGGAAATATGAGGCTCAGAGTCACTCTGGATGGGAGGGAATATTCTTCAACATCTGGTGGAGCACATGCAGTCATTCTGGAAGACCTACGTCCTCAGAAAACCTTTCACATGGAGGATCACCGGTCTGAGGACACCAGACCGTGCTGTAATTGCTATTTGGAGCCTGAGGAAAGGTGAAGTGTGGGACAAGGGTTGGGCAACTACTTCAGGGGAGAAATGGGAAGACATCGAGTCCATAACCTGCTGCTACCTACAAAAACAGTGGGAAAATTTGTTTTTTTGTAGAGGTGATTGATTGTAGAGGTGGTTTGTATCAATGCAGCAGTGCAGAAAGAAAATGGATACAGATGAGTATCCCTCCGGCTTGTTGTGAGACAGAAGTCTATGGCACAGCATGTGAGCAGCTCCATAGTTTCTAGAATAACTCAGGAGGAGACTGAAAGAAACAAACATGATATGCCATGTTCTGCAGTCTCCAGGGAAGATCACAGGCTCCATTTTTGAACCAGCCAAGAGCTAGGGGAATCCTTGCCAACACCGCAGTCAGTAACAAATTTTGGTTGGACTGAAGATGCCAACTCCAGTGTGAAGGTTCTTCAGGAGTGTAGATTTAGACTAGAGATTAGGAAGAAATTCCTTACTGTGAGGGTGGTGAGACACTGGAACAGGTTGCTCAGCAAGGTTGCGGATGCCCCTTCCCTGGAAGCGTTCAAGGCCACGCTGGATGGGGCTTTGAGCAACTTGGTCTAGAGGGAGCTGTCCCAACCTATTGCAGGGGGCTGGAACTTGATGGTCTTAAAGGTTCTTTCCAATCCAAACCATTCCATTATTCTATGATTCATGGCTCCAAAAATGACTCTGAGGAAAGACAGACCTTAGTGCAGGGCCTGGCTGGAGGAAGGTCACAGCCATCAGCTTCTAAGAGGCAGAGACCTTGTCAGCAAACTAACTGAGAACAGGCTGGATCCCTTGGTCAGACTGTGCCTTCTGCAGATGTAAATATCTGTTCCAGACAACTTGCAGTGCCTTTGAGCACATCAAACTTTGAAGTACAGTTGGAGCAGTGAATAACTCAGTGAGACTACCCAAGTGCCAGCATGAGACCTTGAGCCAGCTGCAGAAACAGAGCACTGAGTGTCTGTGAGTGCCAGAACGTCTGAAAAATGAGATACATATGCATATGCACCACAAAGTTTGTCCCGGATCTGTGGAGAGAGCACCTTGTTACAGCTGCCTGTAGTGTTACACCAACTCAGAAGCGCTTTATTTTTCATGTGCCTCTTGAAAAAAAGGACTTTCTAGTTTGACTACAAAGCACTGGCTGCATGGGACAAGCTGAGCACGCTTGGCACCCCCTGCCAAGCAGAGGAGCTCCCAGTCTCCCACGCTGACTGATCCCATCATCTTGGCTGAGCATCCCACCCACGCTGTCAAAATGAGCAAAACCAGAGTTCGGTATCGGCTTGGTCTTAAATATCATTGCTGCAACAGGAAGGATTTCTTGCTGTCCATCCTTTCTCTCTGTAGACTCGCAGCTCTGAGGTGCGAGACCAGAGAACTGAATGCAGAGAGCTGTATCTTGCCTTTCTTTTTCAGCTCATCTTGTCCCTAAACAGAGAGACACTCAGTTCTACATCCAAAGCTCCTACTCCTGCAGTTGTGGCATTATATAAGTCACCAGGTTTAAGATTAAAAATCTGAATTTGTGTAGCTATAAAATAAACCAGCGGTACCCAAACACTGAACCTCTCTGTTGGCAGCAGAGAATAGCAGGAGATGCCACCTCAGGGAGGCTGAGCCAGCAGCACTGCAGGTTGCCCCATCCCAGAGGTGATGCCATCACAAGGCTTCTGGCCATCCTTATGCCAGCACCAGCCTCCTTGGGACACTCCTCAGACTGGGCGGCCCTTGGCTGTGACAGGCATGGTCCCGCTGCAGAAGCTTCTTTCTCTCTCCTGCAGGGTCAAGCATCACTATTTAATCCTTGTCATTAATAAGAAGCGTGAGCAGGAGCCACCATCCTTCCCCCCACCACCCCGCGTCACAGCATTCTGAGCCTGGTTGCGTGTCTGTGTGTGCGCATCCCCGTGAGCAGGTCCAGGAGCAGACCTAATCATTATCCGTGGCCGGAGCATGAATAAGAGGATTTGCCTCCCTTTAAGCAAGTAATAATCAACACCCGGTGAGAAGGACTAATGACCGTTACATCTCATTAATGTGTTTTGACAGACAATAGCCTCTATGAATACACTTTGCAGAAAGACCAGCTTTGGAGAGGGCACAGTGTTTGCAAACTCACTTTACCTCATCTTCAACCCCCTTCGCTCTGCTTAGGAAGATGCAAAGGGCTCCAGGTTGGTATAAATGCTTGCTGGAACAAGGAAATGTATATGCTGAGCTGCAGCAGCTGGCTTTACCAAATGTCTTGTTGTTGTATTGCAGTTTCTTGCCTCTTATTTCTCTGTCCTGATTCTGAGCGACTGGCAGCTGCAGCTCTCGAGGACTCCAGTGCAAGCCTCGTGCAGAAGCATAATAAATGTGACATCCACTCCAAAGAAACTACAGCAAGAGAAGGCGGCGAAGCAAAAACAGTGAGATCATTATGGACAGTATAGCTACTGGAATGTTTTCTATGGGAGATCTCTGTAAATGCCAGGGGCACTGGTTGGGCTCAGCTGGAGGTGAGGAGCTGCAGGCACAGGGCATCTGAGGGAGCTTCAGCAAAAGCAAAAACGGAGGAACTTAAATTGGTGTGGCACGGCCTCTCTGGGGGCTGCAAGACATGATTTATTTGCCATCTGTGAGGACTGATTTCTTCTGCACACACGGGTTTACCTGGTGGTCACGTGTGGTGGCTGGGGCCAAGCAAGGTTGTTAAATACATAGCTGCTGTGTGGAGTAACCTCACATAAAACATCTTTTCTTCTACCGCTTTTCATATCCGTCACTCTGTCCTGTGAAACTGGAGTGCTTCACACTCCAATCAAACTCCTAGTGATGCCAGAAGGGCACATGGAGCACACGTGAAAAATGATTTAGTTGGCTAAGACCTCGGGAGGTCACCTGGTCCAACCCAGTGCTCGCGGCAGAGCCAGCAGAGACAAGAAGAGACGAGAACTGGCCTCAAAGGAGCGTGCTGAAAACAAGCCTCACCTCCGGCTGACCCTGAACTTTAAAAATGTCCATGTCAGAAGCCAGACTGAATTGCGTGTGTCAGACCCATTTCTAATTGGCGGTGTCTTTTATGTAATTGCGCTTTCAAGAGACAGATATTATTATTACCTGCTGTCAATGGGCATCGGCTTTTGGAAAGCACAGTGGCTGACTTTATGTGTCTGCTTTTAGGAAGGACCTTTCATCATTTATTTGAGACAGGGAACCCTCTGTTTCCCTGTTATTTAGCAGACGGCGGCCTTGCTGGGCTCTGGTGCCCAATGGCACGTCAGCTCAGCCCGGCTCTGTGCCACAGTGCTGCTCTCTGGGTGAGGCCCTTGGTCCTGGGGCAACGTGGCCAGCCCAACGTCTTCCATCTCCCAGATGCTGCTGCTCCCTGTTCACGTGCTGCAGCTCCGTGACTGGCATTCCTCCTCCTTGAAGAGATAGTGACACAAATGTGATTACACAGGAAAGCCTGCGCGTGTTTCTGTATGGCCTGAGCCTCAACACCTCTTCCTATTTCCCACGTAAAAATCACAGCAGAGCAAAATCTGAGGCTCGCGGTGCCCCGTGCAGTGCTGCACTGGGAGTAGGAATAGGAAAGACTGTGTCATCATGAAGCTGTGTGGCCAGGTCCTGCCATTTCTGCACCTGACATTGATTGTGCTGTTGGACTTCTTGTCAGTGTCACTTGGTGTGTCCTGCCATTTGGCAGAGGAGAGAGCAGAAGCAGGCGATGCTTCACAACAGATCGTGCCTGGCTGTGGAAAAGCTGTGCGAGATGACTCATTTTGTGTAAAGGACACCGAAATTGCAACTGCGTGCCACATGAGAGATGGTGGCTGGGCTGGAATCAGAAAACATCCTCATCCAGGAAGGGTATTCAAGCATGTGCTTAATTTAAGAACATACTTAATCAGGGCCTTCGGGCATAAAAGGGTAATGATTATTCTTGTGTTGCCGAGAAAATCCAAGTGACATCCGGAAGATGTATTACTCTGGAAAATTTAGTGTTATTCCAGTGTCCTCATTTCATCTCTCAATTTCTGAAAGAGTAATTCTTTTAATTTCTCATTGCTATCTAGTGCCGTGAATTCCTTCACAGCTGTTTTACCCTCTATCGTTAATGCCAAGTGGAATCAGAAAATATAATCTGGTTCAGATAATAATTATGGAAGATCAATCCTGCATCCGCCGCTTCCCTCCATCCCCATTAAACTTCCCAGCATGTAAGATATGCACGCTTGCCTCTGCAGGGAAGGCCAGCCATGGTAAAAGGACCTTTATTCCCCCTTGTACACGCAGTTTAACCATTTCAAAACACCATCTCCATCCCCAGTGTTTTTCAGTGTGTTCATTCCCAACTTCTCTATGAAATACGTAATTGCTGCAGAGATTAGATATAGCATTTACGATTTTAAGTATGCTACGTGTATTTGTTTCCTTTACAATATCAAGTGACTGTCTTTATTAGCAGCTAATTAGCATCCCTCCGAGTCCCAGAGTATCCTAAAGAAGCAGGACAACCAGAGTGAAGGACTTGGACACCGCTGTACCCTGGGGTTCTTAAAAAGGGGCTCGGGAGGCTGGAATTTGGTCCCTTTTGGATGACAGCAATCGTAAATATAGCTGCCAGCCCAAAGCCAGGAGCTGAAAGAAGCGCTGAGGCTTTCCTGGAGGAAAAAACGTGGTAAAGATCCGGAGCATAAGACTAGGGGAATGGAGGCTTCCAGAAGAAAGGGAAAATTCAACTTATTTTAACTCTAATAGTTATTATTATGATGGGCATTAAACTAGGCATTGGAAAGGTGTGTTCTCCTCTGCCCCCAGTGATGTTCCTCACACAGCTCAACCCCCTCAAAGCTGTGCTTTAGTACACTTACGAGTGGACTGCATGTAGGGACAAGGTGCACCAGCAAGTGCAATCTATTACAAACATGTTTTATCACACCAATGATGGTGACAAAACGTCTTGGTCAGGTGCTACGGATACAGAGTACAGTATACAACTCTACTAAGTAGGGTTTTTTTTTCCAGTTTTTTTCACCTCTGCTTTCTTTTCATTTTGTTTTTTTGAACAATGTATCTTAATCTAGCTCTATGGACGTAGAGTGAGAGTTATGTGTGCGAGAAGTGCCTGAAATCACTTTGTTTCTACTTTTCTTTCATCTTACATTCAGTAGGATAAATAACTGCAGAGGATATCGCTTAACCCATAAAACAAAGTGACATCATAATTTATTAATACAGAAGGCACAGTTCATTGCTGTTAAATGCCATAAAGAGCTGGAAATAGAGCAGTTTCTCAGAAAGCATTGCCAATATGTCAGAGAAAAGGTTTCCTTGATGCTCTCAGTGTGCCGAAGATCCTCTCCTCACATTTTGGTTACTCCCCTGAGCCACTGTGTAGCATTCCAAAGCAGCTTTGCTGGCCATTTCCCCCACTCCTGCAACTTCCTCCTGTCAGTGCTGGCTGCCCTGCCCTGCCGCGCTCCTCCTGGTGCTTTTGGTGGGGCAACAGCAGGAGCCCTGTTGTCCCTGCCCTGTTGCCCCTGCCCTGTTGTCCCTGCTGTTGTCCTATCAGCGTCTGCCAGGCAGAGGCCCCACATGGGCAGTGCAGGCGGGGCTGCATCACGTGCAGCGGCTGGCTCCATGCAGCAGGCTGCACACCCCTGGGCCCTGCTCCAGCAAAGCATTTAAGCACCTGCTTACCCCTAAGCTTTGGAGTAATTCCTCTGGCGTGAGCTAAGCACGGGAGCCTCGTGCTTCCCACGGTCTTCCTTTGAGAGGGTGCCTGGCCTCCCCATGGGGCAGTCTGCTCCCCATTGACCTCTACGTTTTCCGTCACCCCCTCCAGCACTGCACACACGGATGGGCTCTGTGCTGCCCTTGCTGCAGCTCCCTGCCTTCCCAGCTCTGCAGGGACAGGACCAGGACCCAACTCCCATGTCGCAGCTCCCATCCCACACGCGTGCACCTCCGATCCCATGCTCACCATCCCCTGCAGCGCCGGTGTGTTGGCAGTTGGCTACCCCCCTTGAATCCCCCTCTTCTCCAGGCTATATGTGGCATTTCCAAGCCCTGACGGCCTCTCTGAATGTTTTCCATATTTGTTCAGCCTCCTCCTCGGTTCAAATACCGGGGAGGACTGGGGCGGCACAGAGCACGGTTTGGGGGGCAAGGAGCCCTGGCACACACACACGCACGTGAGGAGCAGCATGGGAAAGAAGGAGAAGAAAGCCCAGCGCAATGCGGCCCACAGCGGGGAGCAGAACACGGAATCTGGCCAAACACAGGAGCCAGCGATGAAGAAGAAGAAGAAGAAGAGCAAGGGGGAACCCAAAGCTGGCCGGGAGGAGGAATCTCACACGTGTTGTTGGTGCCGTTTCCCACTGCTGTGCGCTTTGTTGCAGTTGGCATTCGGCGTCGCTGTAACGGTGCTGGGCTTCCTCATGGCAGGCGTCAGCTCCTCCCTGCCAGTCAGAGACACTCCGTATTGGGCTGGGATCATTGTAAGCATAAAGCCTGTTTGTTCATAAGGCGCCTGCGCCAGATTAATACAAGCTGCATGCTGCTGTACTTCGGACTAACCAACTGCATGTACCACGCCAGGCGAGTTACGCTAATACAACCGCTCCTGAGGTTTAATGTCTAAATGCGCTCTCCCAGAGAAGCTGCAGGATAACAAGACCTTTAGTATTCCCCCTACAGTTCACCAATAGACCTTAAATAAAACTCCAGCTGGCTGTGCGCTAGATGTATGCATTAGCTTTTGCTTTGCGGAGGGCTTGTGCCTGGTGATGCTGAAATAAGTGCTGGTTATTACAGTGTCCCCCCTTTCCCCACTGAGCTGTGACAGCCAGGTTGAGGTGTGGGAGCAGAATTCTCACCTTTTAGCATAGCGTGCTGAAGGGAGTGAAGGAGGACAAATGGCAGTTCTTCCAGCATCCTTGTGGCATGGAGATTTTTCCCTTTGGTGCTCCCCCTGGTCCTCAGCAGGGATGAGACAACACGTGGCCATGGGGAGCAGGGCTGATACATGGAGTGATGGGGACAAGGCCAGGTCCCGCCAGGCATGTATGGAGACACTGGGGGAGTGTCTGGGTCTGGGTATCCCCAGTTGGCCATGTGCTCGAGGACGCTGGCAGGCTGGGATCTGCAACGAGTGTTTGTGCGTGGAGCCAGGAGCGGGACTTTGTGATCCCTATGGGTTCCTCCAACTTGGGATACTCTATGAGTCCATGATTCTAGTTGATTAATGATTCTGCTCTCTTCTAATGGTTCGTGATTCTACTCTGTGCATTCCATGACACACATTTTTTTCCTGAAAGCATCAGGCTTCAGGAAATGTATACCAGTGTGTTAGTACTACTTTGGGTGTTGTCACACTAAAAGAACTTCCAGCAAATAATTTTATACTTAGTTACTTGCAAGGTTTCCTGGTGCAGTAAGCAGTGCTGGGGGCACTTCACATAAACGTAGCTCCTTGCAGATCAGAGGATTCTCTGACCACCCCAGCTGCTGGGGACAAGGAGCAAGACCTTTGCTACCAAGCAGAGCAGGAGCTCCACTTGCTCATCACATCCTTCTCATTTCTCTCATGAAAGAAGAGACAGTGAAGAGTTTAGTCATAATCTGGCCCCCAAAAGCTTGGGAAAGACTGAATTTGGCTGAGGTAGCATATGGACAAGGGTGTGAGAAAAGTCCTTAGACCTGTGAATGTTACCAGTGTCAAAACTGCGTCAATCTGGGACCCAAAAAGATTCACACCCTCAGGGAGACCCGAGTGTCTCTCTTTTCTGAAGGCTGACCTGCAGCGCCCATCAGTCTTATCAACACCCACCTACAGTGGTGCCACTGGCAGGTCCACAAGTGAACTGATTCCTCCTCAGCTCAGAGGAACTTGTTTCTTTTGGCGCTGCTCATCCTCATAGTGTTGTTAGGGACTGTGTGTGCTTGGCAGATGTGGTCAGAAAGTTTTCCAGCATGCCCAGCAGAAGGCAAAGAGGATCTGACTCTGCCCAGGGGGTGGATGCCAGCAGTGTGAAAGGGAACTCAATGCCAGGAAGGAGAGGTGCTGTCCCAGAGCTTCTCAGCAAGAGTACATGTAGAGAACAGGTTGTGTTTAGTGTACAATGAAAATAATACTGAGCATATTTAAAAGAGTCAAAATGCAGAAGGTAAGAGGTGGTGCTGCATTTACTTTGTTCTTGTGCTGCAATGTCCCTGTGGGTGTGCTTGGTGCTCACTGAGTCACTGATGGGCTGGAGCTGGCCAGGAGCTGATGATCTGGAGCTTCTCGGTACATGGTTCTTGGGGTGCTGCTGATGGACTACAGTGGGGAGCTTATGAGGTCTGGGCTCTGGAGAGCTTCGGGGGAACTGGCTGATAAAGGAAGACCATCAGCTGGGACCTCCTGCATGGTGGCAGATGTCCTATAGGCTCCTCTAGGGCTGCTGGGAGTACAGGTGAATAGGGGGCAGATGACAAGTGCTGCTCGCACAACAGAAGGTGACTTCCCAAAACTCATCTACTTGCACAGAGAAGAACAACAGAATAGAAAGATGTGGTGTAAAATATCGGAGCATATTTGTTTTAGTAGCATCCCACTCAAGTGCTCTTTTTAAAGGACCTGATTAGTATTCAGAATCAAGAACTTAAAAAATCTATTATCGAGACCTTTTTAGCAACATTAGAGATAATGGGTGAAGCTCATTCCTAGTGTTACTCCAATGGAATTGCACCAGCGCTGGATCTGACCCTACAGCTGTTAAGGCAGGATGGCAGAAAAATGAAGGAAAATTGCTAATGTGTTAAATAGTCCCTGATTGATGGAAGAAATTTTTTTTCTTCCCTATTAGTGTCAAAATGGTAACGCTGTTCCCTGCTGAAAACCAAGTGCCGTAGCCTCTCAGCATGAATGAAAAGGAACTGTTTTAGAGAAGCTACTCAAATGAACCCTCCCGAGGTAAACCAAACTGTGCAGGATAGTCTGGATCAAAGCAACTCAAAACCTGAGTGCCCCAATAGCACAGGCCATGGCACAGGCAGGCCCACCATCCTGTCAGTGCTGAACATGTATTATGCCAACGGCAAGGAAGAGGGCCCAGGGCATCATGTCCCCTTGATGCTCCAGCCTTTGGGTGGAGGACTGCTACAGGAGGAAATGCAGAGAGCTTGTGTTACATCAGAAGCAGATCACTGTGAAACTCAGTGAAACCTACCAGTTTCATGTGCATTTCATCTGAAATCCTTGGGGCATTACTCAGAAACCAAAGGAAAGGTTTATCGACAGAAACCACGGAGCTTGGTGTGATTTACCACTTCTGCTTTAATGTCTCTGCTATGCTGCTAGGGGCTTGCAAACAAGTGCAATTAAAATGATAAGGGTGGCATTCCCTTCACAGCATGGAATCATTTGCAGCAGAGTTGTCCAGATCTGCACCAAAGCATCACAGTCTACAACTTCATGACACCTATTCTGAGCACCCAAAATCACAGCCTGGACTACACTGCCAATACGCTCCTTTTTCTTTCTTCTTTTTTTTCTGTTCTGGAGGCAAACTTCACAAATGCAGCCAGGACTGCAGGTTTTTTTCCATTTCTTCTGTGTCTTGCCACTGACTTGGCATGTAGTTCTGAGCAAGTTACTTAACCTTGCCAAGGCTTCGTTATTTCCCCTGAAAAGTGGGGTTAATAATGGCCACCTGTCACCCTTGCTTTGAGATCCTTGGATGAAAAGTGTTGCAGAAGCAGTATACATTAATGGTGCCCTTTTCATTCTTTTTCATTAGCTTGTGGCCTTTTGACATCCAGAAGAAGAAACGGTACGTTTCTCCTTGAAAACCTGCTCTCAGATTATTTCCAGTGTGATCAAAAGCAGAGGGTACCAGAAATCTCGCAGGCACATTCCCTTTCGGCCCCATTTTGCAGACTCAGGCAGTTGAGGAAGTGAAGGAAACGCTCGTCAGAAAAGATTATCTGAGGTGTTTATTATTTCTGCCAGGAGGTTATTTAAAATCCACTGAGACTTCTTGGACCTGGTGGAGCAAGGCTGTGTGACAGGGCCAGAGGAGGGCTTTGGCTGGCTTTCCTGCCTCAGAGATCTTCTGAAGCACAGTGCCACGTGGGACCATCTCCCACGGCTGTGTATCCTATCAGTGCTGGTAACCGAGATGTTTGTTTAATTGACGTACTCCTGCGTGTGAGTGACTCAGGTGGCAGGGCCGGCCACCAGCTCAACACGTGCTCGTGAGCTGGGGAGCCTGGGTGCCAAAATCAATAGTGCTGCCTGCAACAGCCTCTGCTCTTCTTGTGTTCAGGGTTAGTGTCATGGTGGGGCCTGGAGGGAGGGTGGGTCTTGTGTAGGTTTCTGCACGTCACTCCAGAGCGTTCAGTTCCCAGTAGAGCCCCGAAAGTGAAGGTGGATTTTGAAACAGCAGAAAAGAACATCATAAGAGGACAGGGGTTGAGATTTTCATCCTAGTTTAGCACTGACAGGGTTTATAATTGTTCAGGAAAAGCTTTGAGAACACTGATGTGCTAAAAGGATGGAGTATTGCATATAGGTGTCTGTGGAAAAAAGAGGACAGTGTTGTGATATAAAGTGACATCACTGAGAAGCCAGTGTTCAGTGTGCCTCGATGGCTACCTGCTCGTGGCCCAGGCTGGGTTTGCTGCACCTGCAGCTGCTCCTACCATGTAAATTGTTGCCCAGCTCGGTGCCACGAAGCACCGCAAGGGCCACCTTCTCCCTGGCGTTGCCCCAGGCATGTGAAACTCTGTAGATGTTTCTTCCAAGAGCATGTCACTTGACGTAACACGGCAAATCCACGCTGGTAACTCTCTGGTTGTGCAGTGGCAGGCCTGCCCAACACCAGGCTGCCATCTCACGGGTCAGCAGCTATCTTGTCTTCTTGGGGGGAGTCAATAATTGGGAAACATCTCCAGCCAGAGAAGGCAGGAACCGATCCCCTTCCATGTTGATAGGGGGATGGCTGACTATTTAAAAACCTCTGAAATGTGCTCCCTTTCAAAGTCTGAAAGAGACACTTTCTTGTTAGCCCTGGCCCCGTGCTGACTTTTCTCTGTTATTGCTTTTGACACCTCTTCCTGCAGCAATTGTGGAGGTGGCTTTCAGTCAGGCTTTGCCTCCTGTATAGCCTTGCTGGGTTTTTAACGTTCACTTGTTATGAAAGAAAACGATTTCAATTTTTAATAAAAGAGGATGCTTAAGAACTGGCGCCATCAAAGCAGTAAATAGAAAAGATAGCCATGCAGGCAACTTTTTTATACAGGCTAGCTTCAATTGGTCATGGGCAGACATCAAAAGGCAGGAGGGATGACTGCCTCCAAGTTCAGGTGTTTAATTGAGCCTTCTCCAAACTGCCTGAAACTCCAGATGGGATGCAACGAGTTACACCACAGGAAATAGGCTCTGGTGTAGTTTCCAGTGCTTGTTTACAGCCATATAATTGTAGTGCAACAGAGCTGTTCTCTTCAGAGCCCTCTGACCTTAAATCTCATCAGTTTCTGAGACTAACTATGCGCTGATGTCTGATTAAATGAAATTCATGTTTATATTTGGATGAGGCAAAGACTGGAAATAGTTGATGGGAAGGAATGTCTCAGGCTCTCCATGTTAGGGGACCATGCACCCCAGGCCCATATGGTCCCAGGGTAGATCTGTGGACAGTTACCAAGCCAACACAGGACACCGCTGTGCTTCAGATCCTGATCCTCCTGCAGCCTCCGAGGGGAGGAGGGAATGCATCAGAGCTCCTCTTCTGGTTATGTCCATTCAAAGAGCCCATCTGGGGCTGTCCAAGCAGCTTTCCTTGCCCTAGGTAACCTTCTGACTTTACACAGATAATCGCTTTCTATAGCTTCACAATCATGGTCACATTCCAAACAGCAAGTGTTATTCGCACAGCACTTTCAGCCATGCTATGCTCCTCACATTGTAAATCACTGCTTGCTCTAGAATTTCTAATTTTTTTCTATTCGGTTCCCTCAGGCACTGGATCTCCCAGCAGGGTATTACTGACTTAACAGCGATACCAGACTGCTGCTGCAGCTCCTGTTTCGTTAGTAATGGAAGCCTGTGTGCTGCTTTGCCACAGAAAACCAAGTCTCACCCTGGGACAAACAACACTTGCCTCTGCTGAGCAACTGGCATAAATAACAGAGATCATTACAGAAAAATATGGCTTTGTTTGATTGTGCACATTCTTGCAAAAGTTTTGATTACTTTCCAGGATTTAAAAGAAAGTCGCATGTCTGCCATGATGTATACTTGCAGGATCTTCACCTGTAGTGAAGACATCCATATTTTAATCTGTAGTGGGGCTGGGATGGTCAGCTATCATGAATTTTTACAGAGGTTGAGAGAAATATTTCCTAGCTGATGATGACCTTTGCCAGCAACCGCAACATGCCTGTTTATCATTCTCATTAGAGTTAGTATTTCTGGAAGTAATCTACATGCATCTAGACTGTCCTTAAATCTAGTGAGAAATCTATAAGAGGAAACACCACTCAGGAGCAGTACTTCTGTGTGGCAGACTGACTTCCTTTGCACGTGGCAGGAAGACCCAGGCTGACCCAAAGCTAATAAAAGTGAGCAGTTAAATCTTCTGATAGTACCTGCTCTCACTATAGTTTCCTAAAAACTCAGAAAGCAAATAAGTATCGGTGTCACTGTCTTTAACACTCTGTGCAGATGTCCGATGTTGGAGACAATCCTGTTTCAGAATGGTAAAGCCAACAGGAATGTTTTCTTTTTCGCATCAAAGTCTGGGTCTAGTGGGACTGTTAAGTTCATTGGATAGTGTGGCTTACTGAATGCAAGGACAGGAGCTAAGCCTTGCCATATCTGATAAAGCTGGTGATACATCAAGGACAAGTATTTCCAAAGAAGGTGAGCCAGAAACTTCAGAGACAGCTAAAAGATATAATTTCTTTACCCTTAACCCTACAAACAGAAAGGCCCATAGTGACCTGAAGGGAGTAACTATCAAACAACTCATCTATAACGGGACTTTCCTCCCAGTTCTGTTAATAACAGCTTTTCCCCTGAAGTTGGAAAGTTTACATTCTTGCCAACAAGAAAGAATCCACCTAGGGTGCTGTGGGTCTCAACAGTGCCGCGTGGTGTTACACTACTTGTATTTGAGAGGTGTTGTCCTCCTCTGTATGTGCTTTTTGACTTCTGAATTCTGTTGTAGGAGGTTCTTGTTCACCAGCCCCCGTGCAAAGAGCAGATGGGTTACAGCTTGCCTGTGTGAGTGCTTGCAACATTTGTCTGGTGCTGTGGCACAGACCCAAGGTGCTTCTTTGCACCAGGCTTTTGCCTTCATCTTCCCTTAAATTCTTGGAGGATGCTTCTGACTTTGCTGCTTTACCAGCCACATGTGCCTAGGTTTCCAAGATGCTCTGGGTCAGAGGCCCTTTGCTGTAGAAAGCCACCTTGCGTATAGCAACACTTGGGCAAAGACTGTAGCAACAATGAGAAAAAGCGGTTTCACAAATATGTAATCGAGAGACAGAAGCAGATTAGAGCAATCTGTGGTTTTGAAATTTGTCAAAATAAAGCAAACCACATTAATATGTCAGTGTGCAAAGATACTGAATGCAAACCGCAGTGGAAACTGGTGCCATACATGTCTGCATTTCCCTCAGTTTTGTTCATTACACAACCATCTCCATCACGGCTGTGAGGTGCCCTTGCACCTCCCATACACCTTGTGACGGTACTTATGTGATCAGATGTGAGAGAGGTGTGGGGAGGTGAGGGTAGGGTAGCAATGCCTACTGGCCTTGTCCCATGCTGCTCTGCGTTGCCCCTGTCAGATGATGATGAGCCTGTTTTTCTCACCTGTGCTGCTTTTAAGATGAGCTGGTGCTAGTCAGTGTGCAGGCACAGTTTGTTTGCCAAAGTCTTGAAATTTCAAGGACTCTACCCTTAGGTCCCAGGAGGTGCAAGAATCCTCCCAGGCATATAAGCTGGAGGACTCACTCCTAAAAACCTTCAGGATCAGGCCCTATTTCCTGTTAAAAAACTGATGGTGCTTGATTAAGTTCACATGGCATCAGGCTCTAGATGTCTTTGTGGTCAGGGGAGCCCAAAAAATGTTTAATCCTATTTTCATTATGGTTTTTAGACCTGGGATGTTCCTGTCTAATGGGAAGAATGTCCCAATCAAAATGAACAGCACTGGTGCTTTTCAAGAGCAAAAAAATGTTTTTTCTTCCAATCAATTACAGTATAGCAATTTTCTCTGGATTGTGACTGTGGGAGATTTCACACGGTATACCCTAACCATAATTAAATCTGTACTCTTTGTGAGTGCATCTGTATCACATTCAGGTCTTTTTCTAGACAGTACTCTTCTATATTTAAGTACTTTCCTTGGATAACCTTCCATGTCACTACCTATTCAGCAAAGGGTGTTTGTCTGGAAATCTTTGAAATAGGATCTTGAAATAAACTCGAGCTGAGATTTACTCAGCATAGAAATGCATATTTCTAGTTTTCCAGATAACAGCTACAAGAGCTGATCTAATTAACTGCTGTTCTGTAGCTCTTACAGAATCTATCTTATTTGTATAACAAATGTGCATCGATTGATGGCAAGCAAGTGCTAAAGCGAGTTCAATTGCATTTTATGTTGTGTGCTTAGTCAATAGGGCAGAGGAAGCGTCTGCTTCACACTGGGATATCGTGAGGGCTATTGGAGTGAAGGGATGCAGGACTACCTCCTGCACCTTCCCAGGCAGAATCGACCGCAGCCGTAACATACCTGCTGCAAGGCAACGGTCTCAGTCACTTAGTGGGTCCTGCCAAATATTTACTGAAGGATTTTTATGGTTATTCTATTGCACTTCACAGGCGTAATTCAAAACGGATCTATTATTAATGTATAGAATAGAAGCATAAAGCTGCTTTCTGTATAAATGTCCCTCGCTTTGGTTTGCTCCAGTGAGTGAATTTACCTTTAGAGAACAGAAATGTAAAACATGTGAGAGCTGTAATCCTCAGCAACGTCGCTTTTTGCCATCACTCACAGAAACGCACACCTCTGGTTTAAAAAAAAAAAAAAAGTAAGCATATTGTTATAAAACAAATACTTAAGCCTTCTGTATTATCCTGGCCAAGCCTTGCTGGAATCCCAACCCAGTGTAATCTTCTATAAATACCCCTCTATAAAAGCACCTCTCCGAGTATCTCAGTATATTATTTAAATCCCAGAGGAACTTCAGAAAGCGCAGGCAGGAATGGAAATCCCTTTCAGCGACAGCCTTTTGTATGGGAGCTTTTTGAAGAGGGAGGCCTGATCCTGCAGTGCTGAAAGCCCGTGGGGTTTTAGCAGGAGTCACACAAGGCCCCTAATTTGGTAGGGAAAAAAATAAATCCAGGCTAGTGGGAGGAAATGCTGCCGTGAGTGCCTGATCCTGGGCCACGTTCCTGCTGGGAACGCAGCAGGGACACAGTCCCGTGATGTTGCTGGAATCACCCGACGGCCAGCCTGGCCCTGGGTTCACGCCAGTGCAAATGCCCACCAGCAAAACAGATGTGATTTATTGCTCATAATGAGATCCTTTTAGCAGCAGATACCAAAAAAGTTTAGGCCTGGCTTTGAGGGGAGCAGCCCCTTGGGTTTCACATGTGTCTGGGCATGTAAGGTTAAGCACGTGTAGGTAACGCGTTTTCTGGGGCTCGCTGCAAGTTCCTTCCTTTGCCACTGCTGCAAGTGGGGAGTTTATCGTTTGGACAGTACTAGAGATGTGATCTCCTTAAGATTTAAGTTTTATGGGGATGCTAATTGAATTAAAAGATTAATATTCAGTGCAAGGGACCAAGGACATAGGTGATTAATCCTGAGAAATAAAACATGTTTGTGTCACACAGAAGCTCTACAGGGGGGAAAAATACCAGCACTGAAGGACCTTTGACAAGAAAGGTTGTTTTTTTCCCCTGACAACCCTGTCAGCTATTGCTGTCAACAATAAAAAGAAGAAAACAAATAAATTGGAGGCTGTGTGTAAGTCATAGGATCAGGATATAAATACACATGACATGAAGAGGAGTAAATAATACTGACGCTTTCTTTGGAAATGTTCTCAGGCAATACTTCCTATTCATGTCTTACTGAAATGACATGAAATAAAACTTTATGGGAGAAAGTGTTATTAATCACACCACTTCTTGAGAGGCATGACTACCTGTGTATTCAAAGGCACTCTTCCTTTACAGGGCTACTGGCTAGTACCCTACATCAACAATGCAGATATAAAGAAATCTGGAACTTTATTCATCAAATTGTAAAAGAAGAGGCTATGTAGGATCCCAAGCTCATGGTCCTGTCCCTGAGCAAAGGCACCCAGGTCTGGTTTTGCCTGAGGAAGGCAAATGGCATTACTCGGGGGAAAGAGAAACACTCAAATTACTGGTAACTCTTCAAAACCCTCACAATAAAATGGAGAAAAAAGTAGGTTCTTACTCCAGTCATTGGAAATTTAATAGTTACCATTTATAATCAAGTTGCTACTAGTAAAGAGGGCAAGGCTTGCTCCTGGTCATGTGTTAGGACAAGCTTTAGCTGGCTGAGGTCCTCACTAAGGCTGACTGCACCTGAGATCCTACCTTCAGGCATGATAACAAGTGCACATGCCATCGATTCACCTGCTTTTCCAAGGCAGCCCATTTGTACACCACTTCCATCAAGTGTAGCTGCAGCCTCCAACACCACCTGTAGCCCACAACATCCTCTCCTGCTGTGGGTGCAGCCAGGATGCCCTGATCCAGCCACAGCAGCCCCATGGTGGCACCTGGGACCTGCCCTAGCACTGATGTTGATGCTGCTCCTTGTATCCAGTCATGGGAGCTGCCACAACGGTGTGGTCTTGTTGCAGTGTGGTGGTTCTGGCACGTATCCTAAAATACCATGTGTGCACAGGCACGGGGATCAGTGCACCATCACCTGGGTTTCTCCCACAGAATAGCACAGCCAGCACAGCTGAACTCACCATCTGCGTGTCCTGCACATTTCTAATTTCCAAAAGGCAAGGGCATGCATGGGATCCAGCAAAACTCTGTCAGAAACTCATCAGGAGTTTAAAGGAGTAAGTGGTCAGATTTATACTGCTGCCAGATGCCAAAGGACAGAAATGTCATAAATCGATGTTAAACGCTCATTCACATATTCCAGGCAGGTTGATTTCAACCTTGATTTTTTAAGGTAAAAGTTAAAGGAAGCCTATTGACAAAAATGAGTCAGCCATCTGGGAAATGAACCAAGGCCCGCAGCAAGTAAAAGGCCCAGTGAAATTCACGATGCCTTCAGTTGGGTTCCTCAACACTTGGCCAAGGAGGAAATATAGTCCATGTGGGACTGCCTGCTTCAGTGATGCCCCAACAGTGTTTTAAGCAGTGGTGAGCCATGGGGTTGCTCCATGCTACCCATCCAAACAAGGGACGTGGGGGACATGGCAAGTGAGTGTGACATTTGGGTCTACAGGTCTTATGACCTCCTGTGAGGTTAGCTTATAGATCCTCCATAACTACAGAAATAGAAGACTCTTGACTGGAGTGCTTAACACAATAGGGGCCTGAAAAGCACTGCTTAAAAAAGGAAACTACATTTATCAGGCTGCTTTATGCATTTTTCAGAGCAGGAGCATCCCTCCTTATAGGGCTGAGAAATGCCTACCAGTGAATATCTGACCCTTCCAGTAAATCTAAATCTTCAGAATTAATAATAAAGGCGGCTAAATGAATACTAAAGTGCACAAATACTTTTCTATTGTTGTTAACCATTACCAGTTACTGCCACAGGGCTAAAACACAGTCTCAGACTACAGGACAGATGTGCTGTTTGCTAGGATGTCCACTGGAGGTGAGGTTGAAAGCTACTGTTATAATCTGGGCTGCTTCTCATCCAGAGGCAGCAATGGTTACTGATTTACAACCGTGCAACTCACAATGGTGACATAAAAACCCTTTTAGCATTCAGTGGTACATAGGATGGTGCTCTTTGGGCTTACAAACCTAATTCATAAGTGTTCTGCTTCTTTTTGATAGCAAGTTACATGGACAAAAGCTCAAAAGACATCCCGGAGGATGTTGCCAAGCTGTGACTTAGTAACTCTGATTCACAAAGCCTCTCTGGGTAAGCTTTTTGTGCCTTGGTGTTCATGAAGAGGAGGTTAAAGCTCTTCCCTCTTTACAATCCACATGAATGAGGCTCTTGCACATATAGCTGGAGCCCCTTTGCAAACCATTTGACTTACATACTGCTCCTTGAGTTACAGTCCTGCTAACACAGAAACATCTTTGGACTTGAAAAATGCTATTATCATCACTATTATTATTATTGCTTTTTATAATTTTGACGCATTCTAAATCTTTTCCTTCACAGGTCTGTGTGGTGTCCTTAGTGGGATTTGTTATGCTTTGCATTTCATACCAACCTGATGAGAAGACGTGCGTGCAGTTCACAGTAAAGGTACCTTGAGTTTCTGTTATTTCTTTTTCCTCCCATGTCATTAAATATAATCAGAAAAGTTGGTTCTGGGGATATTTTTAAGACCACATTAAAAGAAGTGAAAATACACCTGAAATGCAAGAATGGTTTTCTGGTATTTTCCAGGCAGATAAGGAAGAAACTGCAGTCTATAAAGGGGAAACTCTGTAACAAATATTTGAAAACACAGCAAGATACCTTTTTATAACGTGCCATATTTTAAGAATATCAAGGAGATTCAGATCAACAAAGCTGAAATATTTTGGGAATTGTTCACTGAAAGATGGGCATTACTGATTAAATAGAGGTATTCAGAGTGTGCCAGGTAAGAATTAGCGTGGGGTAGAACAGGTCCAATTGTATTAAATTTCAATTTTTACTGTGGTCTCAGAAGCATCTCAGCATCTTCCCTGCCATTTCGCTCCTAACCATGAAACGAGAAACAGAATGAGCACAGATGCATTAAAAAGCATAGCTGGAAATCTCTACCTGCTCATCTTCCTGGCTGGGGAGAGGTCCTTGCCTTAGAGTACAGCGCCTTGTGCACGGTCAGGCAGTGACAAACATGGGAAAGCATTAGCAAGCTGCGGGAACAAGCATTCTGTCATGAAAAAAAATAATCTGATCTGAGCATCACACAAGAGGTACATGAGCTGAGCACCATGTCCATCCTGCTTCAGTTTCCAAAACCATGCTTTGTTGATGTCAATAACTGACTAAGAAAACAAACGCTTAGAATACTTGCTCCAGATGGGAAGTTTCTAACACCATTTACTTGGGCTGCTATTTTTCCTTATTATTGCAATTTTGAGGGCTCTTAATATTTTGCAGACACATAAAAACCAGGAAAAAATACCAACACAAACAGTACAAAATAACAGTTATTATTAACCAAGAAAGGTAGAAGGAAATCAAACACAAGGAACCTGGCATTCATCCTCCCTGAGAAATTAGGCCCTGGAGTGTCTTTTGTGCCTTTCTAAAGCTTCTCTTGTACTTACAGAAAGAAAGGGAGAAGAAGAACAACAGTTTCCTTGCTTTGATAGCCTTCATACTCTTATTCCCTCACCTCCACACCACCAGCAATGATGACTGCCCAGAGAGCTGCCACACCAGGCTTTGTGTTGCTTGTGAACTCGGCACTCACACAGGAAGGAGATATACATTTCTGGTGCAGGGACAGTGTGTTGATTGGGGCACCTCAGAAGTCTCTCAGGCCTTTGACAACACCACTGACATGGCCAGTGAGGAGCATGGGCCATCTTGATAGGGCAGCCCAGGCCCTGCAGTAACACTGTTAGGTGGTGCCACTGGGGCTCTGCATGGCTGTTGAGCATCCTTCTTCAAGAAAATCTTGGGTAGGAAGCATTCCAGGATGCCACATGTAGCCCAAGGCTCATGTGGGAAGAAGGATCAATTGGGTTGGTACAGGGTCCAATCTTGTTCAATGTCTTCAGCTACGACTTGGATGACAGACCTTCAGCAAGAGCACCCTCAGTAAGTTCGCTAACGATATGAATCTGGGAGGAGCAGCTGACACACCAGAAGGCTGTGCTGCTATTCAGTGAGACCTGGACAGTCTGGAGAGTTGGGTGGAGAGGAACCTGATGAAATTCAACATGGGAAAATGGACAATCCTACACTTGGGGAGAAATAACTGCAAAAGTATCAGTACTGGTTAGGGGCTGACTTGTAGAAAAGGGGCTCTGAGAAGGACCTGGGTGACCTGATGGACAACAGGTTGGCCATGAGCCAGCAGTGTGCCCTTGTGGCCAAGGAGGCCAATGGTATCCTTGGGTGCATTTAAAAGAGCATGGCCAGTAGGCTACGGGAGGTGATCCTCCCCCTCTGCTTTGCCCCGGTGAGGCAGCACTGTGTCCAGGTCTGGTCTCCCCAGTTCAAGAAATGCAGGGAACCTCTGGAGAGAATCCAATGGAGGGATGATGAGAGGCCTAGAGCACCTCCCTATGAAGAAAAGCCAGGTACTGTTCAGCCTAGAGAAGAGAAAGCCAAGGGAGGCATCTTGTCAATGCCTATAAATCTCTAAAGGGTGAGAGTCAAGTGGATGGGGCCAGGCTCTTTTCAGTGGTGCCCAGCCAACAGGACAAGGGGCAGTGGACACAAAATGGAATGTAAGAAGTTCCATCTGAGCGTGAGGAAAAGCTTTTTTACTGTAAGGGTGACAGAGCACAGGAAGAGACTGCTCAGAGAGTCTGTGGAGTCCCCTTCTCTGGAGATAATCAGAACCAGCCTGGACGATTTCCAGTGTAATCTGCTGTACAGAGCCTGCTTTAGGAGAGGGGATTGGACTAGGTGATCTCCAGAGGTTCCTTCCAACCCTTGTGATTACATGATTCTGTGATCACACACATGCAGCCCTGGGGATTTTAGCCCATCCCCTGGGTCACCCTGCTCAAGGTCCTTTGAGCCTAAGCCTTTATAGCCTTCAGAGGAATTCCCCGGATCCATGTCTGCAAAACCTGCTGGTTTCATCTTCGATAAGCATGAAAAAAATTTTCAACGATCAATTCAATCCATCTTAGATGCTTTATTATTATTATTTTTTTCATATTGGAGCAAAACTATCACCAGTAAATACAGCTGAAATATTTCTCCCTTGTATGAGGAACCCAAGGGACAATGAGCTGCTATGCTCTGACCTCATTGCATGCTTTCTTCCCGCTTCCCTTTTTTCCTTCTACTTAAACGGCAATCACTGGGTCTATCTCTATGAGGCCACAAAAAACGTTTTTCCAGTGGCAAGTTCTGGTTCCTGAGCAGAGCTCACTGTGTAGTTGTGTTTGGAGCGCTGAGGCTGCCTCCAGCTCTGGCATGTGATTAATCTGCTGATGGGATCCAGCACTTGCTGCTTGGTGCTCTCTAACAGGCAGTATTTGCATTTGCTTCACCTTTGATATTTGGAAATGTATTCATTTTCAGTGGCTTGCTAAGGGATTCCTCTGCAAACATCTTGTGAGAATAATACACTGTTTGGAAATTGCCCTACATCTTCACGCATCTGTGTTCACCTCTGAGACCTGCCATAAGAGCTGCCTGTGTATTCTATGCATACTGAAGTCTCTCAGAGATTTCCTTCCCTTTAGACACAAAACAGGCTCACAGTACCTGGAGGATACTTATGGTTTTGGATTTCATGCCAGTTTGTGCACATCTTAGAAGTTGGCAGCTAAATGAAATACCTGCCAGGGGAGAAGCAGGCTCAGCACATGGTCTTGGCTTAACATCTCATTTATTAGGGAGGCCTGATTCTGTCCCCCACTGGCCTGAATCCAGAGACATGCAGCCTATCCCCCTGGGGTGACAGCTGTATCACAGAACAGCTCTCATTCCTCAGAGAAGGGAAACGTTCATCAATGTTTGTTCATTTTCCATTTTCTCCACTTTTAAAAGCTGTGCTGTAAGCCCACACAGTGTTCTGCTTAGCAGAGCTCTACTAGCCAGCAGTGCTCCCCTTTCTGTGTGCTTCATATGTGGAGGTGTCCCCATTTCCCAGCTTCACCTTTCCCATGCACCCTTATCTTGAAAGCTGAGGGGCTAAAGGATTTGCATTGAAGAAGAGCTGCCCTCATTTTGAAGCTGCCCTTGGTTTAAGGCTGCAGGGGAAGTCATTAATAGTAGAAATGAAGATCTTGCTGTAAGAATTCAGTTCTCTGGGGGAGAAAATGCAGAGAGCATGAAGACCAGCATGAAGAGTAACTACTTTTCTTTTTTTTCAAGCTGACAGCCAAATAGGAAGATTGATTCACACCGCAGATTTAAGACAAATACGCCAGAAGTGTGAATTTTATCAAGGCACACATACTTGGAGTTTCAAGGTCATAAAAAAATGCTTTATATTGATAGTTTGCTTGTGGTATTGAGGTTAAGAGATAGGAAGAGAAGCTGCTGTTTAAAATAACATATTCCCAACCACACCATGTGTCTGACAGATACGATGCCAAGAAAAATAAATGTTTTTACAGTGCTGAAGAGAACCAAAATAGTATTTTGGCTAAACACAGCACATGATTTTAATGTACATTCGCACATATTTTGCGTGAATAGCACAGCAACTGCCAGCTCCTACCATCAGCAGGGAGGAAAATCCATATGCTTGGGTACCCAAAGGTCTCAGGTGTTAGTGCTGATCAGCAACAGCTCCAGATGGCTCATGGGGCTGGGCTCTGCATGGATGCCCGTGATGAAGGCTACCTCTATGTCAAAGCTGCCACAGGTGTAAGGAGAAGGAGGGTGAGCAACAGGCCCCTGTCCTTCTCATGCAATACCAGGGGCAGCACTAGCACAGGTTCTCACTGCATTTTGACACCTTTGAAAGGCTTCTCCTTCACACTGATGTGGAAGTCTTCTAAGAGGGACTGGCACGGCATGCACTTCCTTGTGGAGATGTGTCGGGATCAGGCAGAAGAAAGCCAGATATGACACATCACTGCCCAATTTGCAAGTGTAAATCAGGTTTATTTGGGCATGCAAAGTATGAAAAAGACAGGAGTGACACATGAGCAAATTCTCAAAACCACCTAGCTCTCAGCACAGCCTGGGTTAATATGTCAGCCCAAGCCTCAGTTTCCTGAGCTCTACTTTAGGACAGCTAACTTATCTCAGCTGATGATTCTAAGTCTAGCCAATGCAGGGACAGTAGGAGGAGATCCTCCCTCCCTCTCTATAGCATTGGAATACATCCTGGTGCTCCTACTGAGTCTCAAAATTGTAGGAAAGTGCTCATATAAAACATGCAAGGCAAAACTTAGCTCTTGAGAAGATGAGTGAGTGAGTTCGTTTTGTTTTATTTTAATTTTTGCTTTCTTTCAGCTGATGTATTTTCTGCTGAGTGCCCTGGCTCTGGTTCTCTGTGTCGTGGCAGTGGCTTTCGCAGCCCGCCATTATCTACAGATGACAAAATTTACTTGTGATACTGTCCTCGAGTCCTGCCAGTGCAAACTGGACACTGAAGACCCCCTCAGCAGGACCTTCATCTACCAGGATGCCACTGACTGCAGCAGTGTCACCAGCATGCTCAGCCTCTACCTGATTCTGCAGATGGTGCTCAACCTGCTTGCAGCACTGGTGTGTCTGCTGGCGTGCTTTGTTATGTGGAAACACAGATACCAGGTCTTTTACGTGGGTGCTCGGTTCTACCCTTTAACTACTGAGTGCCAGCAACAGAAAGTGTAGGGTCTGCGTTGGCAGGGCCTGTAGCCAGGGAATGGAAAATGTCAGCACTCTGCCACCATAGATGCCACACGTGGATCAATGTTTTTAAGGCTTTTGACAAGGAAAAACATTCACGTGTTTAGTGAATATATTTTTCAATCATTTTGAATTTTGAATCTCAACTCTTGCAAAAAGTCCCTAGTGAGACCATATAGAAATCATCTAACATTCTGAAGATGCAACTGTAGTAACACCAAAGAGCATCTTCAGTAGCCATGAACAACACAAGCTTAAGAACTCATCTGAAGGGCTACAGCTGTTTAGACATGGGGTCTATTTCCCTCGCTGGTAGATATTTATTCTTGCCTTCAGAGAAGATATACCATTTTCTACCAGATGAAGATCTCGTCCAAACTGCTTTATTATAATTATGCTGATAATGCTTAGGGAATATATTGTATTTTGGATGCACCAATGGGAATTTACTGTCTAGAAAAGGAACCAAAAAGGTCAAGACCTCTTCAAATGCAGGCTGAGATCAGCAGCAGAAGTGACTCTACTGATGACTACCATATAAAAGATGTTTCAGAGTGACTGGTGATGGCAGTTACCCAACCCAGTTATGAACAAACACCAATTTCAGTGGGTTTGCTGATGGTGATGGCGTGGGCAATGCCTCAGACCCCAGGTACTTTACAAAGGAGCACTCAGTGCTTTATGAGAAAAGATCAATTTAAAGAACCTTGAGCTGAGCTCCTAGGATGGAGGTCCCTAAATCACTGGCCACATTGAATGCCCTGCTGTAATTGCATGCTTCCAAACCCAGCATCAGGCCAGTTCTACCAATTATATTCCCTATGCAACAGGCCAAATGCATCTTTGGTGTAACTCCTCTGAAGACAGCCTTACACACCAGCTGCGGATTTGGGCCAACAGCCCTGAAAGCTAACATCCCTGAAACAATCCACGTTTTTAAAATTGGATAGAGGGAAGGAGGCAAGAAGAAACTGCCAGTCTACCAAAGACATCAATTGCAAATAATGAGGGCAAGAGAATAACAATTTCTTTAAAAGCAGCATAGAATAACAATCTGTGTTCAGCGCTCTTTCACCCAGAATGCATGACTCTGAAAGTGCTTTACACATTATTAGCCTTATACCAGGACGAGCATGCTGTCTTGTCTCTCCACCTACCCAGCGTGTGCTCTAGGATGACAGGAGCAGCTCTGGTCAGCAGCATTGGGCCCAGTATCGATGCAGGTCAATGCAGCTGGTGCTCACACTTTGTCATCATTTGGGATTTCCTGGTCCTTGCCAGAGCCAGGGTATCTCTGAAGTGGAGTTGAAAAACCATATGCCAGAAGAACTGCACCACTATCATTATCAGCAAGGAGGAAGCAAGTAGAATTTCTACAAGGATTTAAAGAAGCAAAAACTTTCTGTTTCTGCTAAAAAAAAATATAGCCACCAGTGTATCAAAAAGCTGGGCTGGCAAAAAGCTTGTTGTATAAGCAGCTCTAATCCTACCCAAAGAGTGCCTTCCATGCAGTGATCACGCAGTGAGCACACATCACCCCAGGCTAGGCCAGCATGCTGCCAGTGTCAGAGAACCACAGTGGGGGTTGCTCTCCTGAGGTCCACCTAGAGGAAAGTGCTCATGTTTCTGTTGCAGAAACTTCTAGCACAGACATACCATCAGTCACCATGGTGCTCTCTGCATGCTGTGAAGTCGGGACCTTTTGAAAATGAAAGCTTCAAGACCAGCTCCCAGACAGCCACTTTTTGTACCAAAAACCAAGTGACACTAGCAAGTGTGGCAGTAAAGGGACATTTGCAAGCACTCCTGCTGGTTGTCCACGCATCGCCACCTTCACTAAGTCCTAGATTGGACTCTCAAGCATACTCGGAGCTAGCATTATTGTCCCAGTGAGATGGGACCTGGTGTGGCAGTGGAGGAAGCAGCCCATCTTTGACTTCACTGAAGCATTCTGCAATCAGTACTGGTGGACCAGATCTCATATGAGACAGACACGTAGGTTTGGGGGCCTCCTCCTACTCTTGCCATCAGTCTCTGCATCCCAATGGCTGATGAAGCCAGAGGAAGGCTCTGCTGGCAGAGCCCCTTCCTAAATGGCCTGGGTACCTGCCTGGGATATCTTCTGGGGCAGCCCCGGTAGAGATTTTGAGATGCCAACTGGAGGACTGGTGGGGAGGGACACAAATGACGGGGAAGGGAAGAGAGCCTGCACTGCTTAGGAAGCCACTTTAATAACAACATTTTAATCACAGTGCACTCCCTGCTTCGAGCCACCACTGCCAAATTTGGTTCACTCTCTGTGCATCACAGTGTAACCTTTCACTCTAGAAGAAAACAATATTCGTTGTATGTTCTATGGGTATTCTAATGCTTTACAAATAAATATGGAGCATTTTGATCTAGCAAATAACTTCCGTATTTCCTATTTATATAGCTCAAGCGTATAAAATGAAAACAGAGAGGAGAGACCAGGAAACAGACACAGTAGCATGTGGAAACATTTTTCTTCTGGATACAGTTTTACAATGCATTTTAGTCTAATTAGGAATTTCAGAAAGCATTAATTATAGGATTAGCACCTAGCACAGCACATTCAGACAGCTCCCAGCCTTTCTCAGTGTTGGGGAAAGGTGTGTAGATTGCACCAAGATGCACAGTGGGATTTGCGGGCACGGAGAGGACAGGGGCATTGAAGAAAAGGACTTTTTAAAAATTATTATTCCTGGAAATGTTTTCTCTTGGTGAATTGCACAAGATGGGGTAGGAGTAGTCCACTCTGACATGGGAAATTGTGAGGGGCCCTATGTAATTTGCTCTCAAAACCCAGGTGTGATTCTCATTTGCACCCTGGCCACTTTATGCTGTTTTTGCAGCATAAAGGGGCTGTAAAGATGGCATCGATCATTTTTACACCTACTTTATGGCCATTTTACACGGCTAAAAGGGCCCTTTGTGTAAATGAGAACTCAAGCCCTACAGGACTTAACGGAGAGGAGTAGACAGCGCAAGACCCTCTGATAGGGTCTATTAATGGGGTATAACTATCCGTTGAATTTTATAGCTCAGCTTAGAGAGCATCAGTCTCGATTAAATTCAGTTCCGCAGAACTCTTCCAGAGGCCGTAAGCCCCGCTGACACGGCTCTGCCGCCCAGCGCACGTACACCCACCGCTGCGGCACACGTCGCTGCCGTGTGTGAAAGGAGAAGCGGTGGCCGCTGCCCTGCTCCAGCTCTGAGGCGCTCGTTGCAGCGCTATGCAAATACCGGAGCGACAAGAACGGCAACGAAAAAGGAACCGAGACGCAGCACCGAGCTGACATGGCGCACTGGCAGCCCGAGTGGGTGCCACGGTGGCAGGAGGGCTGCGCTCTTCCTCCTCCTCCTCCTCCTCCCGCTGGCCCCGCACGAAGGGGAAGCGAGGCTCTCAGCCACCTCCCGCCGTGCCTTCACGTGGTCCCCATCTGCGCAGGGCCAGCCCTGCGTGGGCACTTCTTGGAGCCCTGCCTAAAAGCCAGTGCTGAGCTAGAGGCTGGAAACAGTCATCAACTCACAGGACAATATTTTTTTCTTTCCCCTTTTTTTTTTTTTAAATTTTTTTTTTTTTTTTTTTTTTTTACTCACACTGCCAGCCAGTGCGGTGCTTCCTCTGAGGGCTTTTGAAACAGAAAACACGCCAGTAGCGTGTGAGAGGAGCCGCAGCTCACGTCCTCTATATTTAGAAAGCCAGGATGTCATACCTCCCCTTGAAATTTTCACAGTCCCCTGCACCCCACCCACCCACACACGTACTCGTGCTTGCGTCTGGAAATGTTTGTCGATATTAGCATGGGGTGTTGGCTTAGGGGGATTCAAGGGAGGTGCAGAGCAACAACAGCAGTGCTGCCCTAAGTGCAAGGCCTCCTTAAGGATGTGGGCGGTGGGCCTGGCCCGGTTCCCAGGGCACGGAGATGGGAGTTATGGCATGGTCCAGCTGTGGCACAGCTCCTCAGGTTTTGGGGCTCATTGGAGCCCCCCAGAAGTGTTACGTCAGGTACTGCTGAGCACACAGCTGGCTGCTTCTCCCCACCTCCATCTGGTGCAACTGCACGCACACACGGGCTGGCTGCTGCGGCACCTGGAGCAAGGCCTCACAGAAAGTGAATTCTGGGGCTGCTTTGCCCACACATCTACCCTAATGGCAATTTATTTATCTATTTATTGCTTTTTGCTATCCTGCTGCCTCCCGCAATCTCTGATCTGTAGTGTTTATCTTCAGACTGGTTCTGCAACTGAGCATTATAAAGAATGATTGCATCCACAAAGGCTAAGGCACATTTTTATTCTTTTTTTTTTTCTGCTCAATTTCCATGCCCTTTGTCTAAGGAAACAGTCAGAAGACTCATCTAAACTTCAGGCTTGGTGAGAGGAGATTTTTTTTCTCTTTTGCCTCAACAGCTGTGGGCAATGCATATTTCACTTGCTACCATACTCTCTCAGCTTCCACAAAGCCAGCTCTGCATTACAGTGTAGCTCCTGGGGCGTGCTCACAGCAGCTGACTGCAGGCACAGGAGGGAGCAAGATCCATCCCCAACTGCTGCTCTCTCCACGAACCAGCCTTGGCTAGTGGGGTAACTGCTCACCAGGGCTTGGGTGCTTCTGCTGCCAGCTGCAGAGCCACACCTCGCACGCTTTGCAAACAAGCTGAGGCCAAGCCAGAAGGCAGTCTGCAGCAGATGATTTGTGCACACACTCATCCTGCAGTCAGATGCACTGCAACTGGCAAGCACTGGCTGACCTCAAGTGACTGAAGGTGCGGAGTGACACTGGCTGAGGCAGCCTTGGCTTTAAGCATCTCCAGGGACGGGGCATCCACAGCTTCTCTGGGCAGCCTGTGCCAGTGCCTCACCACCCTTTGAGTGCGGAATTTCTTCCTCATACTTAATCTAAATCTCCCCTCTTTTAGTTTATAAACCATTCCCCCTTTTCCCTACATTCTGTGCTCTACTCTATGCTCTCTAATAGGAGTCCCTCTTTCCCTTTCCTGTAGGTCCCCTTTAAGTATTGGAAGGACACTACAAGGTATCTTCAGAGCCTCCTCTTCTCCAGGCTGATTAAGCCCTGTTCCCTTAACCTTTCTTTTATGAGAGGTACTCCAGCCCTCTGTGCATCCTTGTGGTCTCCTCTGGACGTGCTCCAACAGCTTCACATCTTTCTTTTGCTGGGGGCCCCAGGCCTGGATGCAGCACTGCAGCTGGGGCCTCATGCTGTCAGAGTAGAGGCCCCATCACCTTCCAGAGTAGAGACCCAATCACTTTCCTCTCCCTGTTTCTCACCCCTCTCTTGATGCGGCTCACGATACAGTTGGCCTTCTGGGCTGCAAGTGCACACGCTGGCTCCTGTTGACTTTTTAATCCAGCAGAACCCCAAGCCCTTCTCCTCAGGAATGCTCTGAGTTCATTCTCTGCCCAGCCTGTCTTCATGTTTGGGATTGCCTTTACCCAGGTGCACCTTACAGTTGATCTTGTTGAACTTCATTTGAACGAGGTGGGTTTTTAACCCCATTTCACTCTCTGCATCTCGGTAGGGAAAACTATTTTTAAACTGTCCACAGCTGACTGAATAGGGATTTCTTCTTAATTCAGCGTAGCATTTCTCTTTCACCAAAACTATGATGAGATTAAGCCTTTACTTGATCCATCCTGCATCAGGCTAGCTAGGAGCATCACTCTTGAGGCTGAAGCCACACATACACAGAGGGGTAGTTGCCACCCTCATGTCTTTTTTGGGATGTTGTATTAAGCCTGCTAGGTGACTGTATTACAGGGATATGGCACAGGTGATTGAGCAGTTGGTGATGGAGGGCCATCATGAGCTCCATCCCTGAAGCTACACTCATTCATAGCACATTGGTCACCAGGGATTTGGCAGGGTGGTTTGGAGAACAACTGTGATGAAAATAATTCAGAGCAGACGTCTACACTTTCCCTTCCACCTTGTGAACCCAGGCTGAGGAGCAGCACATGCACATGGGGAACTGTGGGGAGCTGATGGAAAAGCGAAAGCTTCCCGTCTGGTTTCACTGTCTGAGCCTGCCAGATTGCAGAGGAACAACAGAGCAGCATAGAAAACAAAGTATTACTGGTGAAGTCAGGAATAGAGGCAAGAGTGTATTTGTGCTGGGTCCATCCCACTAGTGGGAGTCATACAAGCATCTGAGTGCTGCAGGGACCCAGACAGCCAGGCTTCTCACTTGATATTCTTCACTGTTGACACAGGAATTGAAATTTGTTACCTTGATTAGGAGGAATGGCAGCTTATGAGTTGTGCTCACATATCCCTGTGTACAGATTCAATATTTTCCTTGTGTACTGGAGGAGATGCTAGCAAAATGTTTCACTTGGATCTCTGTGTTTCTTTTGTGGATGAAGGTTTTGTTCCACGTCCTCCACTTGCTCTTTCACCCTATGTCATCAGTGGCTCTGGAAAAGGCACCCGGGACAAGTGCAAGCAACACCCACTTTTTGCCCCACAAGTTGAAAATGGCCTCAGAGATTACTTCTGAGCTTTCCTGAAAGTGTGCTCGAGTCACTGATCACACAATTGTTGACAATAAATTGACAAAAATTGCAGAAAGCTAGTGCTTGAAAATCAAATGGGCCTTCAGAGATGATTGTCCAATGGTACTTCATTAACCAAAGCTGTATGTACCATTTGGTTATGCGAATGGGCAGGCTCCAGCCCCTGTAGGTCCTACAACCTACATCCCTGGAGTTTCACCTGAATAAGGGAAGATCCAAGAGCATCAGGCAGCCGTTCAGAGGTGTCCCATGGGGTCCGCACTTTGTGGTTATGCCATTTCATGTCAGATTCTGGCTTTGTGACATGCTGAGGCAGGCCACGGGGGCCTGCTACATCAGGGAGTAGAAGTGCAAAAGGAAAAACAAACATATATATTTGGCTCAGGAAAATGTGGTTGTTTTGGAGACAACAATGCACATTTTACTAACTAACTTGATTTCCTTTCGTAACAAGGTTATCCATCTAGTTGACCAAAGGAAGCTGATAGATGTGCTCTTACTGAATTTCAACTAAGATTTTGATGCTGTTTCTCACAGCATCATTCCAGACAAAATGTCCGACATACATCTGAACAAAGCCAAACTATGAAGGGGTTACATCAGACTGGCAGCCAGTCACTAGTGGGGTTCTGCAAGGCTTTACTTTAGGGCCAGTTCTCTTTGATGTTTTCATAAATGGCTTAGATACAAGGCTTGAATACATTAAGTAAATTTGCAGGTGATACTGAATTAGGAGGATCTGTTGACTCTCTCAAGGGCAGAGAGCTCTTGCAGAGAGCTCTTGACAAACTGGAAGGCTGCGAAATCACCAGCCACCTGAAGTTTAATAAGAGCAAGTGCTGGATCCTGTATCAGGGGCAGGACAGCCTTGGATATACATACAGACTGAGGGATGAGAGGTTGGAGAAAAGACCAGCAGAAAGAAATTTGGTTAAAGACAAGATGAATATGTGCCAGTGTGCCCTGGCAACTGAAAGGGCAAACCTTGCCCTGGGGTGCATCAGACCCAGCACAGCCAACGGGCGAGGGAGGGGATTGTCCCACTGTGTGGACACACCTGGGCACCACCATATAGAAAGGACATAAAAACATTAGAGAGCATTCAAAGGAGGGCTGCAAAGATAGAGAAGGGTCTGGAGGGCAAAAAGTATGAAGAGTGTCTGAGGTCCCTTGGTGTGCAGAGGAGCTGAGGGGTGGCCTCATGGTGGCTGCAGCTCCTCACAGGGAGCAGAGGGGCAGCGCTGAGCTCTGCTCTGTGTGACAGCGACAGGGCCTGAAGAATGGCATGGAGTTGTGCCAGCTTTTCCTAATCCCCCGGTTAGGAAAAGATTCTGCATGAGAGAGTGACTGGGCCCTGGAACAGGCTGCCCAGTGCTGTGATCATGGCTCCAGGCTGCCAGAGTTCAAAAGACAGCTGGACAGTGCTCTCAGACTTAGGGTTTGAATTTTAGATTGTTCTGTGTGGAGCCAAGAATTGGACTGAATGAGCCTTGTGGATCCCTTCCACCTTGGGATATTTCATAAATCTGCAATTTTATGATTCCAATAAACTTAGTGGGGGAGAGTTGACTATAATATGCCTTGGTGCCTTGGTACCTTTTTCCATGGCTGTGCCCAGGAGAACAACATGGAGGCCACAGTTATGGGCCAAGTTCCCTGGAGACAGGTGCAAGCAAGGCCCTTTACTTTTATGTATTTTTTCCTACCAAATGTAACATGTTCACTTGGAATTTAAAAAGGGTTTCAATGGCCTTGAACCAGTATGTAGGGAATTCATTCTCATGCTTCTAGCTGCAGGCTAAGTAGTATTTCCAGTGTTTAATACAAAGGACTAATAGACTTCCTGCATCACACTGGAGGCAACCCTAGTTGTTGGAGAAAGTGGGTTGATTAAGGGATGAAAACACAAGCAGTTGTTATCACAAATCTTTCCATGCGATGGCCTCAACTGAAGCATGTTGATTTTAGGCAATCTTAAATAACACAGCCTCTAGTATTGGCAGCAATATAAATGAACCAACTCAAGAGAACAAGCCTGATTTGAAGTCGACTGAAATCAGTGCATTGACTCCTTCAGGACTTCCCCATAGGAATCACCCTGAGTTTAGAAGATGTTGCAGTTCAGCGCATTGGTTTGGACTGGATCTTATAGGTCTTATAGTGATTACTCTGGGAAAAATATACTGACATTGCCACTGAGACAAGTGAAAACACGGGGGCTGTAGCTAATAGGCATAACACCAAATGAAAATCAGCTGTCTCAAGGATAACTGAACAGTCAAGGGAAAATGCACCCATTTATAATGAGTTCCCTTTGCCTGAATGAATTTCATAGTGCAAGTTGTGATTTGAAGAGGAAGAGAAGAAGGATGTCAGGAACATATTTCAAGCAATATGAGAAGAAAAAATACATGGCTTTTTCCCATAGGTACACATGTGGTGCAAGCTGGGTCAGAGGAGTTTAAACCTGATTTCCCCTTGCCTTTCTCCTGCCTTTTTGCTCCATTGCTCTATGCTAGCATTATCTGAGCTGCTCAGTCCTCAGCAAACACCTAAGTAGCCAAAATATGGGCAGGATTATTGCCATAACCAAAAGAGCCGATGAATGAAATAAGGCGCTTGTTTCCTGGAGCAGAGGGAGGGGAAGTGGAGGGTATTTAAACATTTCTCTGTGGTGTTTGAAACCCACCTTGACTAGAACCAGTCCCTCAGCTTGCACAAACCACCAGCATCCCTTTGACGTCAATTGGCAGCTGGCTTGCCTGCCTGTCCCACAGCTAGCTGTTTCAGTGGGAACAAACAGCTTGGCCTGGGAGGGAGAGAGGTGACAGAAGGCACGCTACAGCCCTGCAGAGTTCCCCTCGGGGTATATTCCTCTTACCCATAGCCCACAACGTCCCTTCCAGATGTGGAAGGGTGTGTGCCACTCGCTATGACGTTCGTGGTGGTAGTGAAGCTGCTGAGTGATGAAGACCTCAGTGGAGATTGAGGACGGTCTCTGTGCTGAGAACCTTCACTGGGGCTCATGGCTCCAATGGTATCCAGCCACTCTGGCATCCACAATTTCCTATACTTCAGAGTACCCCTTGGGTGCAGGTGTCAAGATCTGCACTCATTTTGGCTTGACCAAGCCAAAGCTGTTGAGCAGGCAGCTTAGCAGGAAATGGATGGCTTAGCTTTTTTTCTTTTTGGAAATACATCAGCTGTCTGACTTACTGACAGCCCAAGCAGGGAAACTCTGCCCATGAGCATGCTGTGGTCTGGAAAAAAGTCATCCTCTGCAGAGCCAAGGGTTGGGACTTGGGGTTTGCACACCATTTCCTTGGCAGAAGGAAAGCACTGCTTGTGCTGTGCCATCCATACATGGGTCTCATGAGACAGTGGGAGGAAACAGCTTGGAGCTGGTTGGTCTCACTGGAGCAGGTTTTGTGATCCCAGCCTCAGATCAAACACATCCTGCAGATGATGGGGACAGTCATGGCACATAAATGTTGTGTTCTGCCACTGTTTCTAGGAGGAGCCATCCAACTAGTTGAAATACTCTCACTAGCTGTTAAAATGCATCTACACTTGTTATATCAGAGTAATTCATAACCGTATGCTAGGTTTTGTTTTTAACATTCATTTTCAGATAAACTAGGTGATACTCTTTGTTTATAGTGAGCTCAGAGAAGGGGTCAGCTGCACCAGGGATCATCACTGATCATCATGCACCGCTGCATTCCTGGACTGCAATGTTGAGCAACAGAAATGCAACCAGCTCTTTTGCATTTCTCACCTGAAAAGTTTTCAAAGGCACTGAGTTCTAGAGAAGAGGGCCTTGAACAGCCCCTGGAAAGCAGCACTTCTAAGCTATCATGGGATGAACACCCCAAAATGAAGGCACCTATTGTTGCTGATCCATTTTGAAAATGAAAGCATAACAGACCATTAATTTCTGTGACTCTTTACTTACCTGAAATGAGGGCTGATGGAGGGCTTGCAGCTCTGGGTATGATACAGACACTCACTGAGCTGATAGCCTGAATTTTCGCAGTCAATATTTATTTCAGCAAAGGGGATGTTGTATTGGTTAGTGACTGCAATTAAAAACTGTAATGGACAAAATAGGTTGGAAGTGAACGTCCTGTCCTCTGGGACTTGCAGCTTGAATCTCTTCATGATAAAGAACGGAGGGACACCAATCCCAAATACAATTTAACCATTTTCAGTTGAAATGACCATTAAAAAACAAAACAAAACAAAACAAAAAACAACAATGCAGAGGGTCCAGATGGCTTCACACAGTGACAGAGGAAGTCCCAGTTTCGAAGCAGGACAAACTTAGCAACAGACCAAAGGCTGTGGGCTGAGCGGGTGGGCACCTGCCCCGCCAGATAGGGCATGGTGCCACCAAGACCATGGGGATTGCTCACATCAGTCAGGTGTTTCCATGAGCAGAACGTCTCAAGAGAGGCTATTTGCCAAAATAGACGCCACACAGTAAACCAAAAAAGAAAGCTGCCCATCTGGCTCAGTGGTTGGATGAACGCTCGCTATCAGAAACAGCCAGAGAGTGTAGGAGGGCACAGCTGGCAGGTGCCTCAACCTGTGATGGATGATCAGCTGGCTGGGAGGCAGAACATGCTACTGTCCCTTATCTTCCCAGGAGCAGTTGTCCCTGTGCAAGACCTCATCCTTGTCCCCACCACCTTGTCCTCCCACAGATGCCTTCAGTGAGGATGCCTGCTGGGTCCTGATGGCCAGAGGGAGTTTTAAACCAAAACAAACTGCCCACATTGCACCAGTGCTGAAGTGCAGCTGGAAATAATGAATCAGCCCCTCCTGCCTTAAATCATGAGATGTTTGCCCGGGTCAGCAGAGCAGGGTGGCTTTCTGTGAGCGTGGTGCTTGGGGGTGGCCCCTTCCTCAGCTCTGGAGGCTTGGGCTCCTCTGCATGAGGATATGAATGTATGTGCTACAGATGCCCAGCCCTTATGCAATGTTGCACCCAGGGAGCTGAGTCCTAGCCAAATGAAGACACTGCCAGGATGTTGTGCAAGTGACATTTGCAGCAGTGCAGGACATCACATGGGCAAATCTATCTCCTCCCGGGGAAAGTGTAGAAGCATAACACAAAACTGTGTGCTCCCTGCATCTGCAAGCATCAAACCATACCATCCGGTGCATCAGAAACCTGGGTGCATGTCGTGGGTTAAGCAAGATCTACCCGTGCCCGTGACAGGGGGGCAGCTGGCCCGCAGGGCCGCTGGCCCAAAAAAGGGAAGGGGAAAAGGGAATGGGAAAAGAAAACAGCGGCAGCGATCTAAGGAGGCACACTTATTTACTAAATGCTATATCAGAATACAGGATAATACAATGTAATACAATACAATTGTAATTAAGCAAAATAGGAGAGAGAGAGAGAGTGAGTCCCAAAAAACCGAAAGGCCTACTGTAAGCTCTAGGCAAAACGGCTGAGAATGCACCCCACGCTCCAACGATCCAAGAGAGAGATTCTAGCCGGGAGTGAGATTATATACTGTCCTTGTCCCGTGACTTATCCCTGACCGTGATGTCCTCTGGGATACGTAGTCTTCTTCTGTGAGCTGAACATTCGGTGAATTATCCATACTTTTCATGATGTTATGATGTGGAATACTGATAGCAAAATTACAAAAATATTAAACCATGACATTCCACCCCTTATTCTACATCATTACATTATGCTTATACACACATACACATTCATATGTGCGGTTGTGAGTAATCAGCAACCTTATTTTTCTTAACAATTTATGTTTATTCCATACAAATACCTAGGTTGAGAACAAAACTCTATAACCTAACTTACTATTATTTATTAATTTTGAGGAAAATGGCAAAAAAAAATGCCAGAAAAAAGGAGAACATATCAGCGGTGGAGGAGAAAGGCAGCGCTAGTAGGGCGTCCCCCACATCAAGGTGCACTCATCCCTTCTCAACCGCCACAGCAGATCTCCTTTTGCCTTATACTTCTTTCCATGTGTGCTCTACACATGCATGGCCAGTGCACGATATAGAGCCCAGATGGAGAACTTGCTTACAGAATGCCTAATTAAGGTATATAGAAAGTGTTTCCTAAACATTAATCCACTCTATCTTAAGTCTTGTACCTAATTGGACATTCGTCAAAAAAAATTTCTGAGACTCTACCTATATATATACAAGCAATCATTGGCTGCACTCCCCCAACATCAGATTTCCTTGTGGTACACATTGGACAGTCCCATTTTTGCCCATCACCCACCAAGTGCACCCAGGTCCCTCGGCAAAAACAGTACCCCGGAGAGGTTTGCCCTTTCCAGATGCTGGAAGGACCCAAACTGCTTTTCCCAACACGCTCTTTATGTGTACTACAGGAACCTTATCTCCCTCTATGGTACGTAGGGAGCTGGATTGGTTAGGACCATCACGATTACTAGATCCTCGGGTGTTGACCAACCAGGTGGCTTCTGCTAAATGGCTCTCCCAATTTTTATATGTTCCACCACCCATTGCTTTCAACATAGTTTTCAACAACCCATTGAATCGTTCAATCTTACCAGAAACTGGTGCATGATAGGGAATATGGTAAATCCACTCAATGCCATGATTTTTGGCCCAAGTGGTTACAAGAGAATTTTTGAAATGAGTACCATTATCTGATTCAATTCTCTCCGGAGTGCCATGCCGCCGCAGGATTTGCTTCTCCAAACCTGATATGGTGTTTTGGGCGGTAGCATGGGGTACTGCGTATGTTTCGAGCCACCCAGTGGTTGCTTCCACCATGGTAAGTACATAATGCTTACCATTGCGAGATCGTGGCAAGGTGATATAATCAACCTGCCATGCCTCTCCATATTTATATTTTTGCCATTGCCCTTCCCCCCCAAAAGGTTTCATCCTCTTGGCTTGTTTAATTATGGCGCATGTTTCACAGTCATGAATAAGCTGAGCAAGTCTATCAATTCTATCAATTAGTTCACTCACAAGGGGTTTCCTTTCCCCTTTGCCATATACTAATGCAAGTGCACTGGCATGCTTTTCTGGAGCAGCCCTTGTAAAATCACGCCACATTTGTCGTGGAACACGGACTGTCTCAGGATCATGTAATTGGTTTGGGTCATTACGGTTGAAGTGGGAGCTGTATAGCATTCCCACCAGGGAACTTTCTCTCAAAAATTGGATACCTTTTTCTATATTAGTCCATTTCTTTCTCTCAGGTTCCAAGTCCCGTTTAAAGGGGAATCTATCTTTTACCATTATCAACATCCGTTTCCAGAGGGTGAAGGACCGATTTTGGCATGTGCCAATACCTCTGTCCACATGTGAGTCTCTGGAAATGCCACCCAGTTGGCGAGCTTCATTGCCATCGAGCCACACACTGCTGGCACCATTGTCCCAACATCGTAGCAACCAAGTGACCATATGTTCTCTTGGTTGGCGTGTGAAATCCTTTCTTAGATCCCAAATTTCTCTCAGTTTTAAAGATCGATCAATAATGGTTGTAATACTTGGCTCGCCTTTTGCTCTATCAAGGATCCCAGGTGTTGATGGTGGCAACTGTGTTGATGAGGCCACCCCATCTAGAAATTCTCGTAAAGAAAGTCTAGCTTTTGGCTCCTCTTCTTCTTCTGACTCTGACTTTTCTATTATTTCCTCCAACTTCCTCTGCTCCTCTAACTCCTTCTGGTCTTCTGACTCCCCCTGCTCTTCTGACTCCCCCTGCTCTTCTGACTC
>JAPSGF010000041.1:3260272-3540752 GCA_035772895.1 Perdix hodgsoniae
CCTGCTCTTCTGACTCCCCCTGCTCTTCTGACTCCCCCTGCTCTTCTAACTCCCCCTGCTCTTCTAACTCCCTTCGCTCTTCTAACTCCTTCTGCATTTTCTCCAACTGAGTTGAAACTCGTTTCATCTTTCACCCTCTTACAGGGGCAACCAACATTGTATCTGGTGCCCTCGGTAATTGGTCAAATTGTAGCACATTCAGTTCACCCCGGAGGACGCATAGATTGGACTGGAGAGTGTTGTGCTCGGTCCGGAGGGTGCTGTGCTCTGACTGGAGGGCGTCGCACTTGGACTGGAGGGCATCATACTTGGACTGGAAGGTGTCGCGCTCGGATTGGAAGGCATCGTACTTGGGCTGGAGGGTATCGCGCTCAGACTGGAGGGCATCGTACTTGGACTGGAGAGTGTCGTGCTCAGACTGGAGGGCATTGTGCTCAGACTGGAGGGCATTGTGCTTAGATTGGAGGGCGTTGCACTTGGACTGGAGGGCGTTGTACTTGGACTGGAGGGCGTCGTACTTGGATTGGAAGGCATCGTACTTGGACTGGAGGGCGTCGTACTTGGATTGGAGAGTGTCAAGTTTAGCTAGGAGTGTCTCTTTCTCATACCAAAGTGCATCTCGTTGATGTAGGAGACCATTTCGCTCAGCCTGGAAGCTCTCTCGCTCATTTCGTACTGTCTCCCTGAGACTCTCCTTTTCAGCTTTGAGACTCTCTCTCTCAGTCTCAAAAACTTCCCTCTTAGGAATGGTATTAAATAAGGCCCGATAAGCATTAGCTAGCCCCCAAGTCATTTGTGCCTCCTGAGATCTGCCTAAGCCCCTACATTCCCATCTCAAATATGCGATCAAACTCTCAGGATTCTCTAAGTGTTCAGGAGTAAAACTCCATGACACTAAAGATGTCTGTCTTTTAAAAGTCTCTCCAAAATCTCTCCACACCCCCTGCCACTCAGTATTCTCTGGTTCTAGGGAGTTCCTCTGGGTGCTGAGTGAGACTAACAAAATGATAAACAGTAAGTTCAGGGAGATTGACATGATTTCCAGTGTAGTCCACTGGGCCGACTGGTCATTAAAGGATGCAAAAGAAAAAGGAGGAACAAGCTCAAAAACCACCATTTCTGTACTATTAGTTGCTTTAGCTGCTCCCTCCAGAGCTGCATACAGATACGAAGTAAGCATTGCTATCCATGCTTTCAATTGATTATACATTTGTACAGCTCCAAAGGAAAAAGTGGCTATCTTAAACATGGTCCAATATGTTTGGAGCATCTCAAAAAAGGAACTAATGAAACGCAGTCCCTTGTATAACAAATTTACTAGAGGGAACTTTTTTTTTTTTTTTCTTTTTCTAATAGAGAGGGAAAAAGTAAAAAGGCAAAGCTCAAAAGTGTTTACTAATAATCCGGGGTATTGGCTGTCCACCCAGATTTTCAGGAATTTAAAGTTTATAAAATATCCCGGAGTATTGGCAGTCCGCCTGGACTTTCAAGGTCAAGCTCACAGGTGCAGAATCGCAAACCTAAGATAGCTCCTTAACAGAAGGAAAAAAGAAAAAAAAAACGTAGCTCTGTTAAAAACTAAAAGAGCAACAGACGAAGAAAACAGAAAAACTGCAACTCAAATTGCCCGCATTCTCCACCAAAATCTGTCGCGGGTTAAGCAGGATCTACCTGTGCCCGTGACAGGGGGGCAGCTGGCCCGCAGGGCCACTGGCCTAAAAAAGGGAAGGGGAAAAGGGAATGGGAAAAGAAAACAGCGGCAGCGATCTAAGGAGGCACACTTATTTACTAAATGCTATATCAGAATACAGGATAATACAATATAATACAATATAATTGTAATTAAGCAAAATAGGAGAGAGAGAGAGAGTGAGTCCCAAAAAACCAAAAGGCCTACTGTAAGCTCTAGGCGAAACGGCTGAGAATGCACCCCACGCTCCAACGATCCAAGAGAGAGATTCTAGCCGGGAGTGAGATTATATACTGTCCTTGTCCCGTGACTTATCCCTGACTGTGATGTCCTCTGGGATACGTAGTCTTCTTCTGTGAGCTGAACATTCCGTGAATTATCCATACTTTACATGATGTTATGATGTGGAATACTGATAGCAAAATTACAAAAATATTAAACCATGACAGTGCAACAAGCAGCTCAAACCACTGGCAGGAGATTAGAGGTGGCTGTGTCACCTGTCTGCAAGGATCAGGATGGCCCTAGTCTCCTTATCTTTCTTCTGGGCTTCTCCAAATTGGAGACTCCATCACCTCTCTGGAAGCCTGTGCCAGGGCTCTGTTACCTGCACTGCAGAGGTGTTCAGAAGGAATATCCTGTGCTCCAGTTTGTGCCTATTGACTCTGGCCTTGGCAATGGGCACCACTGAAAAGTCTGTCATATTTACACCCTTCCTTCATGTGTTTATACACACTGATAAGCGATGAGGAGATCTGCTGCTGGTGGCTATTTGCTCCTGTGATGACTGTTTGCTTGTTTCCATCTGTAGAACAAATGACCATGGAAGGCAAAACTCACTCAGAAAAAAACAGTTCCCAAGGCACTTGGTGAGAGAGGAGCGAGAAGAAAGGGGGGAATTTGCTCCCTCTCTTATCCTTCCCTATCATATGGAAGGCACCATGTCATGGAGGGATTCCCTCAGTCGAGCGCCCAGATGGGATCCAGGCCCAGAATGGGCTTTCTCAGCTTGAGACCGGTTTCTATCATCTGGGTCATTCAGGAACCAGAAGAGCAGTGGTGTGTGCCAGTAGCAGGAAACAGCCCCCTGGCTTCCTTCCCACACTCTGCTACTGACTTGCCGTATGGCCCTGGGTCCTGCTTCCAGCTGTCTTACTGCTGGAGCTGCAAGCAGAGATTCAAGTTCCCTGCTTGCAAGCAAAAGCATGAATCATGTGGCATAAACCCACTGGAGTCAGGGCAACATTTCTGATTTATAGTATAAATTATTGTTTCTTCTTGAAAAAATGTTGTTATGCTGGATAGTGTTCCAACAGATCTGCAAAGAAGGGAGTGGGAGCAGTTCCTCATCAATGGAATTATTAATTTATTCACTGCCAGCTTCCAGGCAGCCTCTTTACTTGTGCTAGGCAAAGGAGGTCAGGAGTATTCTGTGGCCACTTTGGAGCTGGGACCAAATGGAGTACCAGGAACGTACTGTGGGGGAATGCAGGGAGTTAGCAGGAGGCAAAAAGGTTTGGCAAAAAAAGCCTTCTGCCTGTATTAATATTTGAAACGGGGTGATAAGATCTCTGCTGTGGATGGTGGCTCTAGCGCACCTGGTGATGTCCGATAGACAAGCTGTCTGCTTCTATCTAAGAAGCAGATCCCATCAGGAGACCCCTGGTACCTGATGTGAGCCATGGGGAGGATGGCTCAGGGAGAGGTCACAGCCCCACAGGGGTGACCCCGATGCCAGAGCTGTCGGGAAGACGTCGATTGCCTCTGCCTGCAAGAACACTCTTATTTGTGGGTAAAAATCAGTATCTAGTCTCCAGCCCCCATCAATCTGCCATCTCCTGTTGCTGGTTAATTCACTTAAAGCGCTCTGAAAAATTTATATATAACTAAAAAGTCTTTTTGTTGTTAGTCACCTTCTAGTGATGTATAAATGCTCTGACAGATAATTATCAGTGATATTGATTCTAACTAGGACAGAGAATGAACAGGTGAGTGCAAAATAGAAAGTTATTTATAAAGATGTAATTGAAACAAAATCCATCCCACAGGACTGAGAGTTTAAGTAAAAAAATATATATATAATAAGAAAAAGGCCTTAGCTGTTATTTCTTTGCAGAGTTCTTTGCTGACTTTGCATGCTTGATGAGCTTTGGTGGTAGAAGGCCTCCTTCTTGAGCATGGCCAGCACTGCGTCCTAACGAAGTGCTGAGGCACAGAAGTTGTTGAAGCCAGCCCTGTTGCCCATTCCCCAGGCAAAGCAGCTCCTCTTAGAGATGAGGCCATCTCTTCTTCTGAAGCTTCAGGTTGAGTTATTTTCATGCTGATTTAATTTCCCCTCTTTTTTGTTAGCTGCTTTCTGATGAAGCCTCAGAGCACATTCCCAGCAGGCAACTTTTCCTCCTCCCACTATTCCTAGGCAGAAAGGATGACTACCCCATGCCTTTGCCATCGCAGTGGGGTACAGGAGAAGCCTTGTGCAGTCCTGGAGCATGGCACACAGGGAATGCAACCAGGAGACAGGGCAGGCAGCAGGCTGAGTAGTGGCAGGAGAGCTACTGGAGTTATTGTAAAGGAGAGGCCTGCTGGGCAGTAGAGCCATGGTGCTTAATAACAATGTCTCTTGGGCTGAGATAAATACCTAATGTGGCAACTCTGAAAATATGAATGAAAAGCCACCAGAGAAAGAGACCCTCAGCCCAAGGCAGAGAGACACAAGGGCCAGCAGCCCAAGCTGGTGCTTCTTCCACAGTCCTCAGTGAGACTTCAATAGCAGGTTGTGTTTTAAAAACAGAAGCCAAGCTGTTACTGTCACCAGTGTGGTTGGTACTCCTTGCAGTGCTGGAACATGGTGATGTGCTACCACTGCTTGTGAGTCTCCTCCGAGCAGCAGCACTGCAGTGACTTGTCAGCCTTAGCTACAGATTGGCCTCCTGCAGGCCTGGGAGCTGCGTGCTCCACCACCACCCTCATGAAAGCCCCTCTGTAGCTGTAGCATTGGGCTTGCTCCCACCACTAGCTCTGCATACCTGCTGAGCCTCAACTGTCAGTCTTACAGCTTCCACCCTACACATCTTATATGGTAGGAGACCTCTTGGTGTATGCATTGGGGTCGAGCAAGTCAAGGATGTGTACATGGAGCCTCATTTCCACGTGGTCCTGGACTACCTGCCTGATGGAGGCTGCGGCACCTCTGGGGCTGTCAGCCTTTCAGGAGCCTTGAAAAGCAAGCAGGAAGGCTCACAGGCAGATGTGGTTCCTGTGCTGCTTCTGCCAATGCTCTGCTCTTCAGACATCAGCTGTGGGGAAATGTTTAAAGCGCGCTGCAGCACCGTATTCCCGGAGTTTGTACGTAAACATTTTCTAAAAGCATGAGTGGGAGTGTGTAGTTCTTTCAGAGCAGACCGGATGGTTCTTTCACTTGACATCTCCTCTACTTGAAACAACATCACTTTGTTGAATTTTGTGGCTTTTTATGTGGAACAACATTAGCTCATCCAAGTCTGTGGTTTATTTGAAAATGAAATTCCGGTAAGCTTTTGTACCATCTGGCTACATCCAATTGAATCAGGTTTAGCAAGAAGCCAGTGCGCACGTGTGCACAAACACATATACACCAGAAACATCATCATCACCACAGTCGGTAATCACAGGAAGTTTGACATCGTCAGACAAGGGGGGAGGAAAATCAGTGCCTGAATCGTGCGTGCTTTCTGTGGGGCTTGGCTTCTTCCAGCAGAGGGCATTTTGCAAGCCTTCCCCCTGCTCCTTTTCTACCCCTTTCTAACTGTGGCGAGGTGTTTGGTGTGAGCTTCCAAGTGGATCCAGATATAAATCAAACACAGCTGGGTGAGCTGCCAGGCAGTGTGTTCCACGAAATTTACAACTGCTATGAAGTTATCACACTGATTTCAAATGAGCCATCCTGATTTACACTGGCCAACAAGCTGGCTGGGACTGAAGTGCACAGGAGAGGTGAGGGGCAAGGTGCTGGTGCTGCTTGCTCCTTGCAGTAGCTGAGGTGTTTCATTAGATGGGAACAGCCCTGGATTCTTGCTCCTGTGAGCCAGGCAAGAAAGGGGGACATAGCAAATTCTTGACATCTTGCCCAGTGCCATAGCAGTCTCTGTCTTCTCATCCTCCTACTGTTGGGCACATGTGACCATCACTCAGGTGCAGAAGAGGCTATCAGGAATTTATCTGTCTTCTGAACCCATGCGAGAGCTCTGCCCTGATGTCTTTCCCAGGGATTCCATAACCTAGATGCTCACAGACTGCTACTGACTGTGCAGGATGGTGAGGGCAAGGGAAAGCCAGTGGTAGGAAACATGAGATGGTCTTCAGAACATGTAGGACAACTTTCTGTGGAAGCCAAATGCCAAATCTGTTGGAGCCCCTAGGCAGGCTCATCTAGTCCAACTCCCCTGCAATGAACAGGGACCCAATCTGACCTTGAATGTCTCCAGGGGCAGGGATCCACCACCTGTCCAGGCAACCTGTTCCACTGCCTTACCACTCTTATTGTAAAAAACTTGTTCCTTATATACATGTATTAAATACACGTCTTGGTTTAAGTAACCTTGAAATAGACATCTGTTTTTAACAACAAACAACGGAAATCCAGTGGGTGAGCTCTGACAGGGAGCTGGCATCACTGAAACACTCCTGAGCCATGCACATTGAGGACGCTGTTCTCTCCAAGGGACCGTTCCCAACAGCAGCTTCAGTTTGGGATTGTGGTCCATAATTACGTAAGCAGGCTTTTGATGAAAATCAGGTTTGACATCTCCACTCAGGATGCAGTGTTGCTCTTCAACCATGCATCGCATGCACGCAAAACCCGTGCAGGTACACCTGGAGGTGTTTTTCCCTGTGCTGGACAGAGAGACCAGGCCACTGACACCACCCTGTCCCGTGTGCAACCTACAGCTGCTCATGAGTAGGAATTTGGTTTACTTGTGAGGGTGTCTTAGGCTCCTGGACGGACAAATAAAACAAAACCAGTGGCAGCAGCAAGGGTTTTTAATGGAGGAAATGTTTCTGAAAGGTGGCCTCAGTGAAGAGTTGCAGCAGCTGGTCTGTGGACAGAAAGCTGTGAGATACTCCAGCTCTAATTCTTTTTTCACAAGGGTAGCTTTTTTTAAAAATAAATACATATATAGATTTGCCTCCAGCATATGCTGTACTAGCGCAGCAGCTCTTCAAGCACTGTTTTCCAGTGTATGTGTGAGTGACAGCACTGAAAAGCAGCAGCTGTTACGTAAAGGAGCCCGATGCTTCCTTGGCAGTTGCAATGGCCTCACTGGCCTCCTCTGCCACACTGGCTGTCGGAGGCTCTCAGCTCTGGGGCAGAGGCTGCTGCATCGGAGCATCTCTGGGAACTCACTTGCACTGCTGTCCTATGACAAAGCCAGGAGGTAAAATGAATAACCAGCTCAAAATAGGAATTTGCGCTGTATCATGGTTATTTTGTTTGCAAGGTCTATAAGGATTAAGAGCAGCCATTGCTTTGTAATGATCTAGTTGAGTTTTAATGAGTAGCTTAATTGTTTTATTTAGCAGGGGGATGCCCAATGAATTATTATGGAGCCAGATTTGGTACTTGGTTTCCTTTAATTTTAAGATGTAAAAGTCTGATTTGTACTGCCTGTAAATTTGCTGTATCTCAGCATGGAAATGCTCCTGAATAATTTAGGCTTTCTTTAAGGAGGCCAGCAATACACCCTGAAAAGATTAATATTCAACAGACGTCCATCATCTAAATAAACACATTTTTTTCTAAAAGTGTATTCAGTTTTCATAAATTCCACTAATGGATCAGAAACCTTCCTGGCTGATGTTCACAAGGTTTGTCTCTTCGCCTTTGTTTGTTTATTCATCAAGATGACTTCACCTGCATAAGGCTTAGAGAAGTTTGACCCCTTGAAAGGAAATGAGTGGACGTTCTTTGAACAGGACTGAAAGAAAATAAAGAACTTGGAGCCACCTGGAGAAAAGCCATCACAGGGCGCAATCTACTCAGTGTCGGCTTGGCATGTGAACAAGACAGGGGTAGGATCACACCACAGGACATTGGCAGCTTGATTCCTGTGTTCCTGTGCTCTGGTTGGCAGAAGCTGTGCCATGGTCCATGGCCACTGCCAGGCCATGCACTTCACATACTGGGCTCTTCTCTGAATGTTGAGATGGGACAGTCAGACTCTAGGACTCCTGTATTTCCATTTCAACAATGAAATATGCTGAAATGAATGAAAGAGCCAAAGTCTGCTGAGCTTTAGGCTCAGGTACCAGCAAGAGAAAACAGATACACCTACATCTGATAAAACTATAAGAAAACTAATGGGGAGTCATAAAAACGCATGGTTTACCTGCAACAAAGCTAATACTAGACTAGATTATAAAACAAGCATCAGCTTTGAAGTTGTTGACTCTACCCATAAACAAAACTGTCTGGTTGGAAGCAACCAGAGCAAACTATAAGTAAGTAAAACCCAGCCTCAGCTATGAGTTTTGGAGGAAGACCTAGTTTCCCCCATCTGAGGCAGTCGGGACCCTGCATCTCATCCTCTGGGCAGGTGAGAACTGTCACAGTGTTTTGAGCTCAGAACTCAACTTTCTGTAGATCTGGATGCATTTGGGTATCTGCTTGTGGATCATACAACTTTGGAGTTTGTAGCAGGCCTGGCAAAGGATGAATTTTGGACAGTGAAGTCGTGGAGACAGATACCAAGACACAGTGGGAAAGAATTCTGCTCTCAAAAACTTTTTCTAAAAGTAAATGCCCAAGACTCAGACTATTACAAAAGATAACTGCAGAGGCTGGAAGGAATGAGTGACTAATTAGAAAATGGCCTACCCTCACAAGGAATCACTGGGTAAGTGGTTCTGGTATAAATGATGATTCTCAGTACTTCTTGGAGAAGAAGCCAAGTGTCCTTAATTCTGGGCAGACCCCAAAGTGTCTTCAGCCTTGGTGTCCAACAATTGGGTTTTCTAGGACACTACTTGAGGATGCAGCACTTGTTTTGAGTACTGGAATTATTCCCATAACAGCAGTAGCTAAATCTCTGCCTCATCTTCCCCTTGGAAATTCCCCTCTTGGGGAGTGTGACAGAGGTTGGACTGCACGGACATTAGGAAGGGCCAGAAATAAGGGGTAGTGGGCAATGGCCACTCCTCAGGTCAGAGGGATCTGCAAAGCCCCCAAACAGTATGCAGTACTGGGAGAACACTTTCTCTCATTTGGATATAAAGCTGGCTGCAGGGAAAAAGAATTTGGATCAACCTGTTTTTGAGAGTTTCATTTTCTATTCCCTGGCTAATGAGCATGAACATCGATGTTTCCGCAGCTGTGGGCAGGCAGAAAGGTGCAGTACACTGCTGCTGAAACTCACATTTCCATATTCTCTGTCACAACTGGAAATACTGCCTTCGTGTTGTTTCCAAATAACCAACATTAGAGGGTAATTTGAATGCCTTATTATCACTGAAGGAAAGAGCCTACATAAATAGCCACACTTCACAGAAGTGCTCCAGCAGAAACACATTGCTCCCGTTGGCACATGGCCTCTGGGATGAAAAAGCACCTTGCTCCCACCACACTGGTGCCAGCTCCTATGGGGCTCTGCTCCTGCTCCAGCTCCAGGATGCACAAGCCCACTGGGGGCCCAGCTCCCCTCGGGCCCTCAATGGGCTGAACTGGGAAAGGACTGCAGGATTCTGCAGGGAGATGGTGGCCAAGACCACACCTTGGTGTGCTATGGTGCCCCTCAGCTGTTGGACACAACAACTGCAGGTGTTTTTCAGCCCGTGTCCCTCCACTTGGCAGACCCATACAATGCAAACCTGTGAAAAGTACCTGAGCATTTATAGGTTCTGCGCTATGCTGTTCTTTGTGGCTGTGGGTATGAGGCAAGGGGTGAGGAATTCTCCATAAACAGAGTTTTAACAAAAGAAGAGCATTTTGGAAACTAAGGCTTGGTATTTCATTGAAATGCTGTGTCTTGCAGAAAGGATATAAACACGGCCGTAAAAAGAGATGCCCGTGTCTAGTCCTTTCATTTAAAATTGCAGTTGGTAAGACTATTTATTGCAATAAATAGCCAAGGAAGCATCTTCAATCAAGTGACGGCACATTCCCATACAGTAATTAAATTTGAAGCTCAATTACTATTCTATAAGTCAACAGTGCAGACAAGATTATTACAGGAAAATCCCCAGAGATGTCAAGGCTGAGAAGTAGAAGAGTGCTCACGTTGAGCCTTTATTGCCATGCCATAAATCTGAACATAGAAGGGCCGGCTCCTGTACTCATGGTTGCAACCTATGGGGCACTCCCACACCGAGGTCAGCTAGGCATTAAGTTACCACAGATCCTTCAGGCTGTCCCCATTTTGGTGGAAAGCGAATGCTTCAAGGTGAGAGCTTTTTACCCTCAGTCCCTTCCTTCCCACACCCTGAGCAAGGCAGCCTTGAAGGGCCTGATGCAGGTAATTTTATAACTCCCTTGGTGGTAGTAGACAGACAACACCAAACAAGCTGGTGTTGCAGGAATAATGACTGCTCACACACAAAAAACTACTCTTTGGTATAAGGCCCGCTCTTCAGTCATATGGACACAATTCAGATCCTATAGATGTGAGCTTGCACTCTGAAATTCTTTTTCCCTTTAAGTGGTGGCTGCTGCAGCATGGTGGTACTGGGCATCACCTTCAGGCATGAGGGCTGAGCCCAGGCCCCACTGTCTGCCTGCACTTATATGTATAAATAATTGTATTCTTTATTATGTACTTGGCTGCACGTCAAGTTCTGTGTTCAGAATTGGGCCCCTCACTACAAGAAAGACATCAGGGCCCTGGAGTATATTCAGAGAAGGCAAATGGAACTGGTGAAGGGTCTGAAGCACAAATCTTATGGGGAGTGGCTGAGGGGGCTGGCATTGTTGAGTCTGGAAGAGGCTGAGGGGAGACCTTATTGCTCCTTATAACTCTCTGAAAGGAGGTAGTGGTTAGGTGGGGATTGGCTTCTTCTCCCACACAACTTGTGATAGGACTAGAGGGGAAGGCCTCAAGCTGTGCCAGGGGAGGTTCAGGTTGGATGTTTGGAAAAATTTCTTCTCAGCAGTGATCAGTGCTGCCCAGGGAGGTGGTAGAGTCGCCGTGCCTGAAGGTGTTCAAGAAATGTGTGTGGCATTGAGGGACGCAGGTAGTGGGCATGGTGGAGATGAGTCAGTGGTTGGACTGGATGATCTTAGAATCCTAATTATTCAATGATTCTATGATTCCTGCTGTCTGCCTGGATCCTAAAGAAAGAAATAAAAGAGTTTTCTTAAAAAATATATGTATGTGTGTGTATCCTTATTCAGACAGCTTGATGTTCAGTACCCTGTTTCATAAGTTTGAAATATAAGAGATTATTATTTAGATGGAGTCATGCAGTGATATGTCTCCATACTGTGAAGGAGCTGAGGAGCCAGAGCAGCCTGACCGGACAGTCTGCAGCCCTCCATGCTCACTGCTTTCACTGCAGGTGAAGGCGAGTCAGCTCCTCTCTGCAAACTAAAAGAGGCGTCTTCAAAAAAGCGAAGTCCTTCGGTCACCTGCCCTGATGGGCCCTCTTCCCTGTGCCAGGGGCAAGCCCTGTGCTGCAGCTGGGCTGCAGTGTGCGGTGCACAGCCTGCTTGTCGTGGGGTCTGGGCCACGGCCCCCGGCCTCTTTGAAGGGCAGGGACAGGCTGCAGGGGTTTGCATGAGCTTCACATGGGGACATGCCTGCTTCCCTCCAGCCTCTGTCTGGCTTTTGAATAGCTTGTATAATAAGCTATAAATGACAATTAAAACATAAAACGAAGAGGGGACCAGATGGCTCCAGGCCACATTTAAAAATACCAAGACTATTTCTAAACACAGATCACCAGATCCGCAACAGCCCTGGGCAGACTTATCTGACAGCCTGGCTGAAAGGACATGTGTGGTCTCAGTCCCTTCTCAGAAGATGCTGTTAAAATGCCATTTGCTGGCAGATGCAGGAAGAACTTGGGCTGCCCCAGGACACAGCTGGTGGCTCTTCTCTTGAAGGCGGCTGCCAAGGGTGGTTTGCAGAGACGTGGTGAGGGCAGGTTTGACAGATGGCCCTGTGGCACCATGAGGAAGATGAATTGCTGTGCTAGACGCTGGGCCATGTGGTGTCCTGAGTTCCCAGCCATCTTTTGCTAGGGATGTGGCTGCTTCACCATGGGTGTTATGGCCATGAACTCCTACCACCAGCAGGGAAAGCACTTTGTTCCCTTCCCTGCCATCTTCACTGATGTAACTTCTGTCTCCAAAACATTTGGCCAGACTGGGAAAATTGCAGGAAACACATACAAGAACCAGTCACATGACAGAAGGGAAAGCACAGCTGAGGACCTCAGGCCGAGGAAAAGCCACAGGACTGTGTTCCCCTCTCCTGGAGAGCGGGGAACAAGCAGGGAAAAGGGGAACATCTTCATTTAACCAAGGCCAGCAGCTGGACCCGCGTTAGAGCCCGGCAAGCACCAGCCGAGCTCTGTGTCCTGCTCAGAGGAAGGCCTCCCAGCAGGTTAGCTGCCTTTCCAGTGCTGTGCCCCATCTCTTGGGTAAAAAACTGTAAGGCCTGTGCGAGTCAAGGCGTGCAGGTAGATGCACACAGTGACCACTTTCTGATTACTAGTTACATTTTTCCACATTAAAAAGCAAGCAAGCAAACAACAACAACAACAATGACAACAACGACAACCACCTTGATTATCATTTGCTTTTGCTTTTCCTTTTTTTTTCTGCTCTTGTACATGCCTCCACCTCTTTTCAGCTGAGCCCGGAAGCAGAAGTATCACGTTACGATGAGAGAAGCGAGCTTTGTGGTATTTCCATCCCATCCAGAGCCAGGAAACACAGACAATTTTGCAAGACAGCTTGTACTCAGTAAATTTCCAGCTCAGTTTATATTCTGTATTTATTTGGATTTGTGCTAACCATGTAAAAGAGCACTCATCCCAAGTGAGGTGCTGTGGGCAAACTTCTGAAAACACAGACTTGGTAGACGAAGGGCCCTGTGCAACAGCCCTTTCATTGGACTGGAAGGTGGTGGATACGTCCTGTCATTTGGAAAGACAGCTGAGATTTACAAGAGGCCCTTCTGATAACTTCAGCTTTTGATGATAACTCTGTAGCAGCCTCCTCATAATGCCCACCAGTCCAACCACCATTCCTGACAACATTTTCCTGTACCCTTGGGACTTTCCCTTGAACTCTCATTCTTTCCCTTTCTTCCCTGTGTGATGTTATACCTGCAGCACAGCACAGTTACAGCTCTCCCGGCATCTCTCCACCTCCCCACAGAGCAGCTGGGGACCCAGGCAGATGTTTGTGCTGGCATAGGAAGGGCAGGATGGCTCCAGGGACCGTGCTCTCTTCTCCTGACTCCTTCTCCTTTAACAGCAAAGTCCTGCCACAGGCACAAAAATCTGCATCTCCCACGGGACAGCAGTGCTCACAGCACCAGCTGCATTGCTTGTTTAGGTCTGCAGCCAGCCCGCCCTTGTTTCTGCGTGCCAGTGTTCCCAAATACCCTCAAACGGCGTTGTGTGTGTGCAAACCACACACGATCACACACAACACATACACCCTCCCTTTTAAAATAGAGAGATGAAGGCTTGGAAGGGCTTTTGGAGGCACCATGAATTCTGCTGTCTTTATCAAATTAGGGTGAACGCTTCAAAGCCAGAAAAGCCACTGACATATAGCTCCCTGGTGGGCTGCAAATGGGCCAGAGCCACCCTCAAAAGCTAGCATAAACTGACCTGAAAAAATACAAGCTCTCAGCCATCTGCCAGCATCCAAGACTGACCAAGGGCTTAAAATGTTTTTGAGCTTTGTTGCAGAATTGCCCTGTGCTGGGCTGAAAATGTGTTCCCAGACGTCCCACACTATAACACTGGTGCAGCAGGGAAAGGAGGGCAGCAAATGCACCCTCACAGCAGTAGGGAGAGGGCAAATGTTTCTCACAGAGGATTGCAAAATGCAGGTTGCCATGTCACAGTTGAAGGCCGTTGCACTGAGTTATAATGAGGTGACAGAGAGTCCATGGTTCACATGGCAGCTTGGTGTCATGCAGGAAACAGCCCACTCAGTGCAATGCAAACTCTGGGGGCCAGAAGGGAGGATTTTATAAAGGGATTTGGAGCTTTCGTGCCGTAGCTGACCCCAAAACTACTGCTCCCACCTGGATGAATTCACAGGCTTTTGAATGGGGGTGGTGCTGGCAGCAGCCCTGTCGTGACAATGTCCTCATCCCTCACTACCACGAGCCACAGCTGGACTGAGGCTGAGCTGGATTTGGACGGTGGATCTGATCTGGCTCCCAGTGGCGGCACACATTTTGCCCACAGATGAGGTTAAAAGGTGGAGCAAAATGCAATCATCTCTTTGGATCACCCATAGTTGGTGAAGTGATGAGTGAGCTGTCCAAAGCTTGTGCAATAATTTGCCACAATAAGTTCTGTTAAAAAAATAGCGCTTGTACCAAGTTAAATAACGTGCTAGCTGACAATCTGCAACATTTAAATGGAGTCATTAAAGTAGTAAGGACAGACACTGCCAGCTCAGCTGTGCTCCCACAGGCTGAGGTTCGTGGCATGGCTTCCAGCCCTGCTAGGATGTGCAGGACGTGCCCCGGTCTCGCCCTCAGCACAGTCGCACAAGGGCACGGTGCAGACATGATGAGATAAAGGTGGGAGATGAGGGGTAAGAAATCCACTGTGCAAAAAATAAAATAATATAAAATAAAAATAGAGGTAACTAGCTCCTGTCTGTTTGCAGCAACAGAAATGCTTTAAAATATCCAGGTTCTAAAGGCTATTTGTCTTGTGCCTCGTGACTTCCTGCTTCACACTAAAAAGTAGAGCATATAAATAGAGCAGGCAAGTCTGAATTGATGATAGCAGTACACAGTGCATTTTAAATTCCTGGAGATTGGATTCCTTTTTTGGCACTTCAGGCCTGTTTGGGACAATTTTGTGCAAACAGGGACGGTTCAGTCCGAGCGTCTCCAAACAGGAGCCATGCTGCCGACTGGACCGGTGGGCATCCTGGGACAGCAGCAAGGTTAGCAGACTGAAATCTCAGTTTTCTCAGCTTAAAAATAAACTTGGCAGCCATCCCCAGAAAACAAGCAGGCTCATTCCAAAGCAAACATCCTTGCCTGCAGATGCTTTTGTCACAACAGCAGCAACTATGGAAGCTAATGAGCCTGATTTGCTCTCGGGGCACACCGGTGTGCGCCCACTGAGCTGCATGCTGCTGCTGAGGGAGCTGCCTGCTCCCTGCAACGCCTTTTGAACCAGAAGGGTGCTGAAAAACAGAAGCCTCAGCCATCAGTTCTGAGATTTGTGTGCGAAATGGCTGCCACTTCGGCAGAGGTGCTTAATTCTAGGTTGGGGGCTTTTCATTTGGTATGTCTGTAATCTTCGGTTGAAAGCTGTCTGTATGAAAGTACATTTTCTCTCAGGACATCCTTTTTGCAGAGTGATCTGAGAAGCCTTGCAGTAAACAAGCTCCTTATATTTAACATTACAGTCATAGCACAGAATGCTAAAGAAAGTTGATTGCATTCAAAAACTCAGCAGTTGGGATCATGAGTGCACAGAAATGCTCTGTTTATGAGATTTCCCTCATTAGCAGCCTTTTTTTTTCTCACTGAGACCTCATTCCCTTACTAATAAATACTGATTCTCTGTAATAAATATCACTGGAAAAATAATGCTTCTGTGTTGTATATAGTCTCCTGTCCCAGGTTTGCAGGGCACTTCCTTTTTTTGCAAGACCACGGATTTCCTCAGCCCAAGGTGCCAGGGTTCAGAGAGGCGATGGCCTTTGGCTGTTTGCCTTCCTTGCTCGTTCCACCTAGAAGAGAAGGGAAACCCCCCAGTCTCTCTCTCAACATCCTATTTGAAGCAGTTACATGAAAACATGAGAAAAACTCCCACCAAACCACCAAAATATTACACGTGCGCAAGCCCTGCCCTAGTAGAAGTCACATAGAGCCTTTAAGCCTTTAACCTGTGCACTGGTCTTCATTACTTGAGGTCTGGATTTCCCAAATCAGTGGTTGGAATTGGCAGGACAGTGAGTAACATTGATGGGCTCCTCAGCACCACCGGAACCCTGTCCTGAAGGGATGATGGCTGCTGATATGGCCTACACAAGGTGCGCAGGTCATGGTGCTGTTGGATGATGGTCCCATGGGATTGCCCTCATCAGGGGCACCAGCACATGGCCTCACCCTGGCCCTACTGGTTCTCAAAACCTCATTGTGCCTGCTCAAGCCAGGCCCAAGTGGGCAGACAGAGCTTCCCTGTGAGCCAAGACCACATGCAGTGGGGTACTCTGAGGTGTTTAGCATGTCAGTGGCACTTGCATCCATCACCATGACTGCCACCAACCCTCCTCCTAGGGACCGAGCAAAAAGCACTCAGCAAATCACACACCTCTCTGCCTCCAGGCCTATGGCAGTCCATCCCCTTCACCTGAGTGGAATAAGCTATGCCTGAAGTAAAATAAATCCCCACTTGTATTACTGGAGCGGGCCTCTCCATCCAAGTTCGAACTGCTGTCACTCAATTCGTCACTCAGAAAAAACTGATGCATACAGAGGACACATTTATTGCCACAGCTTGGTCTCCTGTGCAGGTCCTGGGTTTCCTAGAAGTCTTTGGTTCGTAGGATCATAGTTATAGAATCGCAGAATGATTTTGATTGGAAGGGACCCTAAAGCCCACTCAGTTCCAACCCCCTGCTATGGGCAGGGTGGCCACCCACCAGATCAGGTTGCCAGGGCCCCATCCAACCTCCAAATTCAGCAGCAACTCTTTCTCCAAATCTTTGCCCCAAGAAGAAGCGAGGCAAACATATGTAAAATGACACACTTTTTATTAAAAGTTACATTCAGCATCAATGGACATGTTTACTTAAGATTTTAACTGTCAAGGAGCTTACAATCATAAATCCCTCTGAGGCATTAAAAGCTCTTAGATGTTCTAACTTCTTTGCAATCATTTCATAGAAATAGGATACGTAAGTGATGATGCTTGCCTAAGAGGATACCCCTGCTGCACTAAACAAAGATATACATATAAATATATGTATAAAACAGTGAATTTTCCCCTTGTTATAAACTCTCTGATGGGGGGTATTTCACAATCCTTAAGGCTTGAGCTCTGATCCTGCAATTGCTATTCATGAAGAAGCTTCCTGTTTAGGTACAGGTTGCTCACATGGATGAGAGCTGCAGGACAGGCATAAGCTTTGGCAGAATCAGCAAGAACATAAAAATGCTCAGTGAAATATATTTACCATCTGTGCAAGCACCATCACTTGCATCACTTAGAGAGGTCTCTCTCTGAAGCTACAAAAAGAGGACAGGCACTGTGGCAAAGGCTAATTGGCATCTATTAGTTTCTAGTTTTTGAAGGGTTTGCTCCTCCTCAGGCTTTGGAACTGGGGGATGTTGGTCACAGTGCAGGGCAGAGCATTGCTCACATGCCACTGCAGGCACGAGCTCAGGGCACAGGCGTGTTGAGTTGCAGCTCAAACAGCACAAACCTCCTGCGATGCACAGTGGTTCAGCTGCTTTTTTGAGCATAAACAGCAAAAGTGTCAACCGCGTCCAGCTGTAGCCAAACCCCAGTAAGTAGCAAATAATTCATCTTTGTTCCAATCAACCGTGCTCTACACCTACAACATCAGCACACGTGTGTGGGGATGAAGAAAATGACTACTGAAACACAGGCTGTGACAAACAGATGAACTGCACAAACTAATTTGAATCAATACGGCTGCCGGGTCCGATTCTCCACAACCTCACCACTGAGTTGACGTCTGCGCGCAACTCCTTTGGCTTGGTGCTTTACAAAAGGCCCAGTCAGAGAGGCCGGCCTGGCCTTACTTTACACAGGAGCTGGTTACTGCACAGCATGTGGCTGATGCAAGCTCCCAGAATAAAGTCACTGTAAGCCGCTCAGTGCTGGACGCTAATTGCTACATGGTGCCCATCCCCACAGACAGACAGACAGCCTCACTGAGGGGTTTCATCAGCACGGCCCAGCTGCGGCAGAAGCAAGGCCTCAGTCACACGAAGGCACACTCCGTGATTTATTCCTAAAAGATCACAGTTGTCCACTGAAGACAACTGCACTTCTGTATTCTGCTCTGAGCTCTCCTCTTGCACAGCTGGTTGGGAAGCAACAAGGTGACGGAGGAGCTGTCGAGGGTTTAGTTTCTCACTCTCCACTTTTTCTGCTCCGGTCCCGGTTGTGATAACCACCACCTGGTCCTCATCTCAGAACATGAGGGCAGAGCGCTGGCTGGGTCATGCTTTCTGGACCCAACAGAAGCCAGAGTGAAATGTGCTGGCAGTAGAAGGATCAGACCCTAGAGTACTTTATTTTTATACCATTCACCTCACGGACACAAAAAAAGAGAGAGGTTCCAAGAACAGCCTTGATTTGGGATGAAGGGAGGGAAATGCTCCTCCCTTCCTTTTATTCTGGGTCTGCTGGTTTGAATTGTGTCTTAATAACAAGACAGTATTTTTTCAGGGAGATACTAAAAATGCTGGAGTCAACAGTATTTCCACCCTTGATCAAAATGGCTTCTGTAACAAAATGGAAATATTAGAGGGGGAAATTATTGCAAAAATATTTTAGTTTATAAAGTGACTCCACTTTAATGGAGACGTTTTCCAATGCAACCAAGGACAGCTAGGGATCCAAAATCCCCTGAAGATGAAAGTGAACTGGGACCACAGCTCCATTTGTGCTCTGAAAATCTTCATCTAAAAGCCTGCTGGGCTCTGCAGATACCCAGTAACTTCTCTTCTAAAACCATCTCAGGAAATTGAGAATACATCAAAGATCTGTACAGAAAGTTCGGCTGCTGCCCTTCCTAGAGCCTAGCTCTGGAAGAGAGCTCCTCCAGCATCGCTGCCGTTCCCCATCCAATCCTGTGCTCCTCTGGCAGCATTGCTGTGCCCATCACCTGTGCTTGTCAGCAAAGAAGGGCTGGCAGAGGAAGGTTAAGCCCATGCTCCTCTGCTCAGTAAAACACTGGCAGAATACGGCGCTGATTTACAAAGATCATCTCTCACTGATGGTGTGTTTGTGAAAGGTAATGACACCATTACAGCTCCATGTAGAAAGGCATTTTTAAGCTTCAAAAAATAAAAATAAAAAATACACACATGCACACGTCAAACTACAGATCTCATGTTTTTCCCGAATCCTCCATTGGAATTTGAATTTTAAGCAGAGTTTTACTCCTTGGTATGGGAAGTCTCACGGCCACATTAATCGAGAACATGTGAATCCAGGAGAAAGAAATCACTTCCAGTTATGTTGTCAGTGTTATGTGCATAACATTCCCACAGCTGTAGATCCATTGTGCTCCATGTTATAAATAAGAAATTGCATGGTGACAGCTAAAATTCAAAAGCGTTAATGTTTCTCTTTGCAACTTTTTTTCTCTTTTTTCTTCCTTTTTTGTTCCAGTCTTTTGAGGTTTCTCCCCTTTCCCTCTTCGTAGAAGTTACTTGAAGCAAGAACACTGCTTACCCAACTGACATATTTACCATAATTAAAAAATAGTAGACGCCAAGCAAAAGTGACTAATGTTGCTATCTGACAAATAAGACAAGGAGCGGCTTCTATTGATTCTGAACCAGGCTGTATTGCATTTGTGCTAATACACATTTCTCCTGCCTTGATTTTGTTGGTGCTTTAAGGAGAAAGCTGAAGGCAGCACAAAGGACGCATCCGGGCACTGCCCTTATTCCTTCGCAGGCAGCAGCTGCTCTAAAGCCACTGAATTGCAGAGCACAAATGCAGCGAGTTGGGCCCCCTGAATGAATACAAACGGACTGCCTTGTATCACTTGCGTTCTAGGTCCCTTTCAACCATGAAAAACAGCTACAAATTGTTCCCAGAGCTAAACCACTTAACATCTTGGCACTTGGTTGTTTTTAACTTCGTAACAATAGGCACTGTTCACTCCTCTCAATCTCAGTTTTTTTATTCGGTAATAAAGCAGGAATACTGATGAAAGGCCAGTCACGGCTTCTCCCCATGGTATCAGGGTGGTGGCATGTGATGATTCACATGGGGTGTGTTTGATCCAAGAAAGCCCAGCCTCTGCTTATTCTTCCTTTGTTCTGTCATCTAAGGTGGAAAGGCAGAGAGAGACGAGATTTATTTTTTTGCTTTTCACTATTATTTAGCAGTCACAGAACAAGATACATATAAGCAAAACAACAGGGAGTGGAATTCTATTCTTCAGCATTAAAAATTACAAGTAAGAGATGCCTTTGAAGTGGGAAATCTGTCTCACGCAAACTATGGACATTTGACTCTCATTTGTGCATGATTCTTCTCCAGTGGCAGGTTTTACAGCACATCCTTTGCTCTGCTATCGTGTTGTGCAGCCCCACAGAGGGTCAGCATCTGCACCTGGTGCTGTACAATGACAGAATTAAAGGGTGGTCCCAGCCCCAAAGAATTTAAATTCGAGCCAGGAGAAGGCAAGGTCAGTCAGGGAGAGATGAGAAACCATCCGGGGCAGTGTAGATAATTGCAGTGAGCAATGGGAGCAGCACATCCAGCCTAAACCTCTGTCAAGTTTTTCACAGGAAGAGAGAGTTTTAAGGAAGGATTTGAAGGGGGATGGTAGGATAATGGCTGATACCACTGGAAGGGCATTCCATACGGAAAACAGAACACTGTCTTTTAAGACTGTAACAAACAAACCTAAGGTGACGGGCATCTTAGTTTACAAGGGAGCTGAGCTGGTCTTGTGGTCCTGAAGTGAGGAGGAGGTGAGGCAGAAGCAGGGCTGGGAGAGAGGCGGTACCAGGTGCCCTTACACCAGGGGAGAGGAGCTGAGAGGCACAAGGTGACACAGGCAGAGCGACAGGCTCGGGCAATTGTTTTCAGCACAGTGCTGCTGGTATTCTCAGTGAGGGAAACTCCTGTGTGTCAGAATGAGAAAGCTTTTCTGCTGACTCCCATGAGTTCGGCAGCTATGTCTGATGTTGTTTCGGCCCTGCTGCCAGGCTATGCAGTGCCTCCCTGTGCAAAGACCACCTCTGTCCTCACGCACCCACAGGGGGATTTCGTAACTCACTCCCCTTACCCTTTCTCTGCCTCTGCTAACAGGATACAATTACATCGCAAACCCCTATCACTGCATCTACTCAGAAAGCTTACTGGAAGAAAGATGAAACCTTTATCAGACAAAAGTCTCTTTTGTTACACTGTCCTGACCGTGACCCGAGGGGAGTGAGTGTGCCCACTGCACATGTTCAGGTTGCGGCTGGGGTAGTGCACCCACCTGCTCCTTCAGCTCAGCCAGCTGGCTGGAGAGCTGCTTCACAAGGCTCATGGTTGACTCCAGTCTCTCCTGCAGGTTCCTGATTTCGTTTTGCTCACTGTCGCCTTCATTGCTGACCAGAGACATGGCTCTCATCCGAGGGAACCAGTCCAAATTCTTCTCCTACACAGGTATCAGAAAAACAGCAATGTTAGCAGGGGCTTTCTGCAATGCTACTATTTGAGACCAGAGAATGTAGACTCAGGTACTTCTCAGTAGATGACACACGGCAGGTGAGCTTCACAGTCACTGCATGGAGCAGACATTTTACACAGACCTTTCTCTGTCTACACAGAAAGCAACATGTGCAAAATCCTGGTTTCCTACAGCTGCTCCTGTCCCATCTGCAGCCCTGGCATGAAGAGACACACACAAGGAGGCCTCTTTGGGACCTCACATGTTCCTGGGCTTTACTTTGGAGCACTCACAGGGACACAGTCCCTGCTGTCCCCTCAGCTGTCAGGCCTCTGCCTGTTTCACTGTCCCTGAAGGAGTACCAGCAAATCATCAGGTAGACAAGGCAAGCCACAGCCCTTGCCAGGATGGCCTGCAGCATGCCTGCAGCAGTAGTAATGGTCTCAGGGCCAGTTCAGCTGCCCATAGTGGAAGATTTGGGATCCCAGGAATGGCTTGGGCTTCAGCATGCTGTTCAGACTGTGTATCCCAGCATAGCCCCATGGCGAAGGGCTGACTGCCGAAGGACTGGGCCCTGCAAGGATATTCATGTTCTCAGGCTATGAATCTGGTCGTAACAGGAGTGCTGCAGATAGCTGATACAAATTGGGAATGTGGTTCAGCAGCATGAGGCTCAATCTCCTCCCTTACCCGGGGGCACAGATATTTGTGCATAACCTATAAGAGGCTGGAGGGTGCGAGACTGGGAGGAGTGCCAACCGTGTGGCAAGCAATGTGATTTGCCCTAATGTATGAGACAAAGGAAGTGGGTCCTGCATCCAGTGATGCATGACATCAACCCACCTCTGCCTTCCACCCTGGGGGAGTTGGAGGATGTGGTTAAGCATACATACGGTGTTTTGCAACAGGCTTCCACAGACATGTGCCCTTGATAACTTTAAAACAGAAACAACATGAGCTGGAGCGTGTTTCTTCCAGTCCCCTGCATGATTGAGTGCACTTCCCGTAAGTTTTCAGATGACACCAAGTTTGGAGGAAATGCTGATATGCTTGAGGGTAGAAAGGCCCTACAGAAGGATCTGGATAAGCTGGACTGATGGGCTGAGGCCAACTGCATGAGCTTCAAGACCAAGTGTAAGGTCCTACACTTCAGTCACAACAACCTCATGCATCCCTGCAGGCTTGAGGCAGAGTGTCTGGAAAGCTGCACAGAGGAAAAGGATCTGACGGTGTTAGTTGACCACCAGCTGACCAAGAGTCAGCAGTATGCCCAAGTGGCCAAAAAGGCCAATGGCATCCTGGCTTATATGAGAAATAGCACAGTTTGCAGGATTAGGGAGCTGATCATCGCTCTGTACTTGGCACTGGTGAGGCTGCATCTTGATTTCCACATTCAATTTTGGGCTGCTCCCTACAGACACAGAGGACCTGAAGCATGTCCAGAGAAGGGCAATGAAACTGGTGAGGGGTCTGGAGCACAGATCTTATGGGGAGTGGATGCTCATGATCCTAAAGGTCTTTTCCAACCTTAATGCTTCAACAGTTCTATGATGGATGGCTCTGAACAACTATCACTGTTTCCCTCCAGCTCCCCAAAACAGGAGTACCTTCTGGCTTTCTGGAATTCCACCTACAAGACTTCTGGCAGCCAACAGCTGTGCTACTTATGTTGTCTGGACTTAGTACCTGGTACAGTCTCAGGTGCATCACCCATACTGCAGTCTCGGAGTTTGTCTTTCAGCTTCTTTCTTTGGAGACAAAAATACAGAAGTCAGAGCTAGTTCTGTATTATTTGTAGCTGAGCATCCAGTGGCGGCCTTACGTGAGCAGATCCACATGGGCTGGTTTGTGTCTATGAGTTTATGAGCCCGTGAATACAATTTTATTGTGCTTCCAGAGGGAGACGACTACTTTCAGTTATGTCATGCTCTACCCTGACCATCAGGCCCTCTGACAGGAACATGTTTTGAAACCACGAAACTAAGTCAGAAAGCTGCCATGAGACTGGAAGCACTTATGGTGTTTATATTTTTCCATTACTTGGGTTAGCCCTATCCCCCGTTACCCTGTACAAGACTAAATGCAAAAGCCACAAGAGTGCTGGGTTGTTTCCTTCTTTTTAACTCAACACTTCTAATGAGTTTTTGTCCTACTGTGCAACCTTGGGTGCTGTCACTGCAATGACAGGATGCCCAGGGAAGGAGACGGTGCGCCCTTTGCTGTGTTCTGCAGCCCACAGCTCGGTCAGCCGTGTGCACTGGCGGAATGAAGCCTTTCCTCTCTGCCCACTTCTTCGAGCCTCGTGATCTCATTATGACAATTTACTGTGGTTACGCATGATGCCATTTTCAATGGGTCATAACTCATTCAAATCAAAACCTGTTTTCACCAGCTCTGCTGGTGGAGATCACGTGCCCCCTCCCTGCTGGATATCCCCACAGACACATGCAGCTGTAGGCTCCAATTTCGGCTGTAACCAGGTACGCTTACAAGACCTGCATTCATTTTCCACAAGCACGCTCTGATACTTATTTTAAATTTATTTTGGCTAGGATCTAGCAGAGCATTTATCACGTGCCTAGTGTTAAGCGCAGGTGTAGTCATCTATACTAAGCTTAGTTTGTGCACAGCACTTCTCTGGCTCAATGCTTTTCTTTTTTTTTTTTGCTTGCAAAATGTTTGCCATTATAGTCACAGAAAGTGAATTCAAAGGAGCTACAGTGAACAGAGCTGCAGTTGTATCCCAGTATTTCCTGGAAAGCTCTGCTGTCTGCACCCATCACAGCTTCTCTTGCTTGACACACCTGGATGTACCCGCCTCAAGGACACGTTGCCACAGAAGCCAACTGAGGGCTGGGAGCACCTCTTGGAAAGGCTCACTGCAATGCTGGATCTTCCAGCGCCAGGCTGCAGAGGGAAAGCAATCTGAGAATCCATCACTGCGGTTCTCATGTTTGCTGAGCACTGCTGCCAGGACTGTGAAATGCACTTTGCTAGTTTTGTTTTCCATCTGCCACTCCCTCGCTTCTCCAGGACGTGAGGCAGAGACTGCCAGCTGCCTGGGAAGGGTTTTGCAGGTTGACCCTCCGCTGCACTGAGGCATCTGGAGCAACACAACACGCACCCATGTGGCTGCCGGGCAGCCCAGTGTAGTCGGCCTGCCCCAAGGCTCCCAGCATCAGCTGCTGCCCCCTCCTCTGCACAGGGTTAAACCTTCTGGGGAGAGAGGTGACCAGCAGTGGGTGAGGAGAGGGACAAGGCACACAGTACCTCACTGCTGTCATGCAATACACAGCTATTTGGCTGGGACAGCTCTGCATCATGTGCCAGCCCATTTTGGCCACCACAACCCCAGAGTCACAGAGCTCCGTCACCCTCACATCCACATGTACCCAACTCTGCTTCCCAGCACTGCTGTGATAATCAGTCCCAAGGAAGACACCTGACTGTGGTTACATAACAGACCCAGAGGACCTAGGCATTATTTTGCCAGAAGGTTGTAGAGGATCAAGCAAGGGCTTAAGCCAAGTTCTAAGAGAAACTGATGGGACTGCTTGGGTGGAAGATCTCATCAGAAGAAGCAACTGACTTTTATAACCAGGTCAAACAGCTGACTGCAAGGCTCTCACTTGGTAGTATGGGTACAAGATGGGTACTGGCAGGACTTTGCTTCTTGGTCCTTGACAGCACACACATACAGAAACCCAGTCCAACTGTGTGATTATGTCACACAAAATGCCAGCCTGTCTTTAAGTTAAAAATATTTATCTGGCCTTCATCAGTAGTCCCACTGTAACATACGTGTTAGTTATATTTCCCTACTGGATGGCATGCGCTTGCCAGTCAATACCATCTTTTTTTTTCCCCAAGTATTGTGAACTGCAAAACTCTAATAATATTAAAGGGCAGCATGAAAATGAGCTCCGTTGCACAGCCCTGTTTGCTGAGTCTGTACCTAAAGCAATTTGCAATTGCCTCTGGGGACGAAACCTTTCAATCACAAACCTGTGAGGTTCCACAAGAAAAATCAGAAAAGGTTCTTCTGCAGAATGTTTTAGTGAACTGGAAGTGTTCACAGGGGGGACAGGCATTCTGTGACTGTTCAGCTGCAGGAAACCTATTTTTACTTCAAGGTAATTGCTTGCCAATTAACTTGAGGTAGTTAACATGTTTGTACAACACCAAACATTTGTTCTGGGACTTAAAACGTTTATGGGCTCAGCCCAGGGTTCACCTTGACCAGCTCACACATGTTAAAGCTGCAATGTGCCTCGGCCATGCTGCAGGCGCTGCTTCCCTGGCCGCTGTGGGGATGGGACCTGGGAGTGTGTCATCTGCCATGCCTTAGCCATTCTTCTTAGAAATCCAGCTGTATTCCCAGGGTTTAGGAAGACATTTTGAGCCAACAACCTACATGAACGAGGCGGGCTGTTGGTAGAGAGCAAGGCGATCCTCTGCCAGCAGCTGTCACAGCCTATAAGCAGCAACCAGGTTAGCACAAGGTGACATAGCTCAAGCAACAAACGAACGCACAGAGGTTGAGCTATGTGGACGCAGCACTGTAAAACAAAGCAGACACAAAATGAATGACTAAAACCTACAGAAACCTTTCTGAACAGCTGGGGCTGAGTGTGGTGTGTTGTTACTGTTACTTCATTCTTGCATCAGACAGCAGCTATCCTCAGCCCAACCGCAGCAGCCCACCTACAGATCACAGGACCTACTCGCTGAACCCTCCCTCCTCGAGCACGATGTGCGCCTCGCAGAATTCAGAATTTTAAGCATACGTCTGTGTCTAGGGCAGAGAGTCAGCCAGACAGGAAGGCTGCAGGGACAGAAGGGAGCCGCAGCCTCCTCTCTGCCAGCTCAGCTGGACGGAAAAAAATAAAAGGGCAGGTGGGGCTAGCCAAAAGGCTGCGGGCCAAAGAGACTGCACACGAGCAAAGCAGACATTTCGTGCAGTGATCCAGCATGCTCGCTCCCGCCTGCCTCCCTGGCAGCAAATCCCACTGGCAGGACCCCAGCAGCAGCGAGGCCCAGGAGGGCACGCGCTTCCCCGTGAGGTCCCTTGCATGTGCACGGTGCCAGGTGCCGATGGCAGGGCACACGCTGAGCAGTTGCAGGACTTAGGGGATTTGCTCTTTGCATTTGCTAAGAAACCTCAAAGCCTTCTTCTCAGAGAGGAATGCTCAGAGCGAGAGCCCGCGTTTGCCTCTAGGCGACTTTCTCCTTTCTTCCTGCAGGCTGTCCAGGGCAGGGCAGAGCTAAGGGCTGAGTACTCCCTTCGGTCAAACACTTCCATTTTTCTGATTCTGATAGCTCTGTCTGAGCTTGGAGGGAGGAAAGAGTGAAAAAATTTGTTTGGAGTTTCTGTACTTTGTAAAAAGTCTTTCTTGAGCCATCCCTGTCCTGTTGGCATGGCCAACTGGCTTCAATTGAACTCTCACGCTGAGCTGAATCCATGTCTTCAGAGTAATTGGCAGGGGATGCTCCTTCAGGAGGTGCCGGTTTCACAGGCAGCAGAGAGATGGATCAGCTGCAACCAGCGGGAGAGGCTGGGCTGAGCCTTTTAAAAAACAGATTACTAGATAACAATGAGAGAAAATAGGTCAAAGAGTAGGACAAGGGGTTTGAGGTAGAGGAGCAAAGGCAGCCTAATGCAGACTTTTTGCCAGTGCCATCCCCACAGGCTCAGTCAGAGGCCACGCTGCTGCCAGCTATACAGAGCTTTCATTTCCTTAGCAGGCACTGCCCAGTGTGGCGACGCTCAGCCCTTTCTACCCTGTGACCCATTGTTGCAACATGAAAACAAGCAGTCTGGGGACTTCCCTCCCACCTACTCGAAAAGGAGAGGAGCTATGACTGCTTGGTGACCTCCCAGCTGCCCCCGCCTTTCCCAGCCCACCACTCCCATGTCCGGCACAAGCCACTCACTCCTTGGTGACTCAGTGCTGGCGTGTGCTGGATAGGAACTGTGATGGCAGCCTGGAAAAGCCTCCTACAGCTTTAGAGAGATGAAAAGTGCATATGGGGGTGGTAAGGTGGGAACATCCAAGGCAGCCACTGCTCGTCACCCAGTAGCCTCCATGTCCAGCGAGTGCCACCACTCAGATCCTCCGACTCCGTTGTGTCCTAAGACTTGTGTTTCCAGGCGAATACTAATAAACTGCACATGTTATTGCTTATGTCCTTTCAGATACAAGAACCAGCAGGGCCATTCACTCCTCTTTCCTGAGCCAGCACCTTGAAAAAATACTCTAGCTCCAGGTACAGAGAGGTCTATTTACTAAAAAATGATTCTGCGTGTCTGAGGTGTAAATAAGTCCATCCATTTCTTTCCTAGATTAGCTGCCCATGTAAGCAGAGAGTGATCGGTCCAAGCTACCTTCTGAAAGCTGTTTTTTTTCTGCCTGGGGATGCAGTCTGGTCATAAGAGTCTGCATCGATGTAGCTCCTATAGCCACCTTAAAAAAGGGATTTTGAAGATTTAAACTATCTTGTGCTTTAGATGACATGGGGCAATAACCACTTTGTGATTTAATCACAGACAATAATAATTTGGTTCAGTGCATGATTCAGCTAATCCACAATTTGATAAACGTTCATCCCAAACTACAAATCCAAATAGCTTTCTGCAAATCCTGTTTGACACTTTAATGTTAAGACTGTATTTGATAAGCAATCTGTGCTGTACAAGAATATAGGGCGGGAAATTAGGAATTGTTATGCAGCCATATGCAACCACAACAGTAATTCAAGGAAAATAAAAATAAACCTTGGCAATTACAGATAAATCTTTATGCAACGAGAAAATTAATATATCTGACTGGGCCTATCCTTGATTGATATATTCTACAACTTCCACGGTGCACTGGAAAATATAGAAATCTGTTTCCCACTAAAAGAAGGTTGGAAGTGTACCATAGTCTCACAGTCTGCTTTAGCAGCTCCACTGGTGCATTTAGTTTCATTTTAATTTCACTGAATGTTTTTGAGGGCTGCAACAGAATCTATCACCTTAATTCTGCATAACCGTGAGCTCTGATATCTAGGCCAGTCACTCATGAATGTCTTGCAGGGCTTCATTATTGGTGTTCCAGTTTGTGAAATCCCCCAAAAAGCTATGGGGAGGACTGATAATAAATCTCAAACCTTTAGTGTTGTGTGTGGCAGTTTTGGTACTTAGCTGGAGAGTCTAAAGGAGGACCAGAGATGAAAACAATCACAAAAATATGTTTTCACGGTTCAGCCCATGAGTTTGAACGTGATCTAGCACCACTTCTGTGGGCAAGCCCATAAGTAAGTGCTAAGCACAAGAAGCAGCAGTGTGCCCTTAGCGTGAAAAAGGCGAAGCACACCCCAGGCTGCATTAGCCAGAGTGCAGCTAGCACACGGAGGGAAGCAATTCTTGTCCTTCCACTGGCATGTGTACGGCTGTATCTGGAGCACCACGTCTGACACTGACACACTGGAGCAAGTCAAAGGCTTTTGGTTTAGGTAGGCGCTGGATCACCATGCAAATGGACATGGCCCTGAGCTATCTGCTTCATCTGGGCTTGCTCTGAGCAGGGGTTGAACTGGGGTTCTCTGGAGGTGGCTCCCAGCTTGAATTATTCTGCAGTCTCATGCTGTGATATGCACAGTGACTCTTTCCTTCCTTGAGAGAGGAGGGCCTGAGCTTTTACCTCAGCCCAGCACCGCTCTCTGAAGCTTTGCTGCCTTCCCATGCTTTCCTCTGCCTGTGGCAAGTGTCCGTTTCTCAGCTGTTGCTTTCTGATGCTGCCTCAGTCATCCTCTGCCACCTTATCTCCATCGTAACTCTGAGAATTGATATTATCTTCTGCAAATCCTCAAGAATCCCAGCACTACCATCACAAGCTAGGATTTTGTTCTTTATATTTGTGGCCTTAAAATAGATATATATAATTATAGATTTGTGCAAAATATGAATTTACTTTTCCACATTCCTATGTTTTCATGTTGTTAGTGGTTACAGGACAAGCTTTAGGAAGAACACTTCAGATTATTCATTTAAAATAATTAAGTTATTTCTGATATAATCCCTGGATCTTGTGCATAAAGAAACAACATCTGGTACAGAGATTAGAAAATAAATGTTCTTGGCTTTTTTTTTCCTTTTGTTAAACAGATGTTGTTGATACAAAACACAGAGCTGTAAATCATAGCTTGCATGTGGACACAGACTGTCACTACTGAGCAGAAATTTACTGTGGCTAGATAGAGATTTGAAACAGCAATGAATCACTGGCTTGCTAACTTTATTCACGTGGATATGGTTTCAATATTCTGACATTAAGTGCACATGTCCTTAAAAAAAGAACCTTTTAATGGCAGCATGAGAGGCTCTGTTTTAGTTCCAGCTGTCTCTGTAGGGGAAGAAAGGCGTAAAGCAATGGCCGTATGGCCATCCTCACACAGAGGCACCTGGCTGCTCTCCATCTCCTCCACAGCTCGCTGCGATCGAGCTGCACGGGCACCCTGCTGCTGGGTGGCACCTTGCCTGGCACACTGCATGGGGCACCCAGTGACAGGAGAGGACCTGAGCTGCCCACAAACTCCACTGCTGCTGCCAACGTGCCTCCAGCCCCAGCTTCGCTTTCCCTCTCATTCCCTAACTGCTCCCAACATCATTTCAGCAAATTCACTGCTTGTTTGTTGTGCTGGCCCATGTGTAGCTGAATGGCTGTGTCTTCCAATGACAGTTCTGTTGACTGCACTTAAAGTGAACAGAATTCAGGTGCTTATCCAGCCCCACATCATTCGTACCCACGCACCACCAGCCAGCCTGAAGTCTATCTCACTGAAGTCTCCATTCTTCTGATCCTCTTTTAGTATTGATTTCCTTTTGCAAGACATGCTGGCGGGAGACTCCAGGCACTAACTCCAGACACAAGCCCGTGCCCCTAATACCACTGCAGTGTAAACATACCCTGCAGTACCACATCAGTGCTAGGGACAGGCTGGTTGTCTGTCCTTAGATACACACCTACTGTTCAGCTGATGAGGACAGCATACACTCTGACCTGTTTTTGGCAATGGAAGAGCTGGTTTGATACAGTGGATTGGGGTCTAACCCCCTTGTTAATCTCCCAGCCATGACCTTTACCTCATATCTTTTGTAGCATGGGATTCGGGACTGTGCTTGTTGAAATGTATGCATTTTTTGACATTTAGATTTAATTCTCTGGCCCTGTCACCTTGCTTTTTGCAAGTACTGTCCGTTTTCTAGCTTTAGCTTCAATTTGGCGTAACAGAATCTTTGGGAAACACAAAGACTCAGCTGGAGACTCATTTTTCAGAGGCTCAGGACTTGACCTTGTTCTCAGCTTCGCACAGGCATAGCTTCACCGATCGCGGTGCGATTGTTCTGGTTTAGGATACTCCCTGAATCCTGATCTGAACGGTCTGCTCTGGGCCCATTCTGGCTCTGATGTATTCTGCACATGGTGCAATATGAAAGGACAGCTTACAGTACATTTTCTTTTTAAATTAATTAGAATTATTACCTGTCCCTAATGGGCTGTAGGGAACAGCCATCCTTTTAAACAAGGATGTGTCTGCTCGTATACCATGCATTTGTATAAACGCACATAGTCGAGCATCAGTTAGAGAAGAAAGAGTTCCAGGTTTCTCTTTGAAGTGTCTCCTGACAAAACACCACGGGGCCACAGCTGCCTTTCAGCCATATGGGCCTGAGCACCACCAACAAGCTCTCCAAGCTGCCTGCAGACCACTCACTGTGTTCAACTGCTTCCACATTCCTCTGCTCTGTGAGCCCATCTCCTTACCTAAGCATGCACCAAGAGGCCTCTGAGAGTTTCTGGTCATGGCTGCACCCCACCAGGCCCCACAAACCGTACTGGGAAGCACAGAGCATTTTTGTTCCCAGAGCCACTGGGGAAGAGGTGGAAAACAGCAGAGCTGGGCCTGCAAAGTGGGATGTCTGCTCACTTTTAGGTTCATGGCTACTGCACTGTTTTCAGAGGCTGCAGGCACAGATCGATAAAGGAAAAAACGTCTTGCTACAATGTGAACCTCTAGCTGCCTGTACTACATTTTCATTTAGCTCTCTTGTTCACATTGCTAGGAAAATATTGAAACAGATCCTCTCTGCAGATATGCTTTTTCCTTTTTTTTTCTTTTCTTTTCTTCCTTTTTATAATTTTTTATAGTTTTTTTTTTTTTTTTCTTTTCAGCCCAGCATTTAAATATGGTTTGTTCTGTTCAATTAAAATGCATTTTCTGTTGAGAACAAGCAGATGATCAGTTTCACAACCCCAGAGTTACAATTTTCCTTCGGCAGCACCCGGCAAAATGAAAAACAGAGACAAAACATTTTAATCACATGTGTATAAAATACACAGTGTTCATTAAACATGATTTAAGCTCGCCTGTTTATTTTGGAGACTCTTTAAGGCTACTACTACCCCAAACCCAAGAACTGTAATGTGATTCCTGATCTATTGAATTCTGTAGGATGGCTGTAGTGGGTTCCATTATATAGAAATTGGATGTAGCCAATTTACAATCTCCGCTACACACTTTTATCTCAAAATGCCCTGTGAGGCAATTGTGTAAAGTACTTTATCAGGGATTGTTGTTGGTAATATTGCAAGATTTCATGATGTAAAAAATACATCAATGTCATTTAAATTGAACAAAATGGTTCCTGGTTTGCTTTTTTTTTTTTCTTTCTGTATAGCACTTTTAACCATCTTCTCAATAAATTTGTTCAATAAATACTGTATGAAACAAACATTTTGCACATTGTCCCACAGATGCAATTTGCCAACCTGATTGATTTCTTTCTCTATAACTAATCTGATTCCTTTAGGCTATATATTTTCTCTTTTATTAAAGATGATGCAATCTTTGTTTTTTATCATACACACAACCCCAGAACTAAAAAGAGAGAAGATTCTATGAACAAGACCTGAAAATCTCGACACAGATCTCATAAAACAGACCCCAAAAGATAAGTGGCACAATGAAACCAAAGTTACACAAATTCAGAAACTTATCCATACGGAGCAATACACACCTGCACATTTTTCTTCCCACAACAGATACAGAAAACAAGCAACTTCATCATATCTATGACACCTTGTAAAATGCTACTAGTGCATACAGTCCTCACAGCTCTCACTGTCTCTCAACTGTGAGAACTCAGAAGCAGTACTATATTACATCTTTCCTCTGTTTTACTTTTTGCAGAATGTCATCCCAGTGACTTCAGTTTAACTTTTAAATGATGTCCTTCGTAAGACAACTGCCTCAGACTCATCTCCCTCTTCTTTTACTAATTGCTTTTCTGTCTTTGGGAAACCCACAGTCCTTTTCCTCAGCATCTGCAGCTATCTGTCTTAGCTGTGGACAATTTTGGAGTGTCTTCCTCATTCAAGAAGCCAGAAGCTTAGTAATGCTGTAATACAAAGAACAATAATTGTTTTCAAATGTTGCAATAATATTCTCAAGTAATGCTGAAGACTTCCTGTGTTCGTTGCTTCTCCTAGAGTGCAAAATCAAATGAATTCAGTTTATATGCTTTGGGATCTGGATGTGACATTGTCCCTTTGGGGATGAACTTATTATGAGTATCTATGACTCCAGTTAAGGTTCAGGTCTCATTGGGCAAAGCCATGTACTTCCTTTCCTTGGAGAATTGAGCCTCTGCTTCTGTCAGGCTTTCAAGGACAAGTAGGTGCCTATCCAATGCCTTGGACAGCCTTTCCATCATTTGAAATCACAGAATAAAGGTCTGCCCACACACAGATCCATCTCAGCCACATGCTTCTTAACAAAGGGATAAAAGGTGGTTTTTGCAAGCTGCCTGGAAAGTTAACAGCTCCAGCCTCTGGCAGGTTGAGGCGGGAGTGGATTCCAGCAGGGAACCGCAGCCTGTGTCCTGCCAGCAGCGCTGCTCAGCTCCAGGGTGCTCCAGCTGGATCACCTCCCCTAGATGTTCGTGGGGATGTGCAAGTTTCAAGGAACACTGCCTTGTGTCCAGACCCCTCCTTGAGATTTTAAGGCCGGCAGCAAACAAAGAAACAGGAATCCAACTCAGCTCATTTATTTTAATTAACAAATTGAATGAACTGGACTTGGAAGAAGGACAAGGAGACTGTGACTACACTATACTATCAAGGCAGAACACAACTTTATAGCAAACTTTATAGCAAAATCAGTCCTCAAAGCCTAAATATTGTTCAGCAGACAAATCCTTCAAATGCAGAGGGAGCTAAGCAGAGCTCACAACAGAGCTGCAACACCACAAGATCCAAAAAGAGCAGTGCGAAGTATTATCAACTCACTGCTCCCAGACCTCAGGGGAAAAAAACAAATCTCAGGATGAAAACACTCTTGGAGAGTTTTAGGTTTCACTCTGTAGCTTTCAATTACATTACAGCTTTTTATTCAAAAGTAAGTTCAAAGGAGAGGGAGAAAAAAAACAACACAAGGGGTTTGTGCTGGTGTTGGGACCAACCCCTTTAGGAGTTTACAGTGTAGGGCTGAGCAGCAATGCAGCAGGGACAACAGCACTGCACAGCTGCATGGCTGTCCCCTCACTGAGTCAGCTAGAGGGATGAAGCTTATCTCCATGCCCTCACTGCACGCACCAAAACTGCCTGTGCTGTAGCATCTGTGGTTGATGCTGATCTTTTTCTTACTCCAGCTAATGGCATCATTTCCAAGGAATCAGAATCAGATCCGTGGTTTCCTGTTCAAACAGCAACAGTAGAAATAATTTTTCTTGCCTCTGAAAGAATGTATATAATCTTAAGCCACTAAAACCTCAAGCTTTTAAATGAGGTCCCAAATGAAGCTCACCTTTCCTTTTATTTCCCCATTCCTCACACATCACCTAGCTAAGAAGGCCAACCAAATTATTTATGGCGGACCAGAAAGAGCCCATATCTGAAAGAGGCATAGCCCTTGAAGTGAAAGAGAAGACGCTCTGCTCTCTTGTAGAACAGGAGCTTCATGCAGAGATGCAAAGACCTCATGTGATACAAACTCTTCACGCTCTGAGAGACACACAAATGGGAAGGAAATCAGCTAATTAGGCACGTTACTGCAATTGCTTATTTTATGAAGTGGAGAGGGAGGTGTTCAGCACTCTTGTGAGATAATAATATAGAGGCAGAATTATATGGAGAAGGAAAACAGCAATGGATTATCTAAAGAAATGAATGTTGTTTTTGAGCAATAGGAAAAGCAACAATAGAAAAATAATGCAGAAAGGAGAGCAACAACAGCCCAGCATGTTCTCTAAAGGTAAAACTGAGCCATGCTTATGTATATGAGGGTGTGGGTCAAAAGCAGTGCTTGAACCTGTACCAAGTGTATTTCCAGCTCTGTTCAGTGATTCCTTATCATCCTTTAACAGCTCTGAGATCCTCTGTTAATTTTAGTTAGGTCTTGATGCACAAAAATGACTGCTTCTGGGGCTTGGTGCACCTAATCTGAGTGCCAGGAGCAGGAATCCCTGCTTCCACATGGAAGGACACAGAGAGCTGACTGCTCACCCTTCCTCTCCCCTATGTTGAGCATAACAAAAATGGGAGCAGTAAATCATCTATTTAGGCATATTTCTTTAATTGCTTCTTTTATGAAAACACAACTACAGACAAAACCGACATTGTGTTTCCTAGGAAATTAGCCTGTCAGTGAGACCTCAGATCTTATTTAGCATCTAGCTTTTGTGCTATTGGTCTAACTGCCACAGTAAGTAATTACTCATAATGTGACATGCATTGTATCAGTCTTTTAAAAGTAGTTAAGGAAAAGTTGCATAGCTTAATGCTATGTACATACATCTCATCCTTGCAAGCTTTGCTTTGATAACATCTGCTCCTTTTTGGAGGAAGGCCAGTTTTTAACAGCAAAATAAATCAGTCCTAACAATGGGAGCATTATTAGCTTCCTGAAAGTTATAAAGTCTATGCCCCACTCCAGTGGAACATTTGGATGCATAACTCCTGTAAGTATTTTGAAGTCTATGAGTTGCCAGATCAGAAACTTACTGTTGAACTAGAATTTATGATAATGAAGAAACCTTAAAAATACACGTTTATTTATAGCGTGCCAGTTTAAGAACCACAGCTCACAGCCCCTGGCAGATTTAGCTGTAGCAGTTGACAGGGTCACCCCTATCAGCTGTGTGCCCTAACTCCCCGCTGACTATTCTCCTATCTACAGAGAAGCAGTAGAATCAGTGGTGTGTCCTCTCCTCAACACGTGCAGTTCAGACTGGCGTGTCTTAAATAGCCATCGATACATTGGTACACAGGGCTGCGAACTGCAGAAGCTTGGGTGTGAGCAAACACATTACTTGTCCTGCCAGAGAGGCTGTGGATGCCCCATGCCTGGAAGTGTTCAAGGGCAGGTTGGATAAGGCCCTGGGCAGCCTGGCCTAGTACCAGATCTGGCGGTTGGTGGCCCTGTCTCTGGCAGGGGGGTTTGAACACCATGATTCTTGAGGCCTCTTCTGACCCAAGTCATTCACTAATTCTGTGATTCTATGATTCTGCCCCTTCTGCTATTGTTCTGGTAAATTGCAACAGAAGGGTCTGTTGGACATCTGGATGAAGAAACTTCTCAAACTGTCTAACACAAATCACCAGAGTGCAAGTGAGAAACACCCAATGCATCTTCTTGTCAACCAGAGTGTCCCTTCTGGAGTATTAATGCAACCCTGCATTGACATTTCTATGGTTCAGGCCATTCTTAGACTACCTGAGCAGCAATCTTTGGCTGTAATAAGACTGTCAAAGAATGGTTGAGTGTCTACAGACCAGAGAGAAAAATTAGCAGGGAAAATTTTTGCCTCCAAAATTCAAAAAAAAACAAAGGATAGCAGAATAGAAAAAATCCTGGATGCCAGAACATTTTTTTTTCTTCTACAAAGAAGTTATATTTTAAGACTTGAGGTCAACAGCCCTTTTAGTACATATTATTTTATTACATTCTTTGAAAAACACTGACAGCAGAAAAGAACAGCTTGTTCTACAAACTCTGCTTCTACTTGCTGGCCCACTGTCAGGATACTCTTCTCCTTCCTTTGTGCTTTTTCATTGCCTTCACGCCACCTGCTTCTTTTCCTTTACACCTGTCTCCTCCAGAGCTGGAGATCCCTAATTCGCTTGGGGATGGCCACTGAATAGGCTGGATGTTAGGCTCATGGCCTCATGATGCCAAAGGCTGAGATTTCACTGTGATACCCAACAGCTCCACTCAGGTCACAGTTGCCCACGAGCCTCAGAGGCTTACTTTGGCCAGGACCTCACAGTGACTGCAGCCAAGATCTGAGCCTGGACAGCATCAAGGCAGCAGAGGGCAGGAAACCGACAGAAAATGGCACACAATGAGGGCAGAATGACAGCTATCATGAGGCTCCTTGATGGCTCACTTGGCATTATTCCCAGTGCTGCTTTTGAATTTGATAACCACTTCTGGATATCACCACAGAAAAAGAAGGCAAAAGCATGAGACTGGAGGGAGGAAGAAAAGATATAGCAGCACCAGCTCATGGGAGAATTAAGTTCATCTCGATTTTCAAGCTTCAGCACTTAAAAAAAATCACAACAAACACCACCCAAAAAACTATAATTTTTTCCTTGTGACATGGAAATTGCCAAGACATTTTGCCAAATACTTATTTTATTTAATAATGTTAGTGAAACTGAGTTGACGCCTTCTCAACGTTTAGAATGAAGTAGCTAAAATATTTTGTCACGTTACCAACGAAAAGGCAAAAAAGTGCTTGTAAAGAAAACTGAATAAGTAAAGAAACTCAGCATTCAGAATTTCAGACTCAAGCTGTCTCTTCTCTCTAAAGCTTATTATACTGATGGGAATTTTGATGTGGATTTCAATAGGAATACTGGGTATCCTGAAGAGTAGCCTGAACAGATGCTTAAGATTATGAATTTGCCATCCAGGGACGATACATTTACAGATGAAACAAAATGTTAAATAATACTTTTGAGATGTTATCACAATATAAAGGCTCGATGTCCCAATGATCTCCATGGCAAGAGGACAGAACCATTACTTTCCTACTGAAGATTGCCTTGCTTTAGGGACCTGGCCAAATGCATCACAGAATCCTTTACTCTTACAAACATAGGCTGGTTTTAGAGCAGTTTTCAGCTGTTTGGGGAGTTATGTAATTGCACCAATTACATCCAATTACATAATTAGAGTAAATAAGTAATAATATAATTAGGTGTTGTAATTATGTAGTTATGACAGGTAGCACTAATGCAGATAAAATCCATTATGAAACTTGCTAAGAACTGTGGACAGGGCACGCGAGAACAAAACTTTCAGGGCTTTGTTTGCTAGAGTCAGTCATTCTTCCAATTGGTGAAATAATTAATTCAATTACCATGCCCTTAGCTTTTTATTTTTGCAAATGAACGGAGAAATAAACCATAGGCTAATTCATTTCTCCCTCTAAGTTGCTGCAAAAAAATGTAGTAATTGATCAACAACATTTTTGCCTCCATTTATCTATCTGCAGCTTCCAAAACTGCAAATAGAAATCTTAATGTATAAATTGCATCGCTGAAAAGAGAATCGAAAAATTTGGATGCTAACCTTCACTGTTCCAGTTATTACATTAAGCTGTCTCCTCTGACAAATGGACACAAGGAACGTTCAAATACTGCTGTATTGATGCAATACAAGTTATGTGCATCTTTATGAGTTTGCAAGGGATAGAATTTCTGGTCAAATGAGTAAGATAAGAAGTTTTTCTTCAGGAATGAAAATTCAATAGGGGTATAATTCATGCAGTTTCCTGGTGCAAATACAAGTCACGTATCCAGCTTTTCAAAATTTCTGTTCTTGGATATGGAATAATCATGTCTGACTTCAAAAAAAGAGGGCTGGATAACCAACAGATAATAAAACCTACTGCCTTGATTTAATATTCATTAGTGTTTCACACAAAAACTGATATAAGATACTGTGCCAGAAGAATGAGCAGCACTAAAAGATTTGAAGTGCTTTACTTCCCACAGCATCTCCACACAGTCACTGACCGAAAATCCAGAAGAGTTTAAACTACGTGTTGTTTTACAATCCACTCTATAGCCACTGATTACTTCAGCCACTGCTCAGTGCTAAGTGCTGAAGCAAATACAGAGCTGCTGAGAAAAATGAATCCCAGGAGCCTGCAGCCTATGTCTGTGGTCCAGAGAAAGAAAGCAAAATGTCTCAGCTCAAAGGACTTTTGAAGTTAGAGACTTAACAGACTGCAAGCTATCAGAAATGCCTTGAAACAAACCTTGACTGAGACAGAAATACAAGTGAATTTGGGGACTTGGAAAAGTATTGCCTTTGAGTGAGGAGTGTCTAGAAGATTACCTGCAAGTTTCTTTTTTGAACTGGAAAATCGGGAAAGTGAAGTTACATGGGGAAGTAATTTCTGTTCCTTTTGACAGGAATTTTGTTGTCTTTCAAAAAGCATTGCAAAACAGCTTAAGAAAAATTTAGAGTTGCTGGAATGGGTCCAGAGGAGGCCACAAAGATGTCCAGAGAGCTGGAGGACCTTTCCAATGAAGTAAGGTTGAAGGAGTGGACTTATTTAGCTTGGAGAGTACAAGGCTCTGGGGAGACCTCACTGTGACCTTCCAGTACTTAAAAGGAGCTTGTGTGCAGACTAGGCACGGTCTTATAGTGATAGGACTACAGGGAATGGTTTTAAATTAAAAGAGGGTAGATGTAGGTTAGGTGTGAGGAGGAAATTCTTCACTCAGAAGGCAGTGAGGCATTGGGCAAGCTGCCCAGCGAAGCTGTGGGTGCTCCATCCCTGGAGGAAATAAAGGCCAGGTTGGATGGGACCCTGGGCAGCTTGATCTTATGAGAGGCAGCCCTGCCCATAGCAGGAGGTAGGAACTGGATGGTCTGTAGGGTCCCTTCCAACCCAAGACCTGCTGTGATTCTATGATGAGAACAAGAAAGTCAGAACATTCCAGCTTCTTCCAGTTATGTTATCACCATACCTTAAAACAAGATGTTTCACTTTTTAATGGACATACGAATCATCACCAAGACAGAGTTGTATCACAGTCAGTCACATTTTGGGGTCCTGATGGACAGTGGAGAAAAGAGAGTACCAGAAAATGAAGATATTTATCCTGGTACTTAGTTATACTGTAAACCATGTCAATGTTGTTTTGTTGGGCTTTTTTGCAGTACAATAGTACAGAAGTACAGTTAACAATTGGTTAACTACAGCTGTAGGGGTAGTGAGGATGATATGTGGAGCTAAACCCCACTTTCTATTTAAAGAAGCTACTGAAGAATACTCCAAAATTTGTCTTACATTTATTTAAGGTTAGGTCTGAGCCCTGAAGGTCAGATTTGACTAAAAATTCTTTCTTAAGTATTCTGGTTGTGAAAACACAGAATTTGGGTTTGACTCATTAAAGCTACAGAAACAGACATGGAGGTCTACCTAATTGTAATAAAAACTAGTAAAGCTAGGAAAGCTTTTCCAGGAGTATTATTCATAGAGTTCTTCCATATTCTGTACCACCCAAAACACTGAATCTCATTCCTCTTTGCCCCCTTCAAAAAAATCCTGAGAATGCCCTGCTCTTAAAACTAGCCTTAAACATCTCCAATGTATTAACTGGATCCTGCTGGCACGCTCTATGTTAAATTCAGACATCTACCAGGTTTATCTTCCACTGCCTGCAGTGCTAGCCACTATGTCTCCACCAACCTTCTGGCTCAAGCAGCAGCATCCATGTTAAAAATAATAACTTCTCCTCATTTTCAGCTTGATGGCCAATCCATCTTCTGCCACAGTGTGTATCCACTGCTCAGCGAAAAAGCCTTTCGAACAAGAATGCTGCCATCCTCCCTTTGTCTATTTTGTGCCTTTCATTACTACATATTGTAATCCATTGCATTTCTTGCATCTTTTCTGATATGCTAGGCATTATCTTCTTCAGGTTAATTTAGAAAAGGAAACTGCATATTCTTTCCTCACTTTTGACTTTGAACGCTGCATTCCCTTCTGCCTTGAGCCTCTTCTCCATATATTTTGGATTCCCATTTGAATTACAGTGTCACATCAGCCTCATCAGCCTCATCAGCCTCATCTGGTAATGAATCTGTTTCACTGGCAAGCCTCAGTTCCCCTGTGAAAGGTTCATTTGAAGTCTGCATCTCTTGTGCCAGATTCTAACCAGAGTCTAAGCCCCTTATCGGGGACTTTGTTACCTGTCCCAGAATTGCAAGAGTTGTTGCACAGCTTCCAGTCAACCAAAAAGTGTTAATCAGTTTTTCTCCCTGTCTTTAGGTAAAAAAAATTATCTCATGTTTAATTTCTGCATGGGCGGTCATACATTCCACAGATGTGCTATATTATTCCATTGTTATCATGCTGGGTTTGAGACACGCAAAACACATGACCTCCATCAGCACCAATGGCTTTTTACTCTTTTGGTCATAAGCAAAGTTCTGTCTCTCAATTTCTTCCAGCTGAATATCATACTTCCAGAACACTCCATTCTTCTAGTCAGATTATTTTCTTTCATTTCTTAATAGCCCTTCTACCATGTGGTATCAAGTAATCTCTGGCTCCAAGAGAAAGAGCCCCCTTTTATTCACTTAAACAGTTCCAATTGCTTCGCATTTCTGCAGCACACCTTCCCTAGATTTTGTACAGGAGAATTTTAACTACACAAAGATACAAATACTAATTCCATAACACATCATTTGTTCAAATATCGTTTCTCTTTCTTTCCATTCCTACATTCCCCTCCTTCCATTCCTTGTAAGCATTATGTTTCACTTCTATGCTCATACGCAACTCTCTCGCCACGTAGAACGACTGTTTTCATACATACACATGGAAAAAAAAAAACACCAAACCCTCGCTCAGGGGGTTTAATAATTCCAAACTCTTGATCACTATTAACCACTCAAACTATCAGCATTCTGCCCCAGAGGAGCTTTGAGAAATCGGTTCAGTGCTTGAGGCCACACTCGTTCTGCTGCTTTTCTGTTAATATTTTAGATATTCAAACAGGAGTTCCGACTATTAATGCAAACGTAAAATACATTAGTGAATTGCATCAGAAAATTCAAACCTCGGCTGCCACAGGATGAATACACTTACTATGAATATTAATGCATCCCCTAGAATTAAACATTAATACTTAACATACGCACTCTCAAAGTTTAAAACCATATAAACATCTCAGGGAGAGGGAAGAAGAGGAGAGTATGGAAGGACCAGACACAGGAGACAGGCCCTGGAGTCTGGAAATGTTTTGTGAATTAAAGAGCATTTCTGAGATAAGCTAGAAATGTTTCAGTTATTAGAGGACAACCTGACACTACGAATAATTTCCTGTAATGGAACATAGGATGCAAGCTTTTGTTTTAGCTTTTCTATTTTGCTCATTACACAGCAGGAGATCCATTACTGCCTAACAGTATTTACTGAGCTGATCTACAGGATTGGCAGTTCCAAGTTCCATGGATATAGGCCATTCCTCTGTACCTGAACGCTCAATTCCCATGACCTTCCACACTGCCTTCCATGTAGTAGTAACAGCCCTTACAGAAGTGCGCAGTGTGAGTCCTCTCCTCTATCTTCAGCCAACACCCAGTTCAGCACCTTGCCTGAACCATTTAGACCCACTATGGAGTGAGAAAGGCGGTGCCATGATGTGTTACCGCCGCCATCCTAGACACCTATCTTAGGGCAGGGTATAAATGATCCAGCTTTCTTCACTGACAGAGCAGGGAGCTGGCAACAATTTAAGCCAGGTGCCTGATTTTCAGACAGCCGAAATTAAAGGATATTCATCTCTCCTCCCCTTGGTTGGGCTGAGGACTGTACGAGCACCCAGAATTTCACTTGTGAGGCCGGGCAGTATGTATAATCAAAGGCTCAATGAAGGATAACAGAGTAGATACTCTCAATAAAAAATGTGGCTGCAGAAATGCATAAACAGTAGCCTGATGTGTACTTGTTTACACTCCCTTCTGAGATTCAGACATATGCCAGCTCTGTAACCACAGACCCTGGCAAGAGCTCTTGGCAATGCAGTAACTGCCAGGAAATCCACAGTAACAAAATGGTGCACCAGGATATCACAACAAGTAAGAAGGCCACCTGAATACTGCTCGTCATGGGGATGTTGTGGAAGTTACTCAAAAGTGAAGCCCAAACACTGGTACCAGCCCTCTTTCTCATAGGAATGCACCCTCTTTGGCAGCAAGTTGGAAATTAAATGTAATTGAAGATCTATGTGCTCCCGTGTCATCAAATTTCTCTCTCTGAATCCAAGTCATACTCACTGCATCACGATGCAGTTTCTGCAGCTCTTAAAATCCCCACAGAAGCTCATCTTGGTCTTTTCAATAGCTTGTTCAGAAGCAGCCGTAGGAGAAAATGCTAGCCCTCAACACTGACCCCGTGCTCTGCTGTTTAGCAGGAGACATTATTTTTCTGGACAGCAGCCCAGAGATCCTGGACAAAGCAGTAGCAGATGTTATGATGCATGCTCCTCTGCCTCTGGTTTGGCTAATGAGGGAGCGGAAACCACAGAGCATGAGAGCACGAAAGCCAAACTAGAGACTGTGGCCTCTGCTTTCATCTTTTTCATTATGTTTAAGACTGGGCTTTGTTGCAGACTGTCTAAGACACGTGAAAAGATCTTTAAAAACACAGATCGATGCCTCCCATTGTTCAGGCAGAGGGAAAAAGACAGATATGCTCTGCTCATGCTGCAAAGAACATCTAGCCATTGCATAAAGCATGTGCTCAAATTGACTTACCACAATCATTTGTGCCACATAGCTCTCTGGACCAGTGTATTCTGTTGGATCTTTCACTTTGACAAGAACTATAAAGTACAAATAATGCCACATGTTGTGTTCTGACTTTATATGCTCCTCAAATGAAACTGTCTTGTTATCAAATTTGTCTCTCTCCAGTCCTGCAAAAGACATGAACATAGTACAAAATAAATAAATAAATAATACAAAAATACTGGTTAAATATGTTAGAGAAAGGAACCCAAATTAATTTAAAGGATCATAAATTTGAAGGATCTTAATTTAAAAGCTATAACCACATACAGTAACTGCCAGGCACGAAATACCAGGCCAGAAGGCATTCCTGACAGAATTCTTTCAGCTCAACGCTTATTCTCTTTTGTGATATTTCTCCTTAATAACAATAACAGTATTATAAATAAGTTGCAGTTTTACAGTGCTTTCTGTGCTGAAGGCTATAAAGTGCCTTACAAGTGTTGACTCTGATCCTTTCTAAATGTATACTGGTTAGCACACAGCATGCAGTCTCAGTCCTGATCTTGCAAAGATTTATGCACGTGCTTAGCACCAAGCATGTGAGTAGTCCCACTTAAGCTGCGGTGGGATTGCTGAGCACTTAAACCTAGCAGTGAAGGTGAGTCTGCAGCTCTGCAGAAATATAGTCTCTACAGAGACGCAGTTGTTAGAATTTCATTCTATTCTTTGTTCTATCTGCTCAAATCTCGGAAGAAGAATGACAAAGTGAGAAAGGAGAGGATTCACCAATGTTTTTCTCCGTGTTACAGCTTTCCTCCTGAGATCTCTTGTAGGGGCTCCCACTGACACTAAAACTCTGCACAGTGTTCATCCCTGTCAGTACAACCCTGGAAACAACACCCAGGCTATCAAAAAGAAGGTAATTCTAATGTCCCCTGGGGGAGTGAAGGTCTGCCCCTGAAAATAAGTGCAATTCACCCATGGTCTTTGTGAGGATGATTTTCATTTAATTTTTTGGTTCCCTGTTTCAAGTCATCTTCTGAAACAGGCAGATTTTCCTGTTGTTACCCTTCTGGAATCCACTGTGCTGTGAAATAGCAAGCTGTACTTTCATCTGCATCACGCTACATGTGAAATAAAGTCAGCAGCTGCACCATCTCCATCAGTAGTGATGATGCGAGCGTGAAACACAGTACTTCTCCCTCAGACCCCAAGTGGAGACTGTGAAGCCACCTCTTGACAAAGCTATCTTTTGACTCCTAAACCAAATCTGTTTCCTGCTGAGAGCGAACAAATTTGGAGCCAAATTCTGACATTTTTACAGACTTCTCTCGCAGAAGATAACCCCTCTTATTTCACTGTTTATTGACAAATACTTCATTTTACTCCTTTACCCACAAAATGTCTCAATAGCTCAGAAACTTACCACAGATGAAACATGTCGTTTTCAGTATTTCCTCCTTTTTCTGCTTTTCGCTCCTGAGATCAGCAAATGTATCAATGATGACTCCAAAGATTAGGTTTAGAACAATAATTATGACAATGAAATAAAACAGAAGATCATAAACAACTCGAGCAGCAAATAAGGGCTCCTGCAACAATAATAAGGTTGCAGTAAGATACAAAAATAGCAAATGTCTAAAATATTAAACAACATTTTCAGATTAACTCAAGCAAAGCTATGCATCTTTCTTCTCATATGCCAAATTCTGCTAGTCTTACTTGCACAGAGAGGGACTGGCTATATGAGCAAGCAAAGATGATTTGACTGCCTGTCTCTTTGGGACTCCGGCTGTCATTTATGCAGTTTCCCAAATCAAGGAGAGACAGAGTGACTTGTGTTCCAGGTGCAGTGTAGATGCCTTAGTGTAGTGCTCTACTGAAGGTAATTACCTGGCCAGTGCACTAACAGGGACAAGCATTTTCTAGTACCATTTGAGATTTACAATAACCCTTAATACTACGTTGTGGCATACAGGAATGTGCTTAAGGAAACATGCTTATGGAATGTCCTTGTGGAATCCTCCAGACTGTTGCCAAGTTTGCACACTAAACAACTGGAAGCAAGAGGAGCATACTTACGTGATGCCAAGGCTGAAGTAGCCTACCGTGCTCTGCCCAAACATGGTGCATTAATGGCTTTAACACTAAACTAAACCAGTCACCTGGCTATAAGTTGGCTCTGAATGGGCAGACCAAGCTTGTGTATTTCTGGAATAGAATGTACATGCACACACATTGCTCTGAACTGCTCATATCCCCCATTTCATCACAGTTTTGTATTTTCATGCCTTCACTATTTTCCTCCTTGCAAAGTCTGGATGTCTGGACATCCAGAGTCTAGACTCTCATTAACATTTCCAATAAAATAGCAAAGTTGTTCTGTTGCAAACAGGAGACAACACTCAGTGTAAGAAGGAGAAACATAAAATCCAGATCCTGTTCATCATGACACTGTCTTGGAAGGCATCAATTTTCTCAGTTTCCCATGCATTTGTTTGGATAACTTTGTACCTTTTATGGCATGCTTGAATGCAGTTAGTTAGCATCACATTACTGCTAGGTGGCAAGGGTCCTTTTCCAAGATTGTAAGCGTCTACAGACTTCATGTGGATGGACTGTGGTGCCTGTAGAATCTCCTAGCCTATGAGTAAGGATCTGGATTCCTACTACCTACAAAAGGTTGTAGTAGATCTGAGTTATTTTTCTCCGGACTCTTGCACATCCTGCTGAGGGACTACTTGTGAGTTTCATCCTTCTGTTAAGATGTAGTCCACTGGGCAAAGATCTGCTATACTACCTTTATTTGTGCTGTTCTTCTTCAACGTAAATCAAAATGCATAAAATCCAAATATTACGAGTAGTTTTAAAATAAAAAAACATTTTGGAGAAAATTTCTGAAAAAGGACTTGCACCCTGATAGATGAAATTCTGTTTTGACTTTGATACTAGTTCAGTACAGATAAGTAACAGGTCCTGCTCCAGTGCAGATGCTAGGCTGAATTTCAGTTAAAAATACACCTTATGTACTAGAATGGAATCTTGACATAAACTTATCAGTCAATCCTTTTCAAAAGTTTGCATTTGTAATTACTAATGTAATAGTAAACTGGTCCAATCTAGCAACACTTCTTAGCAGTGCTTTGAAGGTTACAATATGTTCCAGTTTTACAGAAGGGGTAAACTACTGCCTAGAGTTCCTTTCTTCAAGTAATATCATCACAAAAGGCTTAGCTCTTCCCATTATGTATTCCATCTGAGATGTAAAAATTACATGGATAAATCAACTGTGTGACATTAGAGCAGGCCAGATAAAAATACTGTCTATAACCTCCAAAATTGACTTTGGCATTCATGAGATGTACAGGGAGTAATGCATTTCTTCAGCCAAAACACTTACATCTTTGGAAGGCTTTCTGAGCACGTCTCCCACGCCACCACCATTTCGCAGGCCTTGGTTTAATACTGTCACAATGCACATGAGCAGGGTGTCACATGTCCTTTCAATTCCATCCTCCTCTTCCTCACCTACAAACAGAAGAGCACCTTCATGAATCAGAATATCAAACGATCACTTATCAAACAAAGCCACAATTCTCAGTGAGAGAAAGTAACTGCAATACATCTGCCTTTTGTATCCTCTAGCTAGAATTTCAATGATCATCCCTATCCATTTGCACGTCACTGCTGGTGACATTCTTAGGCACAGCAGCCACATTTACCCTGAAGAGACACTGCAAAAATCCCAAGCAGTAACCGTTTATGACCAGAGTCGTCATCTCTAGTCATGGGAGTATCCCTTCCCGTACAAATACTCCCACTGGTTTCAGTATGACTGCTTTTTGAGCGGGCCTCCAAAGTGCACAGCTGACGTGCAAAAGAGAAGCAACACAAACACAGAATTAGAAGTACATTCACAGAAGCATTGTCTTCCTGTGAAATCATTCCTCTACCTAGTTATGCGCAAGCCAAGTCGTGTTAGCATTTCAAATTGTTCAGGAGGTACTGGATTTTGTACCAGTAAATCTGTCCGTGATCTTTCCCTGGCGCACCAGTGCACGTGCCTAAGAGCAGGTCTGATATACATTAAATGAAAGACTCCCACTGACCTCAGCCTGAAAACTTGGATTCTATTCTTATCACTGCTGCTGAGTTGCCGCATGGTTTTGGCTGAGCCACAGAGGATACTGTTGTGCAGGAGGTATTTGAACGTGCAGAGGAGCTGGGCTGGAACACAAGTCCCAGAGGGACTCCCTCTGCTTTGGCCAGAATTCCTCCCACCATGCACTCTCAAGCTGTGGCTGCATCAGCAATCTCCTTTTGAAGAGCCCTGCTTGAGCTTTTCCCTGTGTCCTGCTGGCTTGCACTGAAGGGTCAGGGCTATAACTGCTGCTTATCCTGCCTCTCCCTCCCTTTCTCTTCAGGGATACATTTGATTAAGCGGTGAAGGCAGCAATTTTCACTTGGTTTGCCTCACGCACTTACTGTAATACAATTTAATAAATAACAACTGCCTGCTGGGATAGTTAACTGAAACAGCATATTTAACAGCCCCCAAACCACCACATCTGAGGCACCGAGACAGACTTTGATACACCAAACTGACTGAAAGCATTCACATTACAGACAAGCAATTTGGATTTAAAACGTGGGTTCATCAGTTGTGGTTTCTGTGATAGATACATGCAGAACAGAGATGGTATCCTCTGCTTTTGCCACCACTGCTTTTTATACACAAGCAAATTAAATGGAAAAGAATTCCTGATTGAAGGGACTCTAAACAAAAAGAAAAGCAAAGGCAGACATGGGACAGACTTCTTGTTGATCTATATAGTCACTGCAGACACTGCTACCTCTACAAATGCCAGATTTAAAAAAACAGAAACAAAGAAAAACTCCCAGAAAACTGCTCGAATATTGAAATTGAAAGGATTGAAACAATTAAATCTTTTTTTTTTCTTCTGCTGCATCTGAATAATTTTTACTCACACTGTGACCTTAGTCATATCAATTCATCTCCTCTACTTTTGTATCCTGTCCCAATTTCCCTTTTCCCAAATGTTACTCCATGGATGTTTTGGGATCTAATCTCTGTGCTTGAAAAGATGACTATTTGCAAGAGAAATAGAAAAAAAAAACACAAAACCCAAAGACTTTCTAAAAGCCACAGCTTCTATTTCCTTTACGTACTTAGAGAACAAGATTTCTGTTGCTCACAAGACTAGGGTCAGGTGCTGGAAACAGCAGATGTGGGAGCTGGGTAACTCTATTGGCACATGCCCAGCCCCAGTTGGTTTGCCCTAGTGCTCAGCAGTTCTCACAGCTCAGACACAACTCCTGTCTACACACATACAAACAGACTATGCCCACGTTACCAACAGGAGTGGATCTGGAGCTTGAAATGGTGCTAAGGACCCAATGTCAATGCTGGATATGGTTCAGAAGGCTTTTACTTGCAACCAGCTCCAGCCTGGTGAGTGACCCATTAATGGCTGGACAGCATTAAGGTAGGTTGTCTTCTGATCAGGTTTAATTCAAAAGTAATGTAGAATGGGCACTGAAACCACCCCGTGATGTCAATCACATGGCAGTGAAGTGGGATAACAGGAAGATTCACTTAAAAAATTGCTTCTAGTGGCCCACAGTCACCTGGCTTCAGGGCTTGAGCTGCAACACAAGCAGAGGCAGAGGAGACCTGCATGCCCACATGGATCAAACTGAACTTGTATGGAGTGGTGTCAGGCCTGTGAGTGGAATGAGTGAAGATGTCTCCCTTTAAAAAAAGGTGTCTGCATTTTTCCAGCATTGGCCTTTGTGGACTAAAGAGCACAAAGTGCAGAAGGCCAAGCCCACATATCTGGGAGGTAAAGATCCTTTAAGCAGATTAAGCACTTCACCAGGTACAGACTTAAGTGATATGGGAATGCCTTTGGAGTAAAGAGTGGGAGACTCCACAGGAGAGAGAGACAAAATATTTTTAGGCTGACAGCTCAATGCAGCAGGGAGGAAGCGGGCTATAGAGAGGGGACGTTCCTGAGCAGAGCAGACTGGCTCTCAGTTAACCCTACCACTAAAATAAGCAATGACTGAGGTCAGGCTCAGCTGGTGAAACTCAAGGTAGAGGCACAACTTCATCAGAACAAATGATTTGCTGTGGTGTGATTTAAAAAGCAACATATCTACATTTCCACTGTGGACCTGAGATGTCACTGAAAACACTTTATGTATCCTACAGACAGCAGCGAACTTCTTTATGCTGCTACAGCATGAATCCCGCCCGCTCCCAGCCTGACTTGACTTTGCATTCTACTGCACTCACATTTTTGCCAGAAGGCAGAACTGTCCCATGAGAGGACAGAAGGTAGATTCTCACTAACTTCGGAGTTTATCCATTGGCCAAAATGAGCAAAATGGTTCTTCCTGAATGCTGTTTCTTTAATATTACTGGATGAATAGAAGTAGTGCAAGATTAAGTGAGAGGGTATTTAGATGTTTCATATAGCCCTCTTCCATTATTGTTTATTTTTTAAAGAAACAGTAGTCAAAGAATAAGAAATGTGAGATTTCTATCATTTAAAGCTTGGCAAAAGCTAAGCTGCATCACTTTTGACTGATTGATTACTTTTTGAATGTAACAGCCTTGGCAATATCTCTTAGACTATTTTCTCTATATAGTCAGACAGCTTCACGTTTTGTTTATGAGGCCTATTTATGCACTTGTTTACAAACCTGCTGGGGAGAAAAAGCCTGCTTTTATAGTCCTCTCCTTCACACCCTTCATCCTCATGAATAAATAAATAAACAAAAAGTTCAAAATCAGTACAGGGAAAAGGAAGCATGTGAAATTGTCATACTGGATATACTGGAACACAGGATAGAAAGGGAACACTCAAGCCCTCAGCTTCAGTCCCTGGCAACCACAGGCAAGTGCAGCAGGAATTGGTTAAAGCCTGTAGACCAGGCATGTCCAACTCATGGGCCACATGCAGTCTGGGATAGCTTATAACGTGTCCCGCTCCATCGCTGTGCCATCATGGCAGCAGTTCTTCCCCACAGAGTGGCCTAGTCTGTCCCCAAGCGCTCAACTATCACTCAGCAACAACCAAAACCTTTCACTCAGAGGGTGGTGACACACTGCAACAGGTTGCCCAAGGAGGTTGTGGATGCCCCATCCCTGGAAACATTCAAGGCCAGGCTGGATGTGGCTCTGGGCAGCCTGGTGTAGTTGGTGACCCTGCCCAGGGTAGGGGGGTGGAAGCTAGATGATCATTATGGACCTTTTCAACTCAGGCCATTCTATGTTTCATTCTATGATTCAAAACACTGGCCCTTTTCACTCAGTGCATCACAGGCAAGTCAAAAGGCTGTTCACCCATATAGACTCACGCTGCAAAGGCCACACTCACTCTGAAACAAATGCAACAATTGCACTGCAAGACCAAATGCCACAACAATACTGTCTTAGGAGAAGAGAGTAGGGGAGACAGACTAGCACCAATGTTCAGAGGTCCTGAGTGATCCTGTAGCCTCAAACAATAAAAGAGGGCAGAGAACGCTGTCAGCTTGATCTACAGCAAATTCCTTCCCCTCCCAATGTCTGGTAATTGGCTTGATCCCAGTAGGACACAGTGTAGAGACTTTCTTTTTTAACAGAACATACTTACAGCTGACAGGGTCCTTCTCTACACAGATCAGCTCCATAATGCAGGTATCAAAGTAAAACCAGACCGACTCACCCGCTGAACTACAGCAATTAAGCTTTTCACTTGCCACAAACATAAAGAAACAGAACTTGCCTATCACAAGCAAGGCTTGTAACAGCTTCATATCCTTGCATTTTCCACAAGCTGGGAACACACAGATGGACTGCTACCCATGCTTAACTGAGCCACAGCAACTCATTAAGGCTTACCTGGTCCTGGATCTGAGCTCTTAGGTTTTCTGCCTACACTATAACCTCAGCCTAGACACATGGGAAAAGTAGAAACAAAAGCTTGCTGTTAAATGCTACACCATTAAAATAAACTCAAGCAGCCCTAAATGGATCTAATTGTGGCTCACTCTGTGCAGGTGAGAATGCTGCAAGTAAGCAGCAAGCTTTTTCTCTCAGCAAAGCCAGATTAAAAAAAAAAAAGACCTGTCTGTTGAGGCATAACGATTCTGCATGCTATTTTAATAACAAAACTCGTGTTGTTGCAATTGTAATCAGGTGTGGGAAGCACTTCAATTATAGGCAAGTTGCCAGCTAAGCTCCAAGCATTCCAGAAGTTGAGTGCTTCTGACTTACAATGATAATCACTTTTCACACACAGTCTCTGTAACAGTAATACACAAATCCCTCAGTTCCAATTGATCATCAATTTTGGGGAACTTTTGTACTAACCTGAGTTAATAATAGGAATGCTTTTGGAACAGTTCTCTTTTGCACAGGCTCCCATCATTGATGTGAGGGTTGTAGTGGGGACTTCACCAATACCTAAGGAAATAGCAGAATATTAACAAAAAGACAGATATTGCACTGATAAAAGGACTTAAATCAATATTTTTTCTAGAAGCAAGTCACCAATTTGAAAAGTTGTGAAGAAAAAGCAGAACAAATTATACCACCAGTTCCTCCTTTCCTCAAACATTCTGCATCAACAGCTCAAAGCAATCACAAGGAACAAAAACAGTTTTATATTTACTGTGTATCACAGCTATTCCTATTTCATCTCCTGAAATTAATGAATCTACATCAAATGATGCTTCTTCTGGTTAAAACAAAATATATTCAAAGCAAGGAACAACTGTCAGATATAAAAATAATGTCAGTTTTAAAACCATTAGATAAATTATTCACAAAGGCTGACAAGAAGGACACCAAGCTGATGTTCAGTTATCCTGAGTGTAGAATATTTAAGAGTTTTCAGGGACTATAACACAGTTTGGTACTCATTTGTAAATATGTATGGGTTTGAGTAAAATACTAATTTAACATTCCCAAAGTAGGTAAATGTGTACATCCACTTGATTTTATCAAACCAATTTTGTCTTGTGCATCTTCAACAATTTTCTGCATTTCAAATCAGAGATACAAAAAGGTTTACAGAGAAAAAATGAAAGCAAAATGATGCAACCATAGTAGAAATCTAAGAAAATTTCTGTATCACAGAAAACACATCCACTCTGACTCTGTCCTTCTGTTACTTTATAAAGAAAAAATTTAAAGCACTTTTCTTGGGATGCAAGACGTTCTATCAGTATACCATCAGCATATTTGCTTGATCTGTTTTTGATCAGAAATGGCAATGCATTAAGCCAGAAAGAATACACCACACATACCACTAAAACCTTCTTAAGAACTCAACTGAAGAAACATAATCACACAGTAACTACTGCACTGGATCAGACCAGTGTTCCATGTAACCCAGCCTCCTTTCTTCAAGGGTAGCTACAATTATTTTTCTAAATGAATCTCCAGATTATAAGTTCTGACCCCAAATGAATGGTATATCAAATATAAGTCATCTTAGCCCTTTGAAGATGATCAGTGACATAAAGCAAGGTCTGTTAAATAACTTTGTCCAGTTTCTTTTCTTACGTGGTATCAGATATATGAGTACATCATACTCGCTTATGGCCATAAGTCATGGATGAGCTTGGCCTAATTTGTGTGCAGCAGGTCCTGAAGTATGAGTTAGGAGAAGGCTGGCAAAAAAGGAATGCACACAATCTGGGCTGGCTCCTACTGGTTGTTCTGCGCTTGCATAGATGTTTGGAGCACTCAGCACTGGGAAAAACATTCCTCTAGGAATTTAACCAAAAGTTATTCTCAGGTACGTCTATGCAGACAGTTACTTCTCTGCCCCTGCTCCCAGTAGGCTGGTTAGTAGCATGCACATAAATCTCTGCATAGCAGACCTAGCTTTTTTTTCTAGCAAATGGAGCTTGCAATTCTCTGTCCATTTTGGTAAAATCTCTCATTCCAATAAGTTGAAATCCTGCCATTTTGAAAACTGGCTAAAAACCTTCTGATTATTTTACTGAAACCAAGATTATACACTAAGTGTGTATTTTCTAAAATATATGCTGAATTTACAAGATGCTCTCAGGAAATCTCCTATCAGCAGAAACATAGATTTCATAATAAATTCCTGCTGCATGAAGCTTAAATAGTAATCAGGTGAATGCATTTACTGAACATGTTAAGATTACATGCCTCATGCAGTACAGAGAAATTAATAAGCACTGCTTCTGAGGTGGAATGAGAACCATCAGAATCCGCTGCGAGTTGCTCTTCATAATACTTATGACATGTAGATGTTTTTAATGTTATCTTTTTAATGTTAGCAGAACTTAGAAAAGAAAATGCAGAAAATCAACTGTGAGTTCTAGATTTTAGTATTTCAACAGGAAAGCATCAAAAACAACTAAGCATGAAATTTTACCTAGAGTCTTAATTTAGTCCTAAGGTATATGGAGTTAGTTCAGTTTCCACAAGATACAAACATATCATTAAAATTTCCTTTGAGCAAAGATAAGTCGGTCAGACAGAAAGGTGTACTTTGGAAGCAAATTTTAATAAGAAAAGCAATACCTGCAACAGGGGTTCTGATTTTCAGCCTGTCGACCTCCATGATGAAGTCGTCCTTCAGGAAGAGGAACCCAATGATGGAGAAGAGATAAACCAGGATGAGTGCTAGCACTGCAGTGAGGATGATGGAACGACCATTCCGGGTAACACTTTTTATCACGTTTAGCAAAGTCTCCTCTCTGTATACTAGATCAAACAGCTGGAAATATAATAATGTAGAGGAAAAAATGAATACAAATGAGTCTACATACAGAATACATGCAGATCCTACATAGGAACACAATTTGAACTATTGAAACATACATCTATCCATGTTCTGAAGTCCTAACTTCATAAACATACAATTCACATTGATTTCAATGGGTGTTGGGGTTGCACATACAGGAGGAGACAATCAAGCACAGAACTTGAAATTCTAAGATAGATTATAGCAAAATCAAAAGCTAAAAGGTATGCTTTATATAGGAGCCTGATTCAGACTCAGGTAGTTGCTACCATCAAGATTCATTGTTTACTCATACTCAAAACCAGGCTAGATTGAAGTTCAAAGACAGTGTCTCCATTCTACAGATCTACATCCACAAATTTATTTTTCTTGTTATGTCCCATCTGATGAACACGCATGGGTTGCATCTGAAAATCTTACTTGTGCAAGCAAGTAATTACATGTCTGCAAGCTGTTTCTTTGAGCTCATGGGATCATTTAAAAATGACTCACATGTACAAGGATTTGGGCCATCTCTTTTTGGGACAAACTTAAATTCATCGCCCTGTTTGTACAAAAGCCCAAAGTTCCATTCTTATTTACCCTGCACTGTGTGCTTTCCTGGTATTTAAAGAAAAGTATACATGAAGAAAATATCGCTTTAAATGTCAAAGGCCTAAAAAGAGCAATTAAATGTGGTAAGTGCTTTTCAAGAATCTACAGCTTTTTTCTCTCTTACAATTCTATTGATTTGTTATAGTGCTTTGGAATTTATCTATAATATATGTATTTCCACTTCAAATCACACTGATTGCAGACATAAAGTGACAGACTTTGATTGATCAAAATGGTCCACAGGAGAAGGTATCAGTCACAATTCACAAGACCTGAAATCCACAGCCTTGTGAAAGGATAAATAATAAAGGAAGAAAGAGAAAAGACAGTTATCATTCATTCCATACAAGACAAAGCTTAAAATGAGAAACAAATACCAGAGTTTGGAATACTCCCACTACAAAGTGAACACCTGTAAGTAACTTGGAATGTGGATAATTATAACATCCACGAATCATGAACATTTGTTCACAGCCATCACTGTAAAAAGTAAGTATATAAAATGTTTCCTAAACATGGCACATCAGTATTTTACAGTAGAGAATCCCTTCTCACTGAAGGAGTAATGTGATTTGCTGTGCATTTTTGAAGGAGGGCATTAATTAGTAGGAGAGATGCATCCAGTTGAAAAGGGCCCGGCAGCTAAAGCCTCAAAATTTTGACTACTTTGAAGTCTGTTCAATCCTGAAGCTGACTTTACTGTCAAGATATTGACTTGGAAAGCGACTTCAGCAACAGAGAGTAAGGGTCGAACCCCTAAATTCTGGAGTGCTTAACACACCTCTGTGACATGTTACCCCTATTTAGGAAGCTGAGAAAAATACAACAGTGGGATAGTGAATACATATAAATGACCACAATTTACTCTGTCTCCCTAAAAGTTTCACATTTCAGAACAGAGCAAAAGGATTAGAAAACAAGAACAGTGAAACCCCTTTTACTGCCACTCAGCATGAAAGGAGCAGTTAGCTGAGTTTAGCATAATTTTGTATGATTCATTTTCACTACACCTGTATCATATTATAAAAAGGCATTCTATCCAGGTAATGGCAACAAAAGAAAATTGAAGTGGCATACATTTAATGTGATGAATCTTTCTGCTAGCCCGGAGGCACACCATCCCTATTCCTCAAGTAGTTTTTTTATGGCAACATGTACAGAGGGATGGGATAGTCGGCATAATAGCAGTGGCAAATTCCTGCCCCAGAAAGACCACAGCCTGAAGACCCAAATGACACAAGGTACAGGAACAACATACGCTGAATAAAGGTATGCTGAGGAAGGATAGAAGAAAGGAGTAGGCTGTATGATAATTTTATGAAAAGAAACAGAAAACTGTCACCTCTAAAACAGATAAACTACTAACAGATAACTCCTAACAGAAGCAGGTTCTAATGAAAACAGCAGCTCCTACAGGGCAGCAACACAACGGCATGCTAAAAATACACATGATTTGGCTTGATTGTCAGGAAGAAATTGAAGACAGCTGCATACGTGCAACGGTATTTTCTATTTTTGCAAAGTTTTCCCCTCCACAGAAGCACACACTTACCAGGAAACTGTAGAAAAATTCGTGCACACAGAGGCCCAGCATGCAGACCAGGACATATGCCACGTGATAGAGAAAAGCCATGTCCATGACGACCGCTCTGTAGCCACGAGTAAAAGTTCCCCGGTTTCCAACAAAGCTCACCAGAAACACTATTTTGTTGCAAAGCTGTGGGGGGTAAAGAAAGGCTAGGTTTACTCCATCAGAAAAAAATGCTGTTATTTATTGCTTGCGTTGCTGTAGAATAAAAAATTCCGGATAGGCTACTTTGAACAAACACTCAACTTCTAGATGGCTGAAGTTCAAATGAGACAAATCCAACTCCCAGACACACTGGGTGTGAGTCCATCAGAGTAGCTGGAAGTGTATCACCCCTTCACCACTGCACTGAGTGCCATGACATTGGGATAGATCTCTACAGCATTCATGAGAAGGCAGGGTGGGATTAGCATCATAAGGCATTAAACAACAACTGGGGAGTGAATTCCTAACAGTTCCTACCAATTCCTACCAGTGAGTTCAGACCTGAGACTGTGCAGAAGCAGCTATAAATGCAATTGCAAAGAGAACAATAGTAACACAACAGCATGTGTGGAGGTGGGAAAACCTCCCGTTTCCTTCAGATCACATTTTTTCAGAATAAGATCCCTTTTAAACGTACCGGTGTCATTTCTGAAGAATGCTTTTTAAGCACCAGCAACAGATTTGCCATTGCTCCTGAGCTCTGCCTGCATGTGAGAAGTATTGCAGAAGTACATAAGAAAGGGGCATTTGGTAATCTAGGTAGGACTAGCAATAACAACTCAACATGTTTCTTCTTTCACAGATTTGACATGGCCAAGCAATGCTTGCTTGCCTTTACTTTGGACCACATGCCTGGGCACCTTTGAGCATGCAAAATTTTCATAGAATCAAATAACCTAATACTTTGCTGCCTGGTGCTAAGCTGAATTAGGGCTGCAGCAGTCAGGCAGAAATCTAAAATGATGACTTATGAGAGTGACTGCCTATCCTACAAAGCTCAGTAAACATGCAAAACAGCCATGAATAAATTAAGAGATCTGGGAAAGGGCTGAGAGAATTTTTAATTTCGAAAACATTTTTCAAAAATATAGATTTAGGCTCACAGAAACACTTGACAAATTTGTGTCAATTCTGCTGAGCATATTTGTAAAGAAAATTTTTCTTTTAACACAAGGAACTGTAAATTTGATTCCTTTTATTCAGCAATATTTCTTTGAAATCTCCTTTTTTTCTTAGCTTTTCTGCTTGCTGACATCACTGTTTCAGGATGACTGGAAATTGTTTTTTTTCTTTGCCTTAACCAGTGAGCCTGAAAAAGTTCTTTGCACAGTTCTAATTGAGGCCCTCAATATCTCTGCTGCTACTGGAAGGGAAAATTCTGCTTGCTTTTTAAGTACTTACATTAGCAGCACCAAGAAGTATCAAGGTAGGACCGAGCCCTATTGTATATATAGACCTGAGAATCACAGACACCAGAAAGGGTCGAATGCCAACAGGCTTGGAGATGAAAAACAGCATTGCTGTACAAAGTGCCACAGCTATCCAGAGGAGGACTGAAATCAACGGAGAAAGTGTGCCTGTATGGAGGAGAACGGGAGAGTTGAGAAACGCATCTTTGGAGCCTCAGTTTTTCACCACGAAACAGATCCAGAAGATCAGTTCCTTGGCCCATATAGCTAAGACAAAGTGTGACTCATGCAGCGCAACTGCTGACCACGACTTATCCTAACTGCAGTAAGAACTATTATTATCATAGTATTGTTGATTTGCACAGGTAATATAATAAGAACAGCTAATGAAATTTCCATTAAAATCCGCACAGTGCTCAGAGATGAAATAGTTTACCCTGTTCCTGGAGCAGCCTACTCCTCATCTCCCTCTTGCAGGGATCATTAGGACTCCTTTGGTCTAACTCGGTGCAGAAATAGCCGGTCCTTGGGTTGGCACAGCAGTGGCACCAGCCATTGCGTCTCGTTCCCAACCCAAAGGGCACAGAAGCATCCTGCTTTTAGAGAAGCGTCTTTCTGCCCAAGGGCTGCAGGCATTCAGCAGGAGGCAGCTCTGCCTCTGCACAAAAACCAGACGCTTGCCACAGTGGGGGGTGGCCATGGGGACTTCAGCAGAAGCAGCAGCAACTGCACTGCCAGGAGCTGCCGAACCACTGCGCCTTGCTCCCAGCAGGCAGCAGATCCCTGCTCTTCTAAGCTCCTGCAGGCACATAAGCTTTCAGAGTCAGGCTGGGCAAGGTGATGGCTCCCAGACTCTCCATGAGACTTGAGCGAAGCCAGTGGTTTCCCTTTCTCCTCTGCTTAAGACCCGGGGAACACACAATGTCACTCCAATGCAAAAAGCACATTCAGATCTCAGGGCGCTGTCACACTCACACACTGACTTCTACTGATTAACTGAGAGCTCAGTGGAAGGGGAGAACAGAATAGAGAATTTAGCAAGGATCACAATAGGAATAATGGTATCTCTTTGCAGCATCAATGGGATTAGAAAACAATAAGGTGAGGCCTTGTCCTCAAAATTCAGACGGCATCCAAACTTTTCGAAAGTTCAGGAGTGTTTATGTCCTTGGCAAGAGATTCAAGGGCTGCTCTGCTGGATAGTTTCTTTGCCAACAAGATCTGGAAATTTTTAATGGATCCTAAAAAATAGCTTCAAAGTGGAGCTGAAAGGTAAGAGTGAAGCACTCAGTGTTTCTTTAATAAATTTTTCCTTCTTCCCTACTGCGGGACAGATGATTTTGTGTCATGTAACACATGCAGATATGCACGGGGCAAAGAAACTTCATCTGGAGTGCAATTTCGCTTATGCCGAATGATGTAAGAAGTGCAGAAATCCATCAGAAGGCAGCAACATTCCTGAGATGATTAGATCAGCCCAAGCACCTCAGACACGTGAGTATGGATTTGCACAAGGGGAAGGGAGAAAATGTGAGATGAACTCCAGCTCCCAGATCCGTTTTTGGTGGAGACGGGAAGTAAGGAGTCTGCCTTGTGACCGTGCTTATCCCAATGGGCCACACCTATTGTTTATTGTCCAGAAATCTCTTCGACTGCTGCAAGGACCAGGAATTGGAATCCTGAAATGCACTACCGCTGAAATCACTGGATTACCTGGGCCACTTTAACTAATACCATAGAAATCTGCAGTTCCAAGTATTAATGCCCATTGACTGGAGACCACAGGATTTCCTTGAGTATAAATTAGCTAAAAATTCAGTAGCTTAAAAGGTTTATTTTTAAATCTTTATTTCTTCTCTTACACTCTGGCATGTGTGCACTCTGAGTGACTCTTCAGCTTAGAGGCAGGAAAGCACTGCGTACAAATGCTTCCCATTTCCACAGCTGAACCCTGCAGACACGAGGCTGTGGAGCTCTCTGCGACCTGCAGAGCCCACCCTGCAAGGCGAAAGTGCAGTGTGGTCTCCATGCCAATATACTTTAATCTACTGCTTTCTGTTTAGCCAGCCAACAGGAATGTTGGATGGTGCCAATTCTGGTATTTGTGAAAAAAACATGCATCTACTAGAATCTGGCCTGCTTCCAGTAGTGCAGTTCACATGCCATCAGACACAAGTGACTTTCAGTCACATTACTGGCTGGACTGGACATGAATCAAAGACCCAGAGGTGAATGGATCTACTCCCATTACCAGTCTCCTTTATCCCAATTAAGCTTGTTTGGGATTCAAAGAGGCCACCTGCTACTCTGCTGCATTTATTTAATGAAATTTATTATTTGCCTTATTTCTGTGACATGTGATGAAGCAGAGACAGAATCACATCTTTTAAGCATATTTTTATATAACGCTTTTGTCGTCTGCATCAGCAGCTCTTTTATTTCAATAAAATCATCACATGTTAATGAGCTAATTTTCATATCATCATATTCCACACATTTTAACATTGCAAGTCACTCAAATTGGTCAGTTTTAAGGAATCTCAGTCCCTCTGCTGCCAGATACCCTTCTTCAGCTCAGAAACTGTAACTGAATGTGTGCATTAGTACACTGCAATCTGACAGTAATTAAGCAAGAAAGAAAAGAATTAGCTCAGATAATCTACACGATCTTCAGATCAGCTCCTGTGTTCTGTCTGTTTTGTTTCATGTCACATAGGACATGACACACTGAAGATCAACGTCTCAGACAACATCTGGTTCCTATCTAAGAGACACTACTTGGCTTCTGCAGAAACAAGCACACCTAAAGATTTTAAAGTTTTACATAACCATGTTACCTTAGAATAAAAGCAACTAAAATCAAAAGGAAAAATAAAACCAAATTCCACTTGCCTTCATCTCCATCATCGCCAAAGGGATAGAACAGAGCAACTGCTAAGTTGATGAATACAGCAAGGTTGAAGGAAATGCTTCCCCAGAGAGAGATGTGTCGTGAGAACCAAAATAGGAGTGGATTATCTAGAAAGGGGAGGAAAAAAAACAATGAATGGAAAGAAAGCAGGCATCAGCCCAGTCAATAATGGCCTCGAGGGAGTTAAACAATACAGATTAATGAAGAAAATGGAGGTAAACGAAATAAACATGCAGAACTTTAAAATTAGCTAAAAGGAACGTAGTAAACATAGGCTAGCCATAAAATCTTGTTTCAAGCAGGATTTTTCATCCAAAATCTCCAATACAGTTCAATATATATGAAAGTTTTGCCTCTGCTGAGGTTTTACAACTGGACCTTGTGTGAAGGATTCTCTTCACCTGGCTTTGAAACTGTAGCCTCTGTGTGTGGAAATATGGAGTCCAGTGAATAGCTGGATTTCAGGCATCCTCCATGCCAGGCAACCAGGAGACCCAGCACAGGTCATCCAGCTGACCCATCTGGATCAGTTATGCAGATGATATTATTCAAAGAACAATGGAACAGGCAAAGCTTCAGAATTGCAGTACTTTCCCCACCTCTATAAAACTAAACATATCTCAATCTGCTTTGAGGAGCAGATAAAATTTGGTCCGAGTGGAGTATGGTTCCATGAAAGCTATCTCCTGTACAGTACTCACACATCCAAGATTAACTGCTGAGCAACAGCTCTGTACTATTAAAATTATTTGAAGCTTTAAAAGGAAGCCAGGACCTTCAAATGTGAAGTACTGTGTGAACACACAGAAGCAGATTATATTCCAAAGAACCTTTCACCAAGTTAGAAAATGCAAAATAGAGAAGTAAGGAAAAAAACTGCTAATACTTTGTGTCCAGAGTCACATCAACAATTCGGCAAAAAGCCCAGGAACAAGATCAGAGGGTATTAAGACCCAGGCAAACACTTCGTATTTGAGACTACACTATCATATGTTCAAATGAACATTTGAAACGTGCAGTGGTGTGAGAAAACCCTTAGTCAGAGAAGTTTAGCTATTTGAAGATGATGTATTCATATCAATTAGATTTTCAAGTACTGAGCCCCTTGCAAGTATGAAAAGCATATTCTTGACTTGCCTGCACCCAGATAACTTTTCATATAGACTCCTTCAGCTGAAAATGACTGTCTTAGTCTAAATAGATTTTAATAGTGATTAGGTAAATAATTAGGTTAAATGTGATTAGGTGATAACCTTATGTTGTTGACTGCTGGGATTTAAGCATTTGGAGCCATTGCAAATGGCATCTGTCAATTTCAGCAATAGAGACTGCCTGGTAACAGACACTTGGCTAAAGAATGAACCAAACCTAAACTTACATTATCTTTGTAGACAACAACAAAAAAACAACACGGAGACTTATGGGCTGCTCCACTGATGAAAGGAATTGAGGAATTTCTGTTCTGAATAAAAATAAACCAGTTTTCCTTGCTTATACCATCAGGGAGATCTGGTTTATGTAAGTACAAGGTTGGGCTTTTTCAATTTGCGTTTCTCAAGCAAGAAAAAACAGACACACTATTGTCAGTGAAGTAATTTTTCTACAATCTGATGGATTTTATTCCCAAACAGACTGCAGAGTTAGGGAGTTATTCTGGAATCATCTATTTTACAACTTTACTCTGGTCAGACTGTCAGTACAGAAAACTTTGTACAGTGCCACCAAGAAAAGTGGATCTGGGCCAATAGGATTCACATGGAGAACTTTCAGTTGCTTCTGAAAATTATAACTTGAGAATTGACATTTTAAGAAACTGTATCCAACACTCTTGTTTCTTTCAGATTAAGGATGCTGCATTAAGGTGTGTTGCTTTAAGTATCCAAACTCCCTGCTGCTCTGACCATAGATCCTGTTCTTCAATTCCTTCCTAATCAATTGCATAATGCTGCTGTGAGCTGCTAAACAGCTGATGTCTGCCACCCCAGCAGCATCTGCATTTTAGCAGTGAACAAAGTGATACACCTTATGTGTTTATATACACAAATACACATTCAAGACATGCATTTCCTTTCTGTCTGTCAAGGATACAACAGATGTTAAATTAGTTTGTAGCCTCGATTCCCTGCTCCAAATTCAAAGGGCACAGCTGACAGTTGCAGAGCTGGCAGGAGCTCCCCATCCCTGGGACACCGGCAGGAGCAGCAGCCGCCCCATTCCTGGTGAGGGCCAGCAGCTGTAATGCCCACCAGTGAACAAAATGAGAAACTCATGTTACCTGGCTTGGTCTCCCTTGTAGCTTATGCAAGTATGTATGCCTCTCCCACTATCACAGTACGTACACCAGGATGGGCACACAGATGGGGACATTCTGCAGCCTTGTCAAGCAAGGCTGATGTGAACTGGCAAAGGGGAACGGACTCCATGGGAATCATGCAGATTTAAAGCAGCTGAAGTTCTGCTGAGAGATGTTTTTAAGTGACTGACATTCACAAAATTTTAATGGCCTTGTAGGTATTTGCAAACATCAAATCTGCAGTTACATGTGGTTTTGTTATATATTAGAGGTCTTGGGTTAATTAGGTGCCACTCCACTGAGTTTAGTGGAGCCACACCCTATTCATCCATTCTTCCATTTAACTTTTGCTGTCCAGAACAGCATCTTGAACACATTATTTACATTAGTAGCTGCTCCATATTATGACTCTTCTATGGTGGCATGCAAGTGTTTCAGCTGACCTACACCCTGTAGATCTACTCTCTCAAGTTCTGAGAAGCTTTGCCTGTTACAATATCAGAGTGAATAGTGAAAAGTGTATTTGAAAATACTTGAAGACTTAAAAGTGAGGTTTTAACATAATCGAGGTATTTTTCAAAACTGCAATACTTACTCCTAATTTTCTTTTGCCATTTCATCTCATTGTACAGATCTTCTGTCTGTTGGAAAAAGTCATTGACTTTGCTCCCTTGTTCATCTCTCTCTGTTGTATTGAATACCCGACTTTTGGATTCACGAGTGAGAAATTCACAAATATTGGGGACAGGGAAGACAATCTGTTCCATTGTTCTATCATGACGAACAATCTATAAATAAAATGTACATATATTTTTTCTCAGGATCAGTGATTTTTCAACCATTTTGTCACAGCTCTTTTTGCTCACAGCTCCCTTGTAATTTATAAATGAATTCATAAATTATTTGGACATTACCAAAAAGTCAGTCAGTGAATCCTAAAACATAAAGTAAAACTGCATTTCTATTTTCAAAAATCTGCTTGAAAATACAGTGACAAATTACGTATCTCAACTGAAACCTAGGCCCAAACCTCCCCCAAACATAAAAAATATTCCAGTTTAGAATGCTTCAGTTTTGCAGTGGATTGAAATGAAACTCTTCTACTAAACAGTGCAGAAGTTCAGAGGCTTTCTGATGGATTATGGAACTCTTCTTTCACCTTGAATTTATTTCTATGATGACAGAAGTTGAGAAGGTGAAGATACAAAAAAAGCACCTTGTTACTCAGAGAGAACCCATATCTTGTCAGTCTTTCTTTGCTTACTTGGCAAGAAACAAGGTCTTGCATTATCTGTGTTTACTGAGCTATCAGTGAGCGAGTTAGATTTTACTCCAGTTCACTACACCATCATCCAAATTGCTTTCCTTTTCTGATCATGGAGTCTGCATTACTAGTCAATGGAAAAATGGGTGGAAACATCATTTTTAATTCTAGACCCATGTCTCAGTAGAGGCAGCATTATGAAAAAAAAAAAAAAAAAAGAGACTATATGACTTTCAAATCAAACAAATGAGATATCCCAACATAAGGGAGCTATATCTGAAATGTCTAACAGGTCAAGGAGTGCTTTCATCTAAAGAACAATCCATTTGATTTAGGAGCAATTCTGGGCTGAGTTTCAGTTTTCCAATCACAGTCCTGCATATCAGGACCTTCTTTTCTCTCTTATAATTCATATTTATTAGAAGAACATACTAAGAATCAAACTCATCCTAAGCCATTTTTAAGCATAACATATTCAAGCACATTTGCATTGGAGATGAAGGATAATTATTCGTCTGCCCAAGGGCAAGTGCATCATCTGAAACTGAACAGGCTACTTTGAAGTATCCTAGGTAAGCAGTTATTTCCCAGGCCAGTGGTTGTGGTCTGGGACTGTGTGGCAAATGAAAGACCCTGACAGCACATCTTCAGTTTGGTCTGGGACTCAAATGAAGAGGTAGGCTGCATATGGTTGCTCTACAGTTAAAAAGCATGCCAGATAGCAGAGGCTCACAGAATAGAGCCTTTGACAGAAAAATAGGCTTTGTCAGTTACAGTGGTCATGATGTTTGAAAAGATTTTAGAAATCACACTTGTCCATTTGTCAGATAGAAACAGATCACAGAGCTTCTTTTGATGCCCACATCTGCAGCCTACCCAGACAACTTAGTCACCCAATACTTGCTAAGAAATAATTGAAGAGCCTCCAAAACATTAAAATATGTTAAAAGGTGCCCTCTGAACAACCACCACAGCCACAAGGCCAGACAGGTTGGCACATACTGTGTCACCATCCCTGGAGGTGTTCAAGAAACGTGCAGATGTGATACTCAAGAACATGGTTTAGTGGGCAATATTGGTGGTATGTGGATGGTTGGACTAGATGATCTAAGAGATCTTTTCCAGCTTTGGTGATTCTATGATTCTATGATGTGAGCGGCAAAAAGATTAGTGGCTAATACAGATAAGGATGTCAGCAGTAGCCTACCTCAGTGGCAGCTATGGACTCAAGGTGTTTGCATCAGACAGAGTCAATCTCTTTTAGACAAAAGCCACACTGAATGTCTACATCGCTTCAAAACCTCTTTGTACTGCAGCCAAACTTTTAATTTGATCAGTTAGCATCACTGGCTTAGAACTCATGATTATTTATTTGAGTGATGTATCATACAAGATTACTCCTGACTTCATGACACAGGTACTATCTACAGTCATTATTCCCCTAACAAAACATGTTCAATAACACAAAGGAAAGCTTTTGTAAAATGATTACTTGGAGCTACTTTTAATATGTAATGTACCTATATAAAATAGCTACATTCGTTTTTCTCCCATAACCAAAAAGAACAGCACTTAACTTTCTTCTTCTCATAAATAATCTATACATTTGATTAAGCTTTGCTTTTCAGAAGTCTAAAGAGAGTTGACATGCCCCGTAGAATATGCAAACTTGTCTCATACTCAATCTTCTAGACAGCAATTCCTTACCTCTATCTGTGCTGTATGATTGGCGTAATAGCTCAAGGCTTCATCTCCTTCATCTGGATCTGACCCTGGCTTCAGCATCTGTTGCAATGTTTTATTGTGACGAGCCAGCTAGAAAAAGAATAAAAATCTGATTTATGTCCTGCTGCTATGTTTTCAGCTTTATCATCTCCACTTAACTAACACAAATCCTCCTCCTCCCATTCCCATATACTTGTATGCACAACCCAATGGGGCTCTATCCACAGATAACAAAAAGAATGTAATCACTTGAGAACAATAGAAATAATTTAGATTTAAAAACTTAGCAGCAAGTCTTTGGCTGAGATTTATGGGTGGCAGCTTTGCCAGCAGCTTAGATGGGCTTTGGAGGGTGTCTGACAAATAAATAAATAAATAATTAAAACTGGATTGAATATTTCTTTTGACTTAAGTTTAGACAAAAGAATTGCATAATTCAAAATAGGTAATTACACATACAGTTAATTTTGTTCTGTTACTTCATGTGGCTAAGCTATTTTTCACCCTGTTCTGGCATGGCATTTCAGGGCTGCCATGATAACACAGGTAACTATTTCAGAGGCAACTGGACTTCAATAGCAGGCAGATATATTCTGACTGTACAATTTATATACGTAGCACACATACACACATAAATATGCAACTCCTCATAAAAGCTTTTACAAAACTGATACATACATGATTCATAAAATATATCCAATCTTGCAAATATTTATAATACTAAAAATTGCACAAAATTTAATACTGATAGTATCAGCAAATGCATTCATGATGTCTCTTAGGTCAGTGAGCAACAAAGACTTAATCAGGAGGCATAAGGAAATGTACTAAACATGCAGTTTTCTCTACATAGGAGAGTGGATTTCACATAGAAACTCAGAGGTGCTTCACCAAGATTACAAATTTTCCCATTTCAAGGTGGAGGAAACTGAGACATGCAAATAAAAGGCTTACAGCCACGATCTAAGTCATAAGTATAACACAAACATTAGTACAAGACTAGACAGACAGTGGAAATGACAGGAACAAGGAACAAGGGTTTAGACTGATGAACACCACATGTGGCTAAGAATTGTAGTAAGTGAAATAAAGCAGTATGTTGAGGAATTAATAAGTAATTATAAATCAACAAAAAGAGTGTCAGAGATCAAGTATAAAAGTAACAATGTAGCTAAATAGATATAATAATTTAACCAATTTTGGTTAAATGATCACACTCCTTCCTAAGCCATTTGCAAGTCTCACCATCCTCTTTTTACCCAAGAATAGTGGGAGTGAAGTACATACACAATTTATTCTATTTAATTAAACTGGTCAAAATACACTTTCTTCTGAATTTTGATATAAACTTATTAATTAATTATAAATATTAAATGAAATATGGTAAAAAAGAAAACAGAAAAAAGAGAATACCTGAAAAGAATGTTCTGGAAGTATAAATGTATTTCACACTAATTATTCATGGACAGAAATCTGCTTGGACCTTCCAGTAAAGCACTGAGCCAAAGTGGCAGAATATCAGTCTTTTAAGAAGGCTCACAAGCAGATACTTCAGGGACACATGTAAAAATCATACGGAGGACAACTGCAGAGCAATGTTCTTTCCATCACCAATAGATGTCTGTTTTGAATACCTACCTTTTGCTTTATCTAGTAAATATATAGATAGTCTCGTTAGCTATACTTTGTCTCATGCATCTTCCACTTATTTTAAAGGCTAAAAGGAATCAGGCATATATCCTGAACTAGTCTTTGCAATATGTTCACAAAAACTGTTTAGAAGGATAACCCGAATTAGTTTTCTGCAGGTATCTTGCATTCCCCTCACCAGCATCATGAAGAAACAAGATGAGCTTGTGAAAACAAGGTAATTACTGCTTAAAAACTGCCTTTAAATAGTGCCACTACTTTTGCTTTTCAGCTTTATTGAATATCCCTCCGCTTCTGTACTGAAGAAAGGGCAAGACCACCCATTCACATTCTCTGTATCATTCATTATTCTGTACACTAATGTCATGTTCTCTCTTACTTGTGTCTTCCTTAAATTAAAAAAATCCCTATCTTTTACATCCTTTCTCGAACAGAAGACTCTCTGTTACTCAGTTATTTTAATTGTCCATCTCCAAATGCCATTTACGTCGGCTATAATTCCTGAGATACAATAAAAAGAACAGACTAGACAGATTGTAATCACACCATGCTCCGAGTGAAGAATTAGTATAAATAAAAGCATATATATTTCTTTATTTTATTTTTCATATAGTGCAACACAGAGGAATTTTGCTTGCATTTTTATCCCTTTTCTCTAATGTCAACCATTTAGATTATGAGCATTCTAATAATTGATAAATTAAGGATGTATCGATAATTCTTCTCATATTAAAAAGACTACCAGTTTGGAGAGAGGGACATATATAGATTCATAAATTTATAGTAGTACTACAAAACTCTTCATTTCTAAATATATTTGAATGCGTACAAAGAATTGGAAATACCACTTATAAGACATACGAATTCTTAAAATACCAATTCTTGATCTGCTTTTAACTGTCTATAACTCTTACAGACTTAACAGACTTCTGATGATCGGAGATGGAGTTGATGCAGTGCATACTTCAATATCAGGTTTTAAGTGAACAATAGCTACATACTTTAAAACCACGGGACCGTCCTGAATCGATGTGTTCACAGTCTAGCACTGTATATAGTTGGGGCTTCCTGACACTAGCATTAGGCAAAATGATCTAAAGAACAGGTCAGAAACTCCTACTCTAGAGTTGCTGACCAAGCTGGAAAAGATACAGCTGATTTTAGAAGTGAAATTTATCTAAATCTGCCAACACTACTGCTAGACCACAAGTGCTCATAACATCATTTCTTTCTACTTCCCCTCTCTTTGTATCCACTGACCTCCTGCACTCTACCTAGACCTTCAGAGAGTAGTCTCAGGGCAAAGGGCAGCTCTCTATTTAATTCCTGCATTGCAGTCCTAATGTGTGATGGATTCTTCCAGGTTGCCACAATAATAAGTGCTGATAATATTTCAGTATTGCCAAATATACATCAGTGAAAGAATGGTGTGAACAGCAATCTTTGAAAACTCAGATGTAAAGCAGAGGCCCACAGTAACACTTAAGTACTGCTTAATAAATGCTATGTTATTTTGCAACTACAGTGTTTTCTGAAGGGGTGATTTCATATCTTTCCTTTGTTTTGTAATGAACTCGAAGGCAGACATGGGCAAATAGGACAGTGCCGGCAGACGTCCTGACCAGTACAGAACTATTTCTGAGATCAGAAAAACAGCAGTGAAAATAGCAATGCAGTGACAAACTGTAACGTAAAACATGAACAGCTTATCCAAGCTGGTAGTACGCTCTAGGTGACAGTCTGTGACTGGCACATAAAACCTGCGCAAGCTCTGACACATTTAATTCCTGTGTTGCTCCTGAAGTGCTGCACAAGTCTTATGGAGCAGCTGATGGACAAGACAGTAGATGGGCATGGACTATAGTGACTGAAAGAAAAACTACAGCCCCATTCAGGTTTGCAAGGCAAAGCTCAAAAACATGCAGTGAGCATAACTGATACAAAACATAACCTTTGCTACAGCCTGAATCTGCAGAGAGCTTGAAAAAAATCACCTCCGAGGAGGGAACTCTCTCAGTCATTCACTCATCTATCAACCATGCCAGTGATGATATTTTAAATGTCAACACTGTACTTTACTACTCACAAAGGCATTTAGGGAAGAGGAAGCAATAACATATAATGGAGCAGTGATTTCCAAAGAGGGGAAGTGTAAGGCAATATCTATATCAATAAAGATCATTTGGCTTTCCAGTCAGTTCCCAGGGAAGGACTGTTCTTCATCTTGAAAGACCTTTGCTTCAAAAATTTGGAAAATACTGTAATAAACATCAGAACAAAATGCAAAAGATTTAGAACAGATCAAGAACACTGGTGTCATTAATAAAGAAAAACTGGAGAGGAATGACAGAATTACAAGTAATAGGCAGTCTGAACTCCTCATTCAAAACGATTATAAAATCACATCAGATGGTTGTTTGGGATTACACACATGGCCAGCAGCATGGGAAAAGACAGCAGACATTTTCTGCCATCAACAATATATGCATTTCTTGCAAGCATTTTACTTGAAAGATTTCCTGAAACATAGTCGCAGTTATTTTAATGTTCTCAATGAAAAAGTGATTTAAAGCTGTGAACTTTCATGTCATCAGGCTCTCAATATTTCACTGACTTGGCTACTAGATCGGTGTGCCAAAATATGTAGGTATATATATACACGTGTCTGTAGAAAAATTTCTGGGAAAAGGCAAAGTAACTTTCCATTTTTCATTATCTCTGTACAACACAGACGCCTTCTGTATTTTTATGTGGACAAGTCAGTCCCTGGTTCTAACTCAGATGTTGTAGCATGGTCTGTACTGGAGGCTGACATAGCATGCTGCTGAGAGAGTTGCCAAAATCCCTGCCAGTTTCACCATGCTTTGCTTTGGGCCCCCAGAAGGACAGGAGTCCTATAAATATGAGCTAGAAACAGCAAGCTGAAATCTGTGAGATCCATTTATATCAATTTCACTCTCTAGCACTTTGAGACTACCAAACATGTGGAATAAAGACAATATTTATGTCTAGAACAGTACAAAGAGATCTAAATGGGTGAAGCTTAGTGCCTTGTAAACAGGTATTATTTTCGTGGAAGAATCAGTTTACTGGTAAAGTGTGAAATGTGTTACATTCGCTCTTTAGAAAAGGCCAAAGAAGTATTACTATAAGCTCTGGATAGCTGTTTGCAAAGACCTGATATGCAACGGGTGAGATCAGACAGATTTGTTGTAAATTGTCTTCATACCTATTCAGTAATGAGACATACCGTAGCATAATTCACAAGCCTAAAAGCCACTGCTCTTTCATCTTTCTCTGTCGTGGGAGAAAATAGACAGAATCTAACTTGTAGCAAGAGCAGAATATCGTATCTGTTCTGACTGGTTTCACCTTGCTGTGCACCACCTTGTGCTCATTTACAGCTGCAGTCCCTTCCTCTTTTCCCCAAGTCCTTTGGCTCCCAAAGCCAGGCAATGTGACATCTGTGCCAAACCTCCTCAGCAGGGGAAGCCCCAGACATCCCACCAAACACTTCATTTTCTACTTAGAGAGAAAGAAAGGTTAAAAATCTGCCTGAGGACTGACAAGAAAACTCCCAAGGACTGAGAAACAACACAAATTGAGAGTCAAGGGAGTAGCAAACAGAATGGGTGAAACCCACAACTGGACAGGAGACAGAAAATGAGATACTCTTCCTCTGAGTGTCAGGGCCTTACCACGCTCCAGCTCCCTGCCCAGGGCAAACAAAAATGCTCATATTCCAGTGGTAAATAAGGAGAGAGAGAGAAAGCAAAGAAAAAGGAAATGTCATTTTAACTATAGCTGAGCAGAAATTTTTATTCCAGCTGGCTGTACTAACAGTAGTAACAACTTCTCAACTCCCCACGTTCCAATCAAAATTGAATGGTGCTTTCTGCAATACATAGGGCAACTTCCTTTCCAGAAGTCATTACAGTTTTATAGAGCGGCACCTTTGCACTCTACCACAAAGCAATCTGTTAACAAACATTAGGAACAGCAGGGATGGAGCAACGGGAGACTCTCAAATCAAGTATTCATTGATTTCATTTAGAAGATTATACTGTACAGAGCAACCAAAAGGGTTTCAAGTTAATCTTCTCCTGATGGCTTGCGGTACATGAATATGGCCCTGGGTGGTCCAGACTCTGGATTCTGTTGCTGGGTCTTCTATAGTCTTGTGTAACTTCTAAGGCATCACCTCTCCTTACTTGCCTCCATGTGGCATGCACTAAAATTTGTGGATAATAGTGAACTACCTCACAGGGTAAGAAGAAATAAAACACCTTGACATTATCACGTAAGAGAAACCATCACAGTTAAGTGATCTCTATCATTATTATGTTTGCAGCCCCCACAGTAGTTTTATTGCTATTTCTGATGTGGTTTTGCTGTTCTTTTATCCTTGATGAAAGCAAACAGAAGACAAAATGACTTGCAAAAATTTCAACGAGCTTTACTTCCATTTGTCTTCTTTACAATTTCTTTCAAAGGCAAAGCTTACTTGCAAAAAAAAAAAAAAAAAAAAGAGGGAGAGAAAGAAAATACTATGCATGTGGGGAAAGTTCAGGTCAGCTGACAAAATGTGTTGAAACAAAACAAAATTAACATGGGGGAAGAGAGAGCATGCAACACCTCTTAAAGACACACATAGGCTGTCATGGACAACAGTGTCAAAATTAGCCAGATTAGCTCAATGCATACATGGGTTACATCTGTTTTTTGGTGCACACTGACCGTACTGAACATAAGATGTGGACAGAAGTGCATGATTTGGTGTTCCAACAGGATAACAGAACTGTACCTCTAAATAGCCTCCTGCAAGTACTGTAAGCAAAATTTTAAGGAGTACAGGAAGGAAGGACATATGGAGATAATGGAAGTGTCAGACTTGATTATGGGAAGATAACAAGACAGTGGAAAAGGAAGAAGAATAGAGCTTTACCTTACAATAAAAAGCAAGACTTCAGCCACATGCAAACTGTATGAAAAACTGACAACACTGCACACAAAATAAGACCTTATTAATACGCTCATCAACGTGGTACTAACTCAGTCTGACAAAGATCTAGAACAACAAAGCAGTATATGGATCCCAAATCCATACAGCAAGAGAACTGCTCACCTCTGAAAGCCACCAACACTTTACACACATACAAAATAAATACATAAACTTGAGATAAAAGAGCTGTGAATGATATGGCCTTTGAGGAATTCTCAAAAATGCTTTTTGCTTGCTCTCAAGCACTCAATTTCCAGCTTCTCTTCTTACTCAGAACAGTGATTTTTTGCAAAATATTCATCTACTGCTACCTAACATATGGCTTCTAAAGAAAGGAAGGCTAGCACAAGCAAAAGGAGAAACTGCTTATGACAGATGTCTTTAAGCCCTAGAAATGACATTATTTCTTTATTTCAGCCATAAGAACAGAATTTGACTGCCAGACAACTTTCCTTCCTCTGGCACCATGTCCAGAGGAGAAAGTAACTCATGGTTTAATACTTTCAGTATGGGCTCAAACTTATTTCCAGAGTCTAACTCTTAAATGAGCCAGCAATGTGCCCTTGCGGCTCGGAAGGCAAATGGTATCCTGGACTCAATCAAAAGAGGGGTGGCCAGCAGGGACAGGGAGGTGATTGTCCTCCTCTACTCTGTTCTTGTGAGGCCCCACCTGGAGTACTGTGTCCAGGTCTGGAGTTCCCAGTACAAGAAAGACAGAGAGCTGTTGGAGAGGGTCCAGAGGAGAGCCACAGAGATGACCAGGGACTGGAGCACCTCCCCTATGAAGACAGGCTGAGGGAGCTGGGCTTGTTCAGCCTGGAGAAGAGAAGGCTGTAGGGTGACCTCATTGCAGCCTTTCAATACCTAACAGGAGCCTACAAAGAGGAGGGGAATCAACTCTTTGAAAGGGTAGATAACTGCAGGACAAGGGGAAATGGTTTTAAGTTGAGGGAGGGAAGATTTAGGTTGGATGTCAGTTCTTCACAGAGTGGTGAGGTGCTGGAACAGGCTGCCCAGAGAGGTTGTGGATGCCCCATCCCTGGAGGTGTTCAAGGCCAGGTTGGATGGGGCCCTGGGCAGCCTGGTCTAGCATTAAATGTGGAGGTTGGTGGCCCTGCATGTGGCAGGGGGGTTGGAGATTCATGGTCCTTGAGGTCCCTTCCAACCCTGGCCATTCTGTGATTCTGTGATTTTGTGATTCTGCGATTCTGTAACCAAACTAATCAGCCTTTGACTTGAAGTGTGAGACCTGCACCATCTCCAAGTCCCTACTCATGTTTTCCCACCTTAAGCTTCATTTCATGCACTTGCAGAACAGTTCTATCGTGTATTTTGTACATTGTGACTCCTTGATCTGGATGCAGCTCATCGGCCCAGTCTGTGGCATATCCACCAGCTCTGTTTCAAGCTCTTACGTCTTGGAAGAGTGGCACTGTACAAGCAGTTCTACAAGCTCAGATAAGTCAGCTACCAATCAGCAAGGCTGCTCAGTAAAGCGGTGTGAGTCCTCAGCCAGCTTCCACAATTAAAACACTTGAGATATGGTCATTATGTGGCCCTCATACTTGTTTTATCTGTAGTGAAGTAGTAAGTCTGTTCATAGACAACCCAGTTAGTATTCCTCTCCTGGACAGGCATTTCCATAACACACAGAAAACTATAACCTTGTCATTCAGAGTCAAAACCATATCAGACTAAAGTACCATGTAAGCAGCTGAAGTTACAAGCTCTCTAATTCACAAAAGGCATGCATTTCCTAATCTTTACAGGGGTCTTCATACTTTGTGGGGTATGAAACAGGACAGCTGCCAAGTATGAAGATGGACCACGAATCAGAGATGACTCCCTTCATATAATTACAGTGCTATGATTTTCCAGTTTTTCCAATCATGATGTTGAATGTTTGCCCAACACCTCAATTAGCAGGGAAAAATGTCTTTAAAAATAATTTAGGGCATAGGAATAAAGAGGAGAGAAATTAAAATAGCTAAGTGCTCTTTCCAACTCTGTATTATGGCTACTATTCTCAGGAGAACAGTTTCACCTGGTACTTATGAAACAACAGATCAAGGTGGGAGATCAAAAAGAGGGAAAAAATTCATCTCAGTCCTCATGAAATGCTCACAAACATTGCTCTACCCAACCAACTAGAATCTAAATGGTGCTCTGCAGGCAAAGTCACAGAAAGAAAAGTCTGGAAAGTTCAAGTTCATTTAAGGCTACCACAAACCATTCATAAAACAAATGTTGAAACTCATACACATAACACAGCAGACAAACTGTTTTGTTTCTGGACACTTTTAATCAGTAACTGCTACAGTATCCCCAGAAAAGGTGCAAAGTGGACCTCATTTTTACTCTTCTGTGCTGTGTTAAATAAGTGAAACAAAGAGGAAGGCAACCGAGGTAGCAAATTCAGATCTTCTCTATTCTGGAAAACTCTATGATGACTGAGATATCTAATTAAATTATGACATCAGAGGAGATGAGAATTAAGACAGAGCAACTGTGAGGAACAGACATATCTTGATATTCTGATTAATGCTCTTTATTTTTGTTAACCTATAATTACGTCAGTGACTATCGAACAATTTAGAGGGGTAAAAAAAGTATGTCTTTCTCAGAGAAGACATCTCCCTCTGTTTTTAATTAAGGTGTAGGCTTTCACCATGCAGATATCTGAGGTCTATTAAAACTACTCTGATAATATTAAGTAAGAACAGACTTCACTTTCATGATATTTCCAAGGCTACCCTCACTTCCCTTCAAAACAAACAAACAAAGCAAGTTCCTCCTAGCTCTGAGTAAAATGCTTTAGCTGTGCTTTTTATATTAGAAAAAGAGCGCTTTGGTTCATTTGAAGGTCACCTCTAATGGAAAAGTCCCAGTTCTGTGCCCAGAGTAAGCCTTCACCTACAGTAGATTACTACAATTCAACATTTCATGTAGGACAGCTTTCTTAATAAGGGGTGTTTGATGCAATCTGAACAAAGAAAGTAGCTGTATTACATACATTTCTGAGCAGACAACACGTAAGCATTGCAGTTGGGGGCAACTGAAAGTGCAGTGTACTTGGAAGAGTGATTTTGTAAAGATAGCATTGTGTGGCTCCACATTTATCATCTCTCATTGGCTTCTGGATTTAGTTTACTCTTTACAAATTAAATGATTTTTATTTCAGCATAATTCTCCTGTGTGTAAACTCAACTGAGAAGCTTTAAGTCAAGCTATGCTTTTTTTTTGGCCCATATATCATCACTCTAATGAAGACTTTGTATACAATGTGCAAAGCAGGGAGCTCGAATGCTAAGTGTAAAGTTTGAGGACAATAGGTTAAGTTTAATACCAGTGTAAAAGAGCATCATTTGCCTACCTTCAGTGGAGGTATTCCCACACAGACCAGTTGAGGATAAAGCTAACTGAAGACTCCTTAAAATTGGAAGCTAAATAACTGTCCTGCTGGTGATAAAGAACTGAAGGAGAATTAAAGTCATTCTCCCCAGTCCATGCTGTTTCAGAGAGTAATAAAAAGATAGTATGTTTATTACTAATGCAGGATTGTAAATGGAGTCTGAGAGCAGAAAATATCTTAAATAAGACTATGTCATTCTCCCACAGCCAATTTTCAGGGTAAAACCACAGACTAATGTGAAGATTTCACAATGCAGACATTTGACAAAGAAAAGATATTTCTTCTGGTCTAACGTTTGGGCCTCAACACCAATACAACATATTTCCCAATGACAAAAAAATCTTGTAAACCACAAAGCACGAGAACACAGGATTACAGAAGTTAAAGATAAAAGAAGAAACCCACAAAACAGAAATATTAGGACCACCTGTGCATTAGTGAAACGTACAGCCACCACAGCCATCCCTCAATAATACAAAACATAATAAAATGCACATGTACATATAATATTCACTTGGTTTTACTCTAGAGATGTAGAAATTAAGCTAATGACCAACTTGCAGTAAAAAAGATCTAGCCTGAATCCCAGCAGCAAATTGCAGCCCAAGTCAACAGAACTCCAGTGGGAAACAGAGGTCCCCACGTAGATCTCTGTCAAAGTCATGATGGTGTTCTGAGGAAAATGCTTACAAGGAGAAGGGGAGAAAAAGAAAATATCGAAGGACAAGTTGCCAAGGCTTTAGCCTGAGACCTAACAACGAAGGACAAGTTGCCAAGGTTTTAACCTGAGACCTAACAACAGCCACAGACATTTGTTTAATGTTTCAGTTGCTCATTAGTGTCAAGCCCCTGCAGCAGCCTCCATATTGTCTCTCTATATTGCAGCTGGCTAAAGGTAGAGTTATATACCATCCTAATGAGCCGCAAGGAGGGTGATGTGCGTCATTGGTTTCTGTTTCAATCTTGGCAATCTAAGTGTAAAAGCCTTGCAACAGATTCTGATTCTGCTGACATTTAATTAGCCAGTGTCATTTTGATGCCATAGCCTGTCTCATCAGGATGATAGCTACAAAACAACATGTGGAGCATAGAAGTTCTATGAGAAGTTTCAGGTCTGGCAGCCAAGGATACAAGTCCCCTGACAGTCACGGTTCCTGGGACTGGTCCCCATTAGCCCTTTGTTTTGGCACTGCTATCACTAAGAGTTTTGTTGTTAAAAGAAAGACGCAAAACAAAATCAAAAAAGCTGCAAACCTCAGCAAAGGCTTAAAATAAATAAAAAATAAAAAATAAAAAATAAAAAATAAAAAATAAAAAATAAAGCATCCTTGAGCGCCAAAAATTTCACCTGTCCTAATTGCACAAACTCAGACCTGTGTATTCTGAAAGATAAGTCATGAAGGATAGGTTTGATCACTCACTGTCATCAAAAGGTAGGCCTGTTTAGTTAAGTACATTTAGTATTTTTCGTCAGGTGCCATCAGGTGCTTGGGAAGACTATTTCAAAGAATGCTTGAAAACTGTTGCTGGAAAGATCATTCAACACTTCAAATTTTTGTCAGCAGAGCCTAATGCTTTTTGAAGATAGAACCTTACGGGGTTAATGGGCCAAAGTCCCATTTTTGAGCAAGGTTTCTACCACAGGATGGCAGAAAAAAGCATTGTTGATCAGCAGGTCTAAAAATTCACAAAACAATGCAGTCATACAATCTCAGGTCTTCTGGAGGACCCTTGCTGGAGTTGAAAGCTACTTCCCAATTACCTTTCAGAGCAAAGTGCTCTGGGAACTCAGAGTTCCAATGAGAAAGGGGAGATCTCTTTTAGAAAAATGATACAGGTTGCAAATGAACATGCAAACACACAGGGGAAAGGGGAAAGACTGTTCATGCAAGACTTTTGTACTTGCCTTTTGATCATATATTTCCCAAGGTATAACAATGATGTTATTGTTTTAGGCATCTAATGCCCACTATGGACTGCTGGGGTTGTAACTGCTTCCAGCCATTCTCTATCCTGAACAAGCCTTCCAGCTGTTTCTTTGCTGTCTTTTCTTTATAGATCGTGCTAGTAAATGCACACTATTAAGTAATCTGTTTCTGCTTTCTTCATCATTCCTTCTTTTTGAGTAGTCAGATGTCACCTAAAATTTATCCCTGACTCTAGCCAGATTTCCTTCATGCAGAACACTGTTTTTCAGCTTGGGACAACACTGTCAGTTCAGAAAGCTTTAGAGTCTCACACCAAAGGACAAGCTACAGGCAGTGATCCTATCTCATATCTGGAGGAACGTATTCACACTGATACTTCTCATGTTCCCCAAATATTAAACCATGAAAAATCTGCTCACATCATTTTAACCAAGTTCTTGCAAAGGAATCTTTTGTTCTGACTTGAACTGTATGCCACTCAAGACAAATGGATGTGTATGAGAATTTACATTTATCTTATAGTATGTATTTTAATAAATATATTGTTTTATGTGAACACATACATGGACACAAAAGAGAAAAGGAAAAATGAGGGTCTACAATCATCTGTCTAAATGTTAAAATACAGCCCAATGTGAAGGAAAGCCAGCAGCTGCTCCATGCTACAACACCAAAAATAACTACCTACAAAAAAAACAAGCCATCCAAGTATCCCTCAGCCCCTCTCACACTTACATATGTTATACTGTGAAAACTCTTCTTGCCTTAACAACCCATAATATTAGCAGCATGGAAAAGTTTATTTGAAAAATATATTTTACAGTGATCTCTTTAAAAGACTCGTGGAGTATTAATGTGCTCAGTGATTATGCACTTCTCAACTGTCAACTATACTAGCTATTAAATGCCAATTTTCCTCATTAGTAACATAGCTGGGATCAAGTGAGCATAAGAGGAAACCCAATGTAGCAGTTAAAGCAAGGCACTAGGGATCAAGCAAGCTGTCTTCTCTTCCCATGATGGCTAATGACTTGCTGTCTACACCCGCTTCTGTCTTGGTGTCTTTATCTGTAAGACTGGTAAGACATACCTACACGATGAGAAGGGGAAACAAAATTAACTAAAGCTTTTAACTGCTTCGAAATCCGTGAAAGGCAAAGCTAATTCTTCCAGAATTACTATTATTATCGTAATTTCTCTCTTCTGTTGTAGAGAGCCCAAGAACTATGTGGATTCAGGCACAACACTGACGCAGAAAATAAAGTGGAAGATACAGATGGTGTGATAAACAGAAAGCCACAGAAACAAAGGCTTTGTGCTTTTTAGAATTTAACATATTTGGATGGCAACAGTTTTTTAAAATTGCCTTGAGTTTCTTCTGTGTGAATGTACTGTATCCAAGCCTTATTATCAAATGATTTCAAGTGTCAAAAATATCAACTTGTAAAAAAACAGCCCGTAGTGCACCCCCACTTCTGAGCCGCAAATTGATGTCACCATTGTTACCAACAATATCACCTATTAAAAAAATCCTAGTTAGTAAAGATTTCTCATGTGCCTATATGTAGTATACTACATGAAGTAAACACAGCAGTGAGATTATTCTGATAAAGTTTGCAATATTTGATAAAGAAGAACTGATTATGCTATTAACATTCTTTATACAGACAAATCTATTTGGCTGAATGACTTACTTTGCTCAGTTCATTTAAAAGTAGCCCCTGAAGGTAAGGTGTATGAATTACTACCTCCAGTTGCTACAGTATGCTTAGTAGTACATGCAGCAAGAGCCTTACAATTCACAGCCAAATCTTGCTTCTTCTACATTTATTTTAAGAATTTACTGACGAAAAGGAACTTCTAACTACACCAGTCTACCAAAATATATAGGCTCAAAATATAGGCTCAATCAAGTTCATGTTCATTTATTCTGTATACCCTTGTTGATATCAAGCAGTATTAACAACTTCTAACCTTACAGGTAGGATGAAATGTTTTTTCACTAAGTTTCAATGCCATTAGGAAATTATCATACTTATCTAAGTAGTTTCGGTACTCCCTTGGGATTTAAATAAAACTTTAGCTTAATCTCTTAGAGATCCCTCCTACTCACCTAGAGGTAACAAAGAGACAAAGGTGGAATTTCAAGACCTATGTTCCTACTCCAGCAAGACACTGAAGTATGTGCTTAAAATTAAGTAACATTTTGCTGGTCTGAGAGCCTCAGAACATGCATCATAAAAGGGATGCCACACTATATTACTACCTCCATAATTCTGCAAAAGCTTTGAGAACAAGATGGAAGGAGTCACAAGGCATTGAAAATTTTGTTGAAGTACAACAGTTTGCTTCCCTACCTCCTACCCACTCACATCCTTTTAGATCAAGGATATGTATACACAGTTCTACAGCAGATGACAGTGCATTCTTTGCAAGCTGACTAGAAGCTATGTAGATTTATATAATGTTCTGTGAGCCTCATGAATAAACTCGTCCTGAAAGACACAGTATATTTGCTAGGGCTTTGTGCTTGATTTAGAGAGTTTGCAACTAGCTGAAAAACACAAGAGAAGCACTCCAAAGTATTTGGAGTTAACAGAAGTATATAAATACATGCATGCAAACTATAGAAACCTGTGGTTATAACCAGTGCATTTTCTTATTTTATAGTAAACGTAAAGGGGTCACAAACTTCACAGAAATACTGTTGACTCTAGAAGAGCATTTTTAGTTTACAAACTACTGAAATACTTTTTTCTAATTAAAAGCTAGGAAGCTCAGGCAGTCACCATAAAAGTGAGAAATTTTTTTTGTTCTTTTATGATTTCTTATTTTTTGGTAGCTGTATAAAAACTTAATTCTCCTATTCACCTCTCAGTTGCAGAGGCATTAGTGCAAGTATTGAACCATTGTGTGCTACCATGTCAAAAAGCTTTTGTAAACTCTACAGAGACATCACATAAAGATGAAGTCTCTTTGAGGATGGCCTTACTATCTTTGCAAAACAAAGTATAACCTGCTTTAACAGGATCTTGTAAAAAGGACAGTAATAAAAACACCACACCAATCTTTTTTGACTGAAGCTTGAAAAGAACTGATGGAACTATCTGTAGCACACCACTGGTATTCACCTGAGACACTACTGTAAGAAATTAGCACTGTCAAGTTCAAGGCTTTGCTCTGATCATGACATTTGAACAAGACACAGAAAAAAAGAATCTTCTCCATGGATTTTCAAGATAATTGTGACCTGTCTTCATCCAGGAATAATAGGCTTATTTTTAAAGGATGTAACCTCAAGAACCAGTTTTTGTCTCCTCCACAACTGGCTGCAGAAGAGCTACATCTAGAATAAGTCCCTACCCCAAAGCCAGGCTGCAGAGTATGAGTGCAAATCAGGGTAGTTCCTCATGGATAATTCAGTTCTGTTTTCTTTCAGTGGTGCTCCATTCTCCCCTCTGCTCATAATAAGCTGAACAGAAAAAGTACACAGTAGCAGTGTCCAGACTGCCCTGAAGTCAGTGCTGGTGACACAGCACAACTATTGCACATGGCAAGCTAGATGAGGATGAAAATGTAAAGGGAATAAATGAAGACAGAGAAACATGAGGAAATGAAGTGGTAACTGTCATGACATGGTATATTTAACAGCCAATATCTTACCACCATTTCCCAGGCTCTCTGCATGTGTGTGCATGTGCATTTCAGGTAGGAGCTGGGTGATTTAATAACAGAAATCTCAGCTTTGCTTGCAACATATTTAAAAGTTTCTATACACTGCGGGTGAAGCATTTACAAGAATGCCTTCTGCTTCTGGTAAAATCGGCCACAGGAAGAGCAAGGAAGGATGTCAGGGTGGCAAAATGCAGAACCCATCAGAGTCCTGAAAAGTGCAACGACAAAAACTGAAAGTCTGGGCTCCCTAAAATAAACTGTCTCTGTTTGAAGGCTCTAACAGCAAAAAGAGGAACTTTGGGTCTTGATTCTGCTATTACAGAGTCACCAAAAGGCTGTAAGTAGAGCAAGTAGTCACATGCAAGTGTCAGGAGAGTGATGGACGAGACATGTTGGTTATAGGAAAAAAAAACAACGTCAGGTGGACTGTGAAACTGTAAGGAGTACAGCAAAGACACACTATGTAAATTAGGTTGGTTAAGCCAAGTGGAAGGTCCAGCTGCCAATAAGCACCTTAGACATAGCAAAGTAGAAGTGGGCATTTAGAGAGGAGTCAGAAAAGGAACCCTGCAACAATGGCTTTACTGAGGAGGGACCAAATTCATATCCTGCCTATCCCAGAGTGAGTGAAAGGGCACAAAGAAAAAGAGTTTGGGTTCAAGGGCCAGCAGTCCTGTGCCATGAATCATAGCTTTTCATTAGTACAGGAGAGGGAAAGGCCCCAGACTGCCTGCCCTTTCATTGCTCTCTTTTGATGGTGGGCTTGACATGGCTGCAAAAGTATTGTAAACAGATACATGCATAGTCACAGAAATGTGAGAAGATTAGAACAGTCATTTTTTTGAAAAGATAGTTGTTTTTACGGTGTACAGAGCAAATCATGCCATTTCATTCTACAGAGTTTGATGGAGAACAGTAAATTGCTGCCATGAGCCTTATGTGGCCAAAATTCCCACAACAGATGAGACATTTAGAACAGCTATGGAGGGGCTTTGTGGGCCTCTCCAGCACATTAACAGGGGCAGAATTTATTCTATACCCCAGCTAACTCATGTACCCTTAGGAGTGACCCCTCTGCTAAAATGATCCCAGCAGTTACTGCATACATAGTTTTAGATGTATATTCTACTCCAAAAAGGTTATTTCTCATTGTCACGAACACTGTCAGGTAATTTAAGGTGAGCTGACATAAAATACCAACATTTTGTTTTGTAAGATTTGTAAATTTTCATTACAAGCTTTGAGTAAATAGTCGAACAAGGTAAGAAGCTAAATTTCTTTTCAAAAATTGTCCAATCTTTGACAAGCACCTTATGTACAATCCTACATATAGCACAAGAGTACAATGTGGTCATCCGTAACAACATAATAACAAGACTTACTACTTAAATATGCTGCAAACATATGACCACAATTCAGTACCTGTTTTTCCATTCCTTGCTTGAAAAAAATATTGCATAATACCAGCGTAACTAAAGATTTTTCTTCTTTCGTTGAGCATTTAAATCCTTACACTTAACAAGTATGGTGAATAAAGAATATTCCCTTATCTCTCTTAAGAGATAGATAAGAATCTGTCTCTTAGTAAAATCATTTTTAAAACCATGGCTCTTTCTGAAACAGAAAATGCTATAATTTGTGATACAATAAAATTCATGTGGTCTTCATTTTTTCCAACATTCTTAACACAATTGAAAAATAAAGTAAATTTGATAGTGAAGGAAAAAAGAGTAAAAAGGCTCAGTTATTCTTGTTAGATGAGTAAAGAAAATATCTAAAATAACCTGAATATTTTCAACCCAAGTTTACTTGATATCCCAACTGAAGCTACTAATTAAAATGTAGAAATAATAACTTGATTGATATAAATGAGATGTTAATGTTAAAGAAAGACAAAACTAAGTGTACATTAATTGCTTTGCTCTACATTGTTATTTCACACAAATAGCGCCTATCAAATTATGCTGCTTACTCGTCCTCCTATCAGCAGCACTCCAATTAAGGTTGTGTTGTACAAAAGTGTAAGACAAATCATAAGAAGTGATATTGGATCAGACAGGTTTTGAGTGGAGTTTAAGCATGCAGTGCTTTTCTGGAAGCAATTGTACAACAAATACAGAATACCTGATGTGCCAAAATATAAATATTATGGCCAACATCTTTTGGGGAGATGCCATCATCTCCATTTTCCTCCTCATGGTCACATTCTAGGCCTTGGTTGTATGCGTTCTTCATCACATCCACCTGCAACACAAACCAAATTGAGATGAAATAACTGACATTCTCAGCGCAAAAAGCACACGATGTTTGAACGTATTCACTTTGTTCAGCCCAAGCTTGGATGGGTGCCCTGAAATTCTGAAAGAAAAGCAAGCAGTCTAAGGTACACTTTTTGAATAAAGAAGAGTGTGAAGTATTTATGAAGCTCCAAAATGCTACACTTCTTGTCAGCAAAACTTCTTTAACCACAAGAAAGGAACAGGAATGCTGAGTCTTTGTGAGCAGATATTTTCACAAATGCTTTTAAAGATATCAACAGATATCACAGGCAGTGTCTTTCAGCACTTACAGTGCAGACACAATCCTTGTCTGGCTACAGTAGGCTGCACTGCAGAGCTCTTCATATAGTGTAACAGAAAAGAAATACTTAAACCAAAAAGAAAAGGGAAAAATAGTGGGCAGAGTGCTGGTGTAATGTCAAAATACACAAAAGCCTCTTGCAGGACAAAAAGACAAAAGTCCTCAGTTGCCCATACAGGGCCTGATCTTGCAGTTGTACATTAGGGATGACCTCAGTGTGCTAACACTGCAGCACTGACACCTAGAAGCCAGCAGATCACTGGGCTCCATTTAAGTGCAGGGGCTGATGCCCAAATATTTCCCCACAAAACAGGTTTTCCAGTCACTCTTTGACTGGAAAGAATTTCTCCAAACTTCCAATCGATTCAAAATTCCTGGAGATCTAAACAAGTACTGTGATTGTTCCATAACACAGCAACAACCGTCGGTACCTTCTTGTTTGTTCATTAGATGTGTAAATACACATACAGACAGAGACACACACATGCATTTCTGTTAGCACTGCTTCACAAACTGCTCAAGCTTAATTTCCCAGCCTGTGACAAAGTGTACTTGAAGACAGTCTACCAGGGTAGGATAATTTAGTTAGGAAACAATTACAGAAAAGTGCTTGGAACGGATAAAAATAATGAAGTCGTAAAGACTGAAATCATGCGTGCTTGATCCTTTGAAAGCACTTTTCTGTGAATTAGTACTATCTTGATACCTTGTGTCACTGTATGCTGCCAACACTCTTCAGTTTAGATTCAGACCAACACTCTTCAGTTTAGATTCAGACCATTTTAAAATGTTTTAATGACATTTTTTTTCAGCCAAAAGATTTATGAATATTCAGAAGTTTTCTCACCAGTTCCTTTGGTCTCATGTTGAAAAGGATTCTTTCCGCATTTTCACTGTCTTGCCTGCTTTCCATAATAGCCAGCAAAAGCTTGGAGGCATTGTTCTAGAGATACAAAACCAAGTTAATGCAAATTTAAAATCTATTTCATGGATTAACGATCCTTGCATTTGTTTTAATTGAAATTACCAGGACCACTTTTTTAGCGGATACGATTTTGAACTACTTGCATCTTTTATTTTACTGCATATTTAATAGGGCTTTTCTCCCATTTTAATGTCAGCATACTGTAAGGCTAACAAATCCTGCAAGCTATATGGGAAGAAGCGTTCTAAATATTGAAAAATTCTGACTCGAATATAGAGCTTTGTTCTAAAGAACAAGAAATGAAATCCCATTTCCCTCTCTTTTTTGCTCATCTAGCAATTTTTACCATGGCATTCTGTTAAAACAGTGCTCAGCACAGGTAATTACAAAATGCATTTCGCAAAAGGCCTCATCATTTGGGCAGTTTTCCTTCCCCTCTGTTTTTTATAAATGCGAATTGGTTGTTATTTAAAAGACTCTAAAGCAAACTGTTTTCACACATGCTTGAGACTTCATTTTACTATCAAATATTTCAAGGGGAATGTAAAAAGATATCCTTTGCTCTGTCAACTGTCCACTTCTGTCTGAGATCTCTCCCACCAACTAAATATTATGAACTTCAGCAGACATAACACAGTAGCACCCTAGACTTTGAAGACCTGTCTTACTTATAGTTACAAGGAAAAGGAAAGAATGAATGGTTTGAGAGGTTTAAGCACCTTAACCTAACAGGCCTCAGTACACAACAGTTCAGTTCCTAGCTCTGCCAGAAGCTTCCTGTGTGATTCTGGGTAAGTTTGTTTCACTTCTCTGTAACTCAACATCTTGGTGGAGGTGGCAGTACAACAGCTAAATCTGATCAAACTCATAAATTGAGGAAACACCATGCCCACGCTCACCTGTTCACTGGGGCTTCCTAACTACCTCAGCTTTAAGCAGGGTTTGTATATCCGAGTTTTGTTAGCAGAGCTGAAAATGTGGAACATCAGATGCCAAGAAAAGAAAATAACGTATGGAAACTCAGCCAAATTTGTACAATTTGTAAGTATTTTTGTAACTATGATTTGAATACTGTACTGCAGAAACCTGCCAGTTTCACAGCTAAAAACCCACTGGTTTTCTTCTCATTTGGCACAGAATCACAAAATCATGTAGATTGTACAATGAAGTCATGCATTCAAGGCCTTTCCCTGCACTGACCTCTCAGCAGTCTCAGTCCCTGCTCAAAGCCCCGGTTAGGGCTGTGTCAAAGTGGTCCAAAGACATAGAATCACAGAATCATAGGATGGCCTGGGTTGAAAAGGACCACAGAGATCACCTAGTTTCAACCCCCCTGCTATGTGCAGGGTCACCAACCACCAGACCAGGCTGCCCAGAGCCACATCCAGCCTGGCCTTGAATGCCTCAGGGATGGGGCATCCACAGCCTCCTTGGGCAACCTGGTCCAGTGTGTCACCACCCTCTGGGTGAAAAACTTTCTCATAATATCTAACCTAAACCTCCCCTTCCTCAGTTTAAAACCATTCCTCCTTGTCCTATCACTATCCACCCTTGTAAACAGTCATTCCCCCTCCCGTTTATATGCTCCCTTCAAATATTGGGTGGCCACAATGAACCCCACAACCTTCTTGGGCACCAGTTCCCAGCTTCATTGATCTGTACAGGAAAATAAGTTTTTATTGTATCCAACCAGAATTTCCCACACTCCAGCTTGTGTTCACTGTTCCTTATCTTTCCACTATGCAACTCCAAGATAATTCTGGCTCCATCTTCTCCTGGGGTCATTGTAGAGAGCAAGAGGGCTCTTTGAAGCTAACTCTTGTGCAAGCTGAACCTCACTCCATGCATCATTCTAATAGCACTCCACTGGAATCACTCCAGTACATCAATGCCTTTCCTGCTCCAGAGAGCTCCAAAATGGGCAAGATACTTCAGATGCAGTCTAACAAGTGTCAAACAGATGGGAAAGATCACTTCTCTAAACCTATGATCTACACTCCTCCTAATACAGTTCAAGACATGGTTGGGTTTCTCTGCTGTGAGGGGGTACTGCTTACTGATGCTCAACCAGGACAGCCACCTCTTTCTACAAAGCTACTTCTCATTTAGTCAGCACCCAGTCTGTACAACTGTATTGGTTAATCCACCCCAGATTCAGGACTTTATATTTTCCTTTTTTCAAGTTCATGAGTTCTTGTCAGAGTATTTCTCCAGCCTGCCAAGGTATCTCTGAACAGTATGCTCCAGCACAAGGAACAACAAACACATTCAAGCAATTTACAGTCTATGCTTCCTCTTAGGTATTTGCCTAGGCTTGTGGGACATCGAGGGAAGGACTGCCTACTTTGAAAGGGACTGAAAGAAGAAGTTGGGCAAAAGGGAGACTAAAAAGGGACACAAGTTTATTGTAGGAAAACACAAAATGAAAGCAGAAAGAGTGAGGATAAAGTTAGGACTGGCAAGGAAAAGACCCAAAGTCAGGAACCAAACAGAATTAGCAACTATTTCCTAATCCTATGTCACAGGTCCAATCTGTAGGTGGGCTTCTGAAATAGGGTGGGTTTCCCCTACTCAAGGTGGAGCAACACCTGGAAGCTAGGCAAGATGTACATAGACAATTCAAATGGTGCTTTTATGTGCAATGGGGATATGTATGGAGTACCTCATATGATATGGAAATGGAAACATTTGCTACTGAAATTCATAAAATGTGTGGAAATAAAATGAAGATTTCAGAATGCATGAGGAGAACTCAAAACAATTATGTTAAGACATGGATTGAGAATGGGAGGACTGTAAGATTAAAAGTCAGAAGGAGAAGGAAGGGAAAGGTGGAAGGAAGGAAGATTCATACATGACTGGAGAACCTTCTGAGAGAGGAGACGGGAAGTTGAGTGAGAAGTCAGAAAAGAGGAGGCTGGGTTTGCCAACACAATGATGAGATGAGGAGCAAGAACAATGGATAAGAAGATCAGACCGGGATCACTGAAGTTGAATGAGACTCCATATGTATTTTTCTGTAGTCACACTCATCTTTCTGAAATAAAATTAGGACCACCCACTGGAAAAGTCTAGCCAGACTCTAGCCAATTTACACTGCAAAAGTTGAGTGTGCACAGTGAATAAGATCAGGTGCTGAGACCAGAGCGCTGTTCTGAAGAACTGGATAGTTCTACTTCTTCTGAAGAGTTCCCTTACAATGGCAAGCAAACCAAGTGTGGCAGCACTGGTGGGATTTCAAAATGAGTAGAGAAGGGGACAAGACAGGCTGCCAGGTAGCTTGAGAAAGTAGAAGTGGAAACAGTGGAGGAAAGCCCCAGTCTAGTCACTCAAAGCTGATAAGGGCTTTGGAGTTGTTACCAGTGCAGGCAATCCTAGGAGCAGAGAGAAGTCTACTGCAGCTTGTAGTAAGTAAGAGTGCCTAGAAGTTCAGTAAGCAGGCACACCCTCTCATTTTTTGGCCCAGAGAAGGAAATTTCTGACTCATAAGTCACTTTCTTCTTCTCCTTCCCTATCTGAGCACTTACACCTGAGTTTGAGATGCTAATTTAACACCTCGTTCCTCATTTGCTGCATGCTTTGAGATTCTGACATCATGATTTCAATTTCCAGATATCAATAATGAAAAGAGGTCAAATACTTTGAAAATACAGTTTAAAGTTCCTTATAACACATTAGTTTTGTGAAAAATCAAGCCCTAGGTGGTATAAAATGAATATCCCAAATGCTTCTGGACTTCATTTCTCTTTTCCTGGGTTCTCATCTCATACAGTTTTTCAAAAACACCATGAGAAAAACAAACAAACAAACAAAAAAAAACATTCATATTAGTCTCTCCACCCTTTTCCAGTGAATTACATGGGTTACTAGAATGACAATATCTCTTCATCTTTCCACTACATACAGTGACAGATATTGAGGTCATACTCTGTGCCAGGGCTTAATACTAGTCACTAAGGAAGGCTGGGGTGTCATATTCAAAATAAAAAAGACGGAACAGAACATTGTCCATCTGTTCACTCAGTGAACATTGTCTATCCTACTCACCAAATGATTCAAGAATCCAGTGGAAAATATAATGCATGAAGATGTAATTAAATACCACATCACAAAGTGATGTGCAAAACAAGCCAAATTAAGATGGTATGGGAAAATATAATTCTTCATGGTCTTTGCATTGGTTGTGGGGTACATGTTCAGCATACAATGTTCTCTGAAAACAGTGTCTGAGATTGTTTGTATGTGTAAGCGTGTGAGCCTATATACTTAAAATGTATTTTCACTGTAAAACTTATGCATTTGCAACTTCAGAGTTGCCTATAAGCACTGACAGACTGTCTACATTAAACATTAATAATATAATTCTTGATATCACATCCGGCTCAGTACTATGTCCAGTTCTGTCCAGCATATGGCTGCACCAATAAGTGAACGGAGCATTTTTCATTAGAAGCAGCTGAAAGAACTGGGACTGCTTGGCCTACAGAAGACAAGGCTCATCAGAATCGTATCACTCTGTTTAAATACTTGATGAGAGAGAATAAAGAAGAGGGATCCATAGTAAGTGACAGACAGGAGGTAATGGGTACAAATTAAAATACACATGAAATTCTATCTAACAAAAGAAAATACTTTTTTACTCTGAGGTCAGGCAAATACCAGAAGTTTGTCCAGACAGTTTGTGACATCTGCAAACGGTCACCTGCTCTAGCTGACATTACTTGGTGCTGGACTAAATGACCTCCAAACGTATCTTCTAATCCTAAGTGCCCTGATTCTGTCAAATTAATATCAGTTCCACAGTTAGACCCGTTGGTATCATTCACTGCAACTTTTGCTATTTAAGTAACAGTGTGGCATACAGTGTCCTGTGCGTATGGCCAAGCTGGTCCTTGCAGCAATGCCAGTTAACTCAGTTTTCTAACTTCACAACAACAACAAATTGAAATGGCACTAGTCTTTAAAAGGATTGAAATGTGGGCTTCAAAGAACTATCTGTGAGTTCAAAGTTAAATGTTTGCTTAAGTGTTCTTCTTGAGGGGGGCCTGAATTATACTGCCATTCAATCATGTAATTACAGTTATTAAAATCATCTGTAAAACACTGTTGATTTGATGTTTCATTCTACATGATATACGGCTGTATTAATTATTTTATTAGACATTCATAGTATTGCCAGTATGATGCAATGCAGCTACCGCAAAGTATTTGCTGGCTTGGGGGAGGAAACGAACCATCTGCAATGGAAATTCTTCATTCAGAAGGCAAGAAACAACATTAAATCATGGCTCCTCCTGGACGTATTCTACCCTACTTGTCAGACAGTAGAGCCGCAAAGCTCCTCTTTGCATGCAATGGCACACAGACCAGACAAACTTATCTAACTCTCCAGAGAATACAAAACAAAATACAAGCCTTCCCACTCTACTCTTCACCCTTCTCTTCAAAGGATACTGCAAAGGGTAATAAAACACGCTTTAATTGCACTGCCAAATTTATTTGACATAATAATTGCAGGTCATCTGATTTATTACTCTTTTCCACAACATATCCTTGTCAAAAATTTTTAAAGTTCACAGAAACAGAGAATTCAGTATATACAGAGAATGAATGTTCCTTCCCCTTAATAGGATAGGTATTTATTAGAGATTTTATGTCCACCATGTGGACCACTCTTCATCCTAGCTATATTGTATCTATTTGATAGGATTCTTTAAAAACAAGCTGTGGGTATACTCCCAAACACAACAGTGGGCCGAAAGGCCTATGGAGGATCTTATGCAGATTAAGCTGAGCCGAATTCATGTGCACCGTTTGTCTTCCAGGGCTGCCAAGTACATCATTCTATGGCAAGGCTAAGTAAATGTCAGGCTGCGTGGAGCTCTTGCATAGGTATGTCTTCTATTATTACTCAAATCTAAATAAACAAATTTACATTTACTGTACCTTTAGCTGAAGCACCAAGTCCATGCAGTATTTGCCAAGAGGGTTTATGTCATTCAAGATGAGCGCAATTATAATATCGATCCCATTCGATTCATGGGTAGCTATGCAGGTCTACAAAATAAGGGAATAGAGTCAGAAGAGAGGGAAGAGAGCAAAACAAAGAGACTGAGAATTGGGGGCAGTGGGAAAGAGAGGGAATATGCAGCAAATTTCCAAAGAATCTAGAACTTGGACGACCCTGTGACTGTCAAAGCAGAGCGGGTTGAAAACATGCCACAAATGGTGTTGGGGAAAAATATGTAGTACAGAGCTAATCCCAACACTGTCAATAGTGAAGTAGACAAGTGAGAAAAAAGCAGTGCAAGATAAAATTTGCTTACAGTGAAACATGCAGGATTAGGCACAATGTGGTTGGTACAAGCTACAGACAACAGTCCACAGGAGCACTACTAGTTTTGGCTGAACACACAGGCACAGAATCTTAAAAGTCATACTGGAATGTATGTAAAATAAATGTCATTTATGTAATTCTATGTTTTTTTGTTTGTTTTTTTTTTCCTTCAAATAGATGTATTGGACAATATGAAAGGAAGTTTTCCAGAAAGACAGAGGGAAAAAACAAACAACACAAAACAAACAGAGGAAAATGACAGTGGGGAGCATTTGTCTCTAAAACATGCTGCATGAGATTTGCAGGTGGCTTAAGCAAGTATAATTCTAATCCTGAGTGACTTCCCAGCAGGTAAGCCTAAGTAATTAAGCCTTAATATCATTCCTTTCCATTATCAGTAAAGTCAATGAACAAGTTAACTTGAAAACGTAGATTTTCTTTTTATTTCCATTGAATTATTATTTTTTACAAATATTTTTTCCATTCATTAATGGATCAAATATGACTGTTTAAAAATTTGCCTACTAATGGATTTTTGTTTGCTTGTTTTTAAAGTTTCAAGTACTGTCAATTGATAACCAGCAACAGTTATAGAAGCACTTTGCACTTCATTTATGTATGTTAATGAAGGAGCATTAACAGTACATGCATTTCTTCAGCTGTCCTTAGTATCAAGAGTAGACTGTGTCTCTGTAATTTTGCCCACTGATATTTTCCCATCACTAATCCATACTGAAAATTCTGAAATTTCATCCACTGTGACAACTTCACTACAGTTCTCTTCAAATCAAATACAGCAGCATGTTAAGTACACTCTGCATTTCTGTATTGCCTCAGAATAGCACTGAAGAGACAGCTACCAACAGCCACAACTCAAAAGGCTGCATGGTCTTTACCCTCACTCATTTTCCTATTGATATCCTAATTAAAGATGTCAACAGGTAGCACAGCAGAACAGTAAGATAAATTTTGTGGAGGATAGGTTAAACGGGGAAAGTAAAAATTAGCATCCTATATAAAAACCTGAAAAGGCAAAATGCATAAAAATGGAAAAAAAACAACAAACAACATTATCATATAGGTAATGTAATTCCACAGTTGTGACTTGAAATCCAGAGTCTCATGAAGTGAGGTTCAAACTACGGACCAAACTATATGACATTCAACTCTCTCCAAGAGGACTGGAAACGCTGTATGTAAACTGACAGGCTAAAGGAAAAGTCTGTTTTCTGTTCTGGTTTGAAAGGATTTCTCAGGCCTTATGCAGGCACGGTATGTGTTCAGCTTAATCACAGTAATTGCACGTGGTCTTATGTTATTAACAACACTAAAGAGTTTACAATAAGCACAAAGATACCATACATTCAGGTATATTGTTCTGCATCTATTCAAGCCCTACCTGATTTTCATGGCATGGACCTTGGCAATACTCAGTCAAGCTTTCCAGTGTCTGGTTCACCAGAGCTACATTTCTCTCATTGATGTAAAGCCCCAGTAAGCCTAGTCCACCTGTTGTGCTTCCACAGATACAGTCCAAAAACTGAAGTGTCTCACAAACAAGGTTGTAATTTGTTTTATTGTTTTGATGTCTTAAAAAATTCTGGTGGATGGAGAAAAGGAACAAAAAAGATAGGGAGAAAGAGAGAGTTAGAATCATGTTGAACACACAATCTTTTTCATAAAATTACTGTCAGCTTCAATTTATGACCACATGATTGCCCTACCTTAGTTACTGAATTACACTATACTGTAGAAAATAAATCATCTTAGTGCAGCAGTGGAGGACTATTATTTGATTAAACCAGTAGGTGAAGGAGGGCTTAGAAACACGAGCTTCACAAACATCTGCAAACATCTGCCGTAGAGATGTCCTGCCCTATCTGTTTATTATGGTCCTTTACTTGGGAGGGTCTTGTCCCACAGATGAACAGGTATAGCTGCACATTTAAACTGCTCCATGGAAGTGCTAATGCACAACAGCAGCTGAGCTCAAGCCACCTCCAATCCTGCTTTCAGGGACGCTACTGGACAGTGCACTGAAGCACATCTGCAGAAAACTCATTTTGCTAAAGTTTCTCTTGTGGTAGTAATATCTACCAGAGGAACTGATAACAGAGACACATTGCATCTTACAGCCTTCAAACATAACACCTAGGGAAAAGAGCAGTACCAAAACTTTGTCCAGAAGCCTCTTGTGGTTTTCAAACTTATGGTAACTGATCCACAAAATTGGTGCACAGAAATTATAGTAACAGGAATGGCTAGAAAATTCTCAATTTCATATGGCTATGCTGTGGTTGCGCACCACTCTGAGGGCATAAACATGAACTTAAACTAAGCATGCAGATTGTTCTTCAAAAGGGTTGTTTTAGCATGTGGGCCAAAAGAATAACAATATTTTAGACACCCTTATTCTGTAATAGAAGCCAAGCACAGGCATGTTCTACCTCCTTCATGAAGTTCCAGCTCTTGCAAAACCTCCTTTGAAGCTTGAGGCTCAAAAACACTTTACCTGGAGCTCTCGGTTGTGGTTCTCACAAAGCAGCTGGAGAAATCTCAGTATTGGCTGCATGATTGCAATAGCAGGACTCATTACTGCTTCTTCTGTGGACTTTTCCTCTGCATTTGCAGCATCTGCTCCTGAGCCCATAAGATCTATTTCCGGGTCCATTTCTCTTCTATACACAGAGTAAGCCTTGGATGTTGCAGAAGATGCTTCTGTTAACTGAACTTTCATGCCCTCTTTCAGATGCAGTGTTGAATCCTTCACTGAAAAGAAGATAATTTTCATTAATTTTTGAAACAGTTTTTGCTTGTTTAATTAAACAATAAGAAAACAACAACAATGAATGCAACTTTTTCTTTTTTGGTGCCTAACTTTTCAAAGACCTCTAGGCAATTTACAAAGAATATCAAAGCAACATTCATGAAGGGATAGCATGTTCCAAATTAACCACAAACCAGAGTGAAGCAGAACATTAAAACAAAAAGCCCTACTATTTCTCTTCCATATACAATAAAGAATGAGAACAATGGAAGGACCACAGGGTGGGCATTCTTTCCTGTGCTTGCTCATGTGGAATAGCCCCACTAGCAGCAGCCTGTATTTCAGCTTCTCTAAAAACATGGGTCTATATCTTCTATTGGTGCAAGCTGGCATAGCTTCACTGACTTCATCAATGCTAATTCCATGCAATCAGCTTAAGTTATGGTCTGTAATTTAGAGAAAAACAGACAAATAAGACAGTGCAGCAATAATTAATATTAAAACTTATTGATCAATGCAGCATAGCATCAGTGGTGCAACAGACACAACTTGAACATAATGCACTATGGGTGCATTACATGGCTGCCTCCTTACCTCTCTTTTTGGGTACAGATATGGTTAGGTCACTATCATCATCTTTCTTTTTGCTCCCCAGATCAATAGTGTTCACTGTCACTGTTGATCGTATCTCTTGCTGAGCAGCTTTCATACGGTCATACAGGACTTTAAAGAATTTTTCTGACTTTTTTTGCTCCTTCAATTGCTGGTAAGTTGAATACTGCAAGGGATAAAAAGAGGATACTCGTTAGTTATCAGTCTTCTAAGAAAGAAAAAATACAGAAACAAAAAAGATAATCACACAGGAAAAAAAAATGATGATCACTGCACAACCAATTATTTCACAAAGTGATATAAAAGACTGGCAACAAATATTGATCGTACTTTTTAAATTTGGATAAAATGGCAAGCAATGCTACTTGCAATCTTTCAAATGTCACAAAATTACCCAACTAAGTTAAATTATTTAGTGATACTCCCCATTTCTCTCCAGGTATTCTAGAGATAAAATATTCAATCTGCAAGTAATAGTGAAAGTAATTGTTATTATGTAGCTACAGCAGGAAACAGGAAACTCCCAGATTTATATTTAATATTACAGCTTAGCCTATACACATTCTTGGTTCTTTATAACTTTTAGAATTGGAATTAATATTTTAGGTTATTAAGTACAGTCCCCTAGCATTACTGTCCAGTAGTAGGTTGAATACTATTTTCATCAGTTTAAAAACTGTCCCAGAAGTGAAGTCCTTCCACCTCCTACCAATTCATTTTAGAAAGCTGAAGCAATACCTCACTTCTTCAATACTTTCTAGACACTCTCTAAGGGTGACAAGTTGTATTATCTTTTTTACAGAATAAAGATACAGGATTCCTCTCCTTTAACTTTTGCAGTCTTGAAATGAAGTATATGTTGATTATTTAGGTTTCTGTCAAGTTCAATGATGAGACACGGGGAAAAGCTGGGACTGGTTTATGCCATCTCTCCTCTCTGCTGATCACAGAGTGAGAATAAACAACTAGCTTATTTGGCTAAAGTTGGGTAAGAGCAATACCTCTAGTCCTTGTGAAAAGATCAGAATCCATAGTTTTAAGCATTTATTTCCTTTGGAACAGATATTAGCAGTTTCAAATGGCTAATTTTTACCTCTGGAGATTTAGAAAAAATTCCCTACATATTTTCGGAAAATATTATTATTATTGCTTGAAAGCTTGAAAGCTTTGGAATTATTCAGTTTACAAGGAGAAGCATGAATTAACTGGAGATAATGCTCAGCTCGCAAATAACAACTGTACAACATTGAAGGGAACAGCAGAAAAATGTTTTCTTCTATTGAATACTTTACTGTAAGAGATACTACATAATGACATGAAATATCTACAATAGTTTTTTAAGGGGGCATATTATAGTGATAACCCCTCTACAGAACTCACTGCAAAAAGGTTCTTTTTATTTGACTCCTGACTATTTGCATTTGAAAAGCAGTATGTGAATAAGTAAATGAAATAAGTACCTGTGTTTGTGCATTTCCACCTTCAAGCAAAGCAATACCAAGCAAAATGCCTTCTGAGAAAATTCTGTCATTTTTGGTGCTGACTATAACATCTATGACAAGTTCTGATGCACCTTCTTTATCTAGAAGGCACTGAATATCAAACATGGATACTCCAGACTTATCTGAGTCTTGTCCTACAAATCCACCTGTAAGGGAGAGAAATACATACCATTCATGTTTGCTTCATGCATGTATATTGAAACAAATCTATTAGGAAAAACATCCAGTAGCAATGAGATTCATTTAAACTCAAAATTCTGTTAGAGGCAAAATTCCTCTTGAAATGAAGAAGATGTTTGTGTGGAAGTGCCAATGTTGGTCCCCAAGCATAAGAAACAAAACAAAAACTCACACCACAGTTCTGTTAACAGCATTCAGACAATAAAGAAGATCAAAATGAAACTGATTTGTTCCCAGAACCCTGGTTTTAATTCCATTACTGCATACACTTAATATACACGCATGCCAGAGGTCTGAAAAAGCTTTTAAACCCACTTTTCTCAGGTGTAATCTTAACAAAGATTGCATACTCATAAGTCCACTCTGGTTATAGGTATGACCTTCCTAGATCAGTAACATCATGATAAGTTAACACAAGTTAACACAAATTAATACACATTAACTAATGATGTGATTCGAAGGGATTTTACTAAATTGTATTTACTCATTAAGAAGCCATATTTTATTATTACTCATCATCATATTTCCTGCTATACACACATTATACACATGTAACTGCACCTACTACATAAGGAAAAAATATGGCACTGTTTTAATCGAAGAGTATTGACAAAATGTTTCTGATTTTGTAACGAAGCCATGCATTTATATACACATTTTTCACAGAGAAAAGACAAAACACTAGTTCTGTATTCTAATGTTTGCTATGGAATAAACTGATGTACAAGACACTCAGTCCCTGTTTTTTTTTCCAGTATCAACACTAAAACACACAGAGGATCAGCCGAATGACATTTAGGAAAGCCCACAAATCTGGAAATGCCTTTAATATATGCTGATAATGCTATGGCCAGCTTTGTTATGGCGTGGCTCTACACTTCATTCATATTTCCTATGACATACATTATTTTCAGTTTTATCAGAAAGCATTTCATTGTAATCTACCTTGGCTTCTATAACACAATAATACAAAACTGAGGTTATAAGGAACACCCACTCAAACTTCCTGCTCACAGTAGTTACAGCAGGTCCTCACAGCCTTGTTTTGAAAGAACTGACATTCTACAGCCTCTCTAGGAAATTTATTTCATTGCTTAAGTGATACATCTGTGAAAAGCTTTTCCTTATATCTTATTTTTTTAATGTGCTAGTGGAGGATCTGGAATTTTAAAAAGTCTATTGGTTTCCAGAAACAGCAGTGGCTTTGTTTAAACACTGCATGCTTTGCTGGATTCTTGGATGTGGATTTATTAGCAAATGGTGTTACCAATCAGAATTGAACTAACGGACTGACTTGGGGGAATGGAGAGATTCGCTTTTTTAGTGCTGGCAAATGCACACCAGCCATCTGAGACAGGTGCACACAACCTCTCTTCTAATTGATTACAGAACTCGCTCCATTTATTTGCCAATTAAATCCCTGGAGCACATTCAACATGCCTTTTAAAAAGATGGTGCTGCTAGTTTTGTTTTTCTTAAATGATGTGTGTTGATTTACCTCCCACTTGTGCAGTTTTGCTGTAGCTGGTAGACAGAGGCCCATTCATACCACTTCCATATTCTCCTTTAAAGTAGCGATACAGGAGTATTTTCCTTAAAGTGTTGCCCTTCAAGAGAAACACAAAAATAACATAAGAAACTTCAGTATTTCCTTTGTTTGAAAAGCCAGCTGTTTATTTTTAGATACCTAATTTATTAGGTCTTTCCTTTATAATTAGTAAGCATACAAATAGAAGAGTTGTCCATAAAACAAGCATCTAATGGTCTTATCTAACACATTCCGTGGCAAGAATTCTAACATAGTGTTGTACAAGCTTTCTCTGAAGATTATTTTAAACTTACTGAAGATAAATCAAGTATCTCTACCTCAACAATTTCCACTGACTACCTGGAAGATGTGTATTTTGAAACAAGTTCTACAAAGAACCATTGCACTGCAGTCTGTGTGTGTCTGCCCTACCCTGCCATGGCAGTACTTTCTTCCTATTTTCTGCATCTGAGTAGTATCACTCTCTTTTCTCTGATCTCATATAATCCAACTGATCATCTGAAAGAAGCCACATCATATGAAATATTAAAACAGAGAGATGACATTTGATAGAAGAGCTTCCTTTACTTCCAAAACCAAAACCAGTCAATATTTGCATGCAGCTCTCTAAAGAGCTTCCCTTTCATTTTGCATATGTTCTGCAAAACAAGATGCACTGAATTAAGAGTGGGGGTACAATCACTTGGCATCTTCCTGTTGCCTTTGGTCTCCTGGGACACCTGCAGTCAACACTCATCTTTATAGAGGCAGCAAGTGACAATGACTGCAGGTATAAATATAAAATACTTGAGACTATTTGGAAATAAGTGTGGCAAGGCTTCCAATGTTTACATTAGAAGGAGAAAAATTATTCATTTCAACAGTTAGGCAGTAAAACAACGTGATTTCTTCTCTGCATTTACTCACCTGCTGATTTTAATGAAGAACAGATCTTAAAAACATGTATACCAGAAGCATTCTCTGTATTTACAGGGAACATACAGGTCACCAGCACCTGCAGTTCATTCTGTGCATCTGTGACCACCAGAGGCAGCAACAAGACCCAAAAATATCTCAGGAAATACAATCCACACTCATATGTCTCTGTTAACTTAGCAATATTTCCAAAAGCAACCAAAGGCCACCATGGGGCTTCAATGCTTCCTTCATGCATCTCAAAAAGCAATGGGCTTGTCCATCTCAAACAAGGGTCAGAATGCAGTAATCTGTATATGTAGGCTGGCAACGCAAAGAAGAAGTTCCTTCCTAGTTCTCGTATTCTGATGTTTTCATAGAGTCTACACAGTCTACAGAGTTCAGTCAATTAGCCAATAAAATTGCAAGATCTATATTAAAATATCAAAATCCATAAACACAATGGCTGCAAGAAAAATAAAAGCATTACCTACACATCTGTAGTGCCAAGAAATTTATTGCGTGAATCTGTCAGATGAACTTAAGCCAGCTGTGGTCTACACTACAGAAGAAGACCAAGAACCATCAATGTTTGAACCAGACATGGAGGCAGACTCTTTCCCAGTCTAGTTTGCAGTGGAGATTAATCCTGCACGCATGGGCAAGATACAGCTCATAAGAAATTTCAAGATTGCTGAAGTCTCTTAAAGGCATATATATCACAGAATCATAGAGCTTTGTCACACAAATAGGATCCACAGAGGAGAAATCCTTCCTATCACCTGACTAGGACCCAGCTCAGAATGAGAACTGCATCAAACACGCCTTTAATAAGAAAAGCTGGCATTTGCCATACCATTTGATTAACCACAAAGCTTGAGGGAACATCCTTAACTGGCTATCTGCGTAGTCTGCTGATGATAAACAGAGCGCCATGGTAAATTATATAAACAGTCACAGTGCAGTCACGGGAAGAAACACCAAAAGGCATCTATATGTAGTTAAAAATAATACCCACAGTCACAAGTTTTACTGTTCAATCAAAACAGCCTTTATTTTATCAGGAAGAATGCTGAGGACCATGAAATAGCATTTGACTAATAACCTGAACAATTTAGCACTTGCTCTCGTTGTCTATAAAAAAATTAACTGTTTGCACATCTCAGATCATTTTTCCTGCCTCGTTACCTTCAAAAGGCAACAGGAGGAGCAGCGATATGAATATGCTTCTCCAACCAGCTACAGAACAAGGAATCTTTTCCTGACTGTCTGCAAACTAAGACACAGACATTACCTCTTGACCCAAAGGAGTAAGTGCTCATTATTAGGATTTTCACTCTCTCTCCCTCTCTCTCTTAACCTCCCATGAATCCAGACACGCAGTTCTTAGAAGCCTAATTGCCAAAAGTCAACAGCATTGCGTTTGAAAATCAGGAACACAGTGGAACCTCTGCTTTGCCAAAGAGCTGTACCAAAAATGTGCCCTCAGACTCAGCCCCACATGATGCAGGCTTGGGATCTTCAGCCCCTTTGTGATGACCTTGGGAAGCCGTGTGACTTCCCCAGGTCATTTAGTTTCTTGTGAAATTAGCAGCCACAACAAAGAGAAGAAACTGCTCTCTGCAGCCCAGCAGCTCATACTGGAGCTGAGGAATGTACAGATGCTTATGCCGTATATCAGAAATTCCTGCCACCTCCAGCGCATGACTGTGTGAGGTATCATACAAAAAAATGCTAAAAAGACCCTGCTCCCAGGAAAAAAAAAAGTGCTGATCCTGCTGGCATAAGTGTGTGTGTGTGCTTTTGCGGGAATGCCAAAAAACAAAGTCAAGAATTGTCCCATCATCTGGTCGAGACAATCTGCTGCCAGGGCAAGCAAGACAGTCATGCCATTGGTGCCCTTGTGAACGATTTCCCAACTTAGCACAGCCACAAAATTAATATTGCCCAAAGCAAATGAGCACAGCGGTGGTATGAATAAGCAGTTTGCAGCAACCATTACTGACATTCATACAACTGAAGCAGGGGCCAAAAATAAAAGCACACTAGGCAGTACAGTGTTGTCTTCCCTTGACTATGTTCCTTCACACAGCAGAAATCCTAGCCTTCCAAGTCAAATCTCTCCCCCACTGGCTATAATAACTTGCCCTTATACCTCTTATTAGGGTATGGAAATGGTATGTAAACATCAGTCAGCTGACTGTAATCCTTCTATAATGGCTAGAACATTGTATAGCCCTGAAAAAAACCCACAATGAAACATAATAGTCTTATTGTTACCCATGAATACCACTGCATTGTGTCTAACAAAAGCTAGGATAAAGACTGAGGACACAAGAAAGCAACAAGTGGTTATTGTTCTTGCAGTTTTAAATAGCCTGAGATTGACAGACCAAAGTTTCCAATAGGGAAGAATTATTCCAATAGGAACATGTAGACATAAACAAATTACGATTTTCTCAGTATTTCATTATACTAGTTGGTCATTAAACTTGATTTAAATGCCTTAATAAAATGGTACATTCACTTTTTTTTTTCTTTGAGACTGCAACATGCTGGTTCCACATTGGGATAGGATGTTCCATGTGGAGAAGAAATGCCTGAGAGTGTTTGGAAGGTTTATCGTGGATACTTGCTTCAGCATGAGCTCCCTGTGCAACAGCACCAAGATTGTTTATACTGTCTCATATAACTTTGCACACTGCATAAGGAATTCGAGTACGTTAGAGTCGATGATGTTTCAAAGTTTGAAATGGTGGATCTTGGTTGTCTCTTTTGGCTTTCACTTGCAATAAAACAATGAGGTAGAAATGTTCAAATTACCAGAAAAGGCAGTCACGTCCAACACATATTTCTCGTATACAGTGGATGATGTGGCTACTGCCCTGTACTAATCCAGATGGATGCATGAATGTTATATTTCAGTAACTTCCATCTAAATATTACAGAGGAGCTGACTGGGCATCTGCTCTCCTAATATACGTTTTTGGAAATGGAAACAAAATCTCAGAGAACTATGAGAAATCTAATGTGCAATGACACGGTTAAAAACGTAAATATGATGACATTGATAAAACGTAAGCTGTGAGTTTTATATCAGTTCTGGGCAAAATAAAGTAATGGATGATTTTGAGCTCCATTAATGCAAAATTAAAGGAAACTACTATAAACCAGTAGTAGTTATAGTATTAGCATTGTGTCATAATAATTGTCTCAATATGGGGTTTAAAAAATAATAGACCTTCTCTAGTTTCTGATTATTATCTTCTCTGGTCTCACTCATGTTGAAAATATCATTCTGGTAAAGTCTGATAAAGTGGTGGTATGATACATTCGGTATAAGGCAAAAATGATGATTGAAAATCTACAGTGCTATAATCCCACAATGATACTTGCTAAACGGCTTAACAGCTAAGAGAGAATTGAATTTGAAACTTAGACCAAGAAGTTATAAATGAGTGCACAGGCTTCTAATAAGGAACCTCAAGAAATACCTATTGTCTGCCTGATATTTTTTTTAAGCAAATAGAAGAGCACAGAAGAATAAGATAATTTGTAAAGGACATTCAAAGAAAACAGGATGGGGTCAGAACATTTATAACAGTTTAGGATCATTTATTCAACTGAGGAGAAGCAAACAATTTGTGTCTCAGTATGTCCAGATACTTCTGTGTTGAGTTAAAGATGTCATAACAATAAGGAAGACCATGAAATTTAGGCCTTCATTCTAGGGAAGATCTGAAGGTCTTGGACAAAAATCAGCAGAATGACATTTTGAAAAAATCATGCCATTCTGGAAATTATAACCAGAGCTATAGAGTAGGATTCATAAAACATAAAACTACCTTACTTATCTATGTGTAGAGGCATGTTCCTGAAGGAATACTGCACCAAAAGTCTATAATTCAAGAAGAATTCTGATAAATTGGATTAGATTTGGAGAAGTTCTACAAGAGTGATTAGAAAATAAAACATACTTTCTCATCAGAAATTCAAGGTTTTCAACCTACTGAGCTTACCATTCTAAACATGAAAGATATGAACTCTGTTTCTGACTATCTGCATGAGAAAGCTGATAATGGATGACTTCAGCCTGCAAGATAAAGATGTAAGACACAATGCTTAGATGCTGAAGACAAATTTAGCTAGGAAAGAGATAGTTGAGTTTTTTCATTTGTTGTTTATGATTTTGCCTTTTGCCCCTGCTAATACATGAGGGCTGCTTCAAAAATAATGCCTCCTATTTTATTGTACTGGTCCACTATGGCAAAAGCAGATGTTGTTAGTGTAGCAGTAGTGGTTGAACCTTTCAGCCATCATGCTGTTATATGTTGTTGCTGTGTGACAGACGGCAGCAGAGGGTCAGCCTGACAAAATGGCATCTGACGTAGAAGTACATATGAAGCAACAGTGTGTCACTGAATTCCTCCGTGCAGAAAAAGTTGCACTCACTGACATTCCTGGATGCTTGTTGAGTGTTTACGGAGACCAAACAGCAGATGTTAGCACTGTGAAGTGGTGGGTGGTGCATTTCAGAAGTGGTAACAGTGACAGTGTGTGATCTCCACTGGTGAAGAATTTTATGACTACTCTGTGCGGGTTCTTCTTCACCACTGGTGAAAATGCATAGGTAATATGGGTGGTTATGTTGAAAAATAATGTTTTATAGCTAAGAATTTGCTTTATGAGACAGTGCTATTGTGTGCGTCGTATCTGTTGTCGTTCCCATGGAAATAAATAGGAGGCATTACTTTTAGAGCAACTTACATACAAAAGTAAGTGCACATAGCCATCAGAATATTTTAAGAAGAGGTGCACAGAGCTGCTCACAGTTACTAGATGATCATTAGATGGGTTCCCAAGCAGAGAGTATTAGAAGATCTTGTGATCTATATGAGGAGAACAAGCTAGGTGACAAAAAACATTCATTTAAATCTGTAATCTACTAAGTTTAAAGCCTGACTCTCAATGAAAGCTGTTAAAAAAAAACACAAGTTTTTTCCCAACACCTGTAAATGAAATTTCTGTTTTGCTTGATCTGAGCATCTGCTTGAGGATGATTTTTTGTTGTTTTTTTCCACCTGTTTTTTTGCTATTTTGTTCTATTTCCTTTGCTGATGAAACAGGGCAGGGGAAGGATGAGCTTTGTGCAAGTGTCCCTTGTCCCTTGTGAAGTTACCAAGTATGAAAGTTGTACAGTTCCTCAATAATTTATGGTTTAACCTAATCATGATATGGAAGATGGTATCAGTATTATCTCACCTCCAAAATGGATTAACTGAGGCACACAGCTACCAGGGACAGAATTGCACAAGGAAAAGCTTGGAAGAGAACTTCTGAGCTCTGACTCCTTCTATGGCCTCAAAGTGAAAAAATGCTGTCTTCATGCTGCCAGCAAGTTCCAAGGGGCTTAGAGAGTAGGGAGGTTGTCTGCTTTGGGGTGATGTTTGTTTATTTTCACAGAGTGAGATTTTTCCTGGTTTTGATCTTTTACAACAAGATGTTACAATAGCCAACTGATAGTTGACACTGATATATTTTGACCAGTAAAATATGACATCCAAGAGCAAACTTATTAGCACACTGGGGCATTTATTCACTCCCACAAAAAAGTATTTATAAAAATGAAGTTAGGTCCAGCTGTTGTCCAGCCCTGCTTTCACTAAAATCAATGGGAGCTTTGCCAGCAGCTTGAGGAGAAGGAGCAGACATGTACTTTGCCTGGCAAAAGTTTTTATACAATTCTAAAAAGAAAAAAAAAGAAGCCCACCACAAAATATGTACCAGACTTCATGACACAGTTCTCCTAGGAGAGCAGAACTGGCCACCCACCCACACCTCTCAGCTGTCTCTCATTAGGCAGAGACGCCTCACATTTTAAATGTGCCATTGTTTAATTCTACACAAATCTGGTATTAATCCCACTTGTCTTAATACAGCTTGCCTAAATCACCAATGCTAACTGATAAACCTGAGGTTGTGACTTCTGCGGAGACTCATTAACAGATATAGACAAAAAAGAATGGCAAGCATGAGCCTTCTCTAAAACCAAATGACAATGGTTGAAAAAAGTAGCTAACTTCATAACAGTCTCTTTGTTCTTCCCTTTACACATCCAGGTTTCATAAAGCTTCAAGATATAGTGCTGAAATATTGTAAAACAAATGCTATTACCAGTCTATTTTCAATATTGATAGTGAAAAGAATAGTGGATACATTGGAAGAAAAAAACAGTTTTTGCCTGGTAACCATCCAATTTCACACCCTGAAGAAGCTCAGGAAAATATCATTTTAAAAGAAAGATTTTTACTTTTATTTTTTTGCTATTACTACGAATACAGCAGCAGAAGAAAACTGTTTGGATTAGTGAAAACTCCAGCACTGCTGCATTCAGAATACAGTTTGATTTTGTATAAGATTTTACTACTGGGCCATAAAATATTATTATCAGTCAAAAGTCCATTCTTTTTTTTTTTTTCCAAATACAGGATATTTACAGTCATAACATTTGTATACATAGAACAGGTCTTTGTTATGGCAAATATCACTGTTAAAATCTCTCACTTTTCCTGTTGCTCACTTAGTTACATGGTTTTCATTTTTGCTCATAAAATGCATTCACAAAACTGATTTTTTTTTTAATTTTTTCACCTGTGTAATTTTTTCTTTACACCTTTGTCTTGTAGAAGGTAAAGCATTGAGATGCACAATAACCCAAGTTCTCCACCACTGAAAGAAAACAATGTAAGATTTGGCCATGATTGTTCAGAAGCATGTTTGACTGTCATATCAGTAACATACTGTAGAAAAAGACAAGTTCTGAAAAGCATAATTTTCAACAACTAAAATTATATCAATCTTCTGTTGCAGGGGGTAAACCTTCAAAGTGATGCACAAGGAGTTATGCACAAAAAATCCTATTATTTTTAAAAAAGATTTCTGTATGGAAGTCCCTGCACTCTCCAAGGAAAATTTACTCCTAAGTGTCCTAATGTGAATGTTTACAAAAGTAGACAATTTCTAGATGTATACTTATGAGTACCACCACGCTTTGACATTTTAAGAGCAATTTGAAACTGGTAGCTAGGGAAAAAATATTAAGAGTAACCAAATAGTATTTTCATTACGTTGCTTTGTTTCACTGTCTTGCTGTTGTGTTGAACTTCAAAGCCCAAGCACTACAGACACCTGATTTACTAGATAAAAGATGCATTGCAGTGGTATTGCTTATGCTATTTTGAATTAGATACGCTAGGTTCTTCACTGTTGATTTAGGATTATTAAAGTGGCTCAGGAGGCACTTCAGGATTTCAGTTTTCACCAATTCATTTTTACCCATCACCAGCTCCACTGATTTCTCAATTTCATCCTTTTCTACTAGCTAAGATTGATGAAGAGACTTCAGAAATATACGCAGAATTTGTGCTAAGGCATTCCAGATAGTCACATCACCACTTACGTATGAAGGAACCTTTACATTTGCTAAAACACATTATCTTCTATTCAGATTACCAAAACTCAGGAAATCTTTCAGAGGACTTGCCACAAGTTCTGGGCTGAATAAATAACAAATAAGTACCTTCTTGTTTTACCATGGATATGCCATTAAACCATGATATGTACCACCTCCTCAAATAGGTAAATGCATTCCCTGATAGTCTGAACTACTTATTGAGAGCTGCTTTTTTTTGGTCAACTGGTGTGTTGTTGTTGTTGTTGTTTTTGAGACTGTGATATTAAAAGGAAGCAATTCTCAGCATTAATTTACTGCTTCCCACAATCTCCTGCTCTGCACTGGTGACGCAGTCACATCTCAAGTTCCGTGAACAGTTTTGGTGCAACAATAAGAAAGACATAAAACTACTAGAGAGCATACAAAGCAGGGCTGCTAATATGGAGAACGGTCTAGAGGGCAAGACATGTGAAGAGCAGCTGAGGTCCCTTGGTGTGCTCAGCGCAGAGCATAGGAGCTGAGGGGAGGCCTGACGGCGGCTGCAGCTCCTCACAGGGAGTGGAGGGGCAGCGCTGAGCTCTGCTGTGTGTGACAGCGACAGGGCCCGAGGGAACAGAAGTGTGTGTGAGCATGCACATCCACTTCCAAGTATACTTGCATTTTTAGGTGCCTAAAGACTGTCTAAATTCAGGCCTTCAACGGCCTAAAAGAAAGGATCTGAACCTACTACTGTAAAGGCCAACATACAAAAGTGGGCCAAGGGAGTTCACAGTCTTACATTCTGGCACAGAGCGTGGCCACTGAAATCAGCTGGTCAAAGGAAATCTATGCAGCTCCTACCCAATCAGCAAAACTGGAGCAGCTAAATAAAATCAACCTTGGGGTAGACCAGACAGCAGCAATATTTAAATGGCCAGCTTATCAGTGGTTTACAGAAACACAATCTTAGCACTTATCTTGATGGAAAATGAGCATGCACCAGCTCAAAAGCATAGCTTGGATGGGGTCAAGATGCAGTACGAGATGGCCTAGTGTTATTTGCAGTGATAGGCAGATTCCTCCTTTGCTATACTGCTCAGCATTGCAAAGAAAACAAAACATCTTGCTCTGTTTCTATACAGAGGAGAACAATTTCCACCTGGAGCAAAGCCAGCTCCTGCACTGATTGCACTGTCTCTCTGAAAACAGGAGGCACTACAGACAAACAGGAAAGCAGAACTACATTAGAGAATACTACAAGTCTAGCACTTGGTCATTTCTAACTATCCATTTTGACATGGATGATTTAGAAATACCTGTAATTAATGTTCCCTGAATTAAAACAAAACTACAGCAGTTTGAAAAATTTCCCAGTAAACTTAATTGGGAATTATCCACAATTGTTAACTCTCTCAACTGCGTTATCATTTTCATTATGGTTGGTACTTTAAGTTCTGCACCTAGATTCCTATGCTTCTATGAGAATTCTTATTCTCATTTAAAAAAAAAAAGAAATCCACACACAAAACAAAACCACACACACCATGAAATTTCTACTGCTCCAGGTCCCAGAAAAAGTACTTGAAAATGTGAAATCTTTGTGGTCAGAGATGGAAGGCCCAAAAGAAGAAGAACTAAAAAAACCCGAAATATGTTGCTGGGTTTTTGATCATTAAGAAACCAAACCGAAGTAATTTCATCATCTTTAGGAGCCTGACGGATGACTTTGATTGCCAGAGGTTGTAAGTATCAAGTAAGTATTTTAAGCAACCTTCTTCAGCAGACTTTTTGACTCTGCGTGTTCAGAGGGGCTCAGATTCTTGCCACTGACACTCAGCAAATGCAGTTGCTGACATTTGGCTGTAGTTGCAAAGCACTCGGTATCTTCTTCCTCATACAGCAGATCAGCAAACCAGTGCATCCACTTGCAGCAAAAGAGCCCAAGTAAATAGGAATTAATAATGATCCAGGATTACAAGGTAAGGCCGCCCCAGAAGAAAAGGATCCCCTCCAAAAGTATAAGAAATGGTAATTTCACAATTACAGAATCACAGAATCACAGAATGACCCGGGTTGGAAGGGACCTCAAGGATCATGTAGTTCCAACCCCCCGGCCTAGCAGGGCCACCAAACATACACCTTTACTAGATCAGGTTGCCCAAAGCCCTGTCCAACCTGGTCTTGAACACCTCCAAGGACGGGGCATCCACAACCTCCCTGGGCAGCCTATTCCAGGACCCAACCACTCTCCTAGTAAAGAACTTCCCCCTAACATCCAACCTAAATCTTCCCTCTTTTAACTTAAAACCATTTCCCCTAGTCCTGCTATTATCAGCCCTTTCGAAGAGTTTAACCCCCCCCTGGGAGTAAGTTCCCTTCAGGTATTGAAAGGCTGCAATGAGGTCACCCCGCAACCTTCTCTTCTCCAGGCTGAACAAACCCAACTCCCTCAGCCTGTCCTCATAGGGGAGGTGCTCCAGCCCCCTGATCATCTTCGTGGCCCTCCTCTGGACCCTTTCCAAAATCTCCATGTCTTTTTTGTGCTGAGGGCTCCACACCTGGACACAGTACTCCAGATGGGGCCTCACAAGAGCAGAGTAGAGAGGGACAATCACCTCCCTATCCCTGCTGACCACCCCTCTCCTGATGGAGCCCAGGATCCCATTTGCTTTCTGGGCTGCCAGAGCGCACTGCTGGCTCATGTTAAGTTTCTCATCTATCAGGACCCCTAGATCTTTCTCTGCCGAGCTGCTCTCAAGGACAACTCCTCCCAGCCTGTACAGGTGCCTGGGGTTCTTCTGGCCCAAGTGCAAAACCTTGCACTTTGCCGTGTTGAACCTCATTAGGTTCACCTGAGCCCAGCTTTCCAGCCTGTCAAGGTCCCTCTGAATGGCATCTGTTCCCTCCTCCATATCGCTCCATATCCACTCAGCTTGGTGTCATCAGCAAACTTGCTGAGGGTGCACTCCATTCCCTCATCGATGTCATTAATAAAGATGTTAAAGAGCACCGGTCCCAAGACAGACTCTTGAGGGACACCGCTTGTTACCGGCCTCCACCTGGACATAGAGCCATTGACCACCACCCTCTGTCTGCGGCCTTTCAACCAATTGCTTATCCATCTAGTTGTCCACCCATCAAATCCACTTCCCTCCAATTTGGAGATGAGGATGTGATGGGGGACCATGTCAAAGGCCTTGCTCAGGTCCAGGTAAATGACATCAGTCGCCTTCCCTTCGTCCACCAACGCCGTCACTCCATCATAGAAGGCCACAAGATTAGTTAAGCATGACCTTCCCCTGGTGAAGCCATGCTGGCTGTCTAGGATCACGTGCTCGTTCTTTATGTGATCAAGCATGTTGTCCAGGAGGATCTGTTCCATAATCTTCCCAGGCACGGAGGTGAGACTCACCAGCCTGTAGTTACCCGGGTCCTCCCTGCTCCCCTTCTTGTAAATGGGAGTGACGTGACCCTTCCTCCAATCATCCGGGACCTCACCTGACAGCCACGACTTCTCAAATATGATGGAGAGCGGGAGCAATTAAAATAAACTTCATTAAGATCTGAGCCCTGTTGCTGTTCTAGTAAGGGCTATGCTGCCACTAGAAAGAGTTGGGCTCTAGGATGACCTGAACACTGAATTCCTTGGGAGGCTGGAAAAGATGAATTTGGCGAGTTTATTCTCCAAGAAAGAAGAATCAGTTGCCCATCTTGGTTCCAACACTATACTATGCCAACCTACTTCAACTTACATTAATGTCATTAACAAGCTAAGCACTCATCCAGATGCAACAGGATATACCTTGGCTTTAACTATGGATTCACAAAACTGAAGTGACTGGACCTTGAAGTTGGTCTTTCTTGACATGTCTGAAGTTTTTTGTAACAGAATTTTTCTTCCAAATGACAGACATTCTGAATTTTGTAGGCATCTCTTAGTAGGAAAAGTTCTCAATTTTCAAAGCAGTTCTCAATCTTCCCTTTTAAATTAGATGCCGATATTAGCTTTCTACTCTTGGAGCCTAAGATTTCATCAGCTCCAACAAATAAATCTAATAATGCCCTTTGAAGAGTGCTGTGAAATGACTCCGATTTTGAGTTAACACTGCAGCAGAACTTTCATAAACCTGTTCTATTAACCAAAGCTGTTGAATGAAACTGAAACATTGCTAACAGAGTAGCATTTTGTTTTTAATAACTTTCAGAGGTGTATTGGCTGTCAAACCAGAGCTCAATAGTTTCTTAGCTGTCTCTGTATTTTAGGAGTAACAGTAATTTCTAAATGATAAGTTTCATAAGACCAGGGAAAAAGTTGTCTTCTGGTTTGAACAGAGAAAATACACCACTACCACACAGTCAAGCAGCTCTAGAATTGGTTGAAAAACTGACCAAAACTTTCCTGAAATTAAATCATCTGCTTCAAGTTAGAGTCAAAGGAGTGACAAGAGACACATTTTCAAGAGACTGTCTCAGCTTACTACATTCCCACTAGTAAAAGACAGATTCATGTTTATATAAAATTTAATATGCAAGCTGTTCACTCATAATATTAAATTGCCCCTTTATATTTAATATTTGCTAAAATTGCTGAGTTATTTATGAGAGAGATTAGATTGCTGCACATGTGCAGTGGCTGGTTCATCATAATACATTTTAGTATACATTTATTACAAAGCTGTTGTCATTATAATGCCTACATTTCTATTGCTTCTACAGATAAATATATTATCACTGGAATGTTCCTACACATATAGTATGTAACTATGGTAATAAAAAGTCATGTGCATCTTTAGAGCTGTTAAGGATCGTGTACACTGATGGTGAAACCTGCTCTGGAAATCCTACAACTGATTGCAAATTTTCTACTATGTTTCAAGAGTGATGATATCCTCACTAATGACATCTCTTAGATAAATAGCATGCCAGAATCCCAATACTAGGGCTCATATGCATTATGAAAACCAAGATGAACTTTACAGTTGCAATAATTGGAAATTCAACTATGCATGCATGTCTACCAGTCTGTGCTTTGAAAGAATTACTAAACCAAACCCAACAACAATCCTAGGAGCTACATAATTTGCAGCTCAGTCTATTCTAACTATTAGTAAAAATCTCTATTCTGAATGCGGCACTGCTGCTCCTTCTAATTAGCATATCTCTGTGAAAACCTTGATAAAGCTCTAATGGGATGGTAAACAGCTCAGACAAAGCTATTGCTCTAAATTAGATCAATGGTACAATTTTATCCGAAGTTCTGTGTCCACAAGAAGTTGCCATTTCCCAGCATGATCAGAGGAGTGCTACGAGGACATAAGAGTCGTGGAAAACATGTCATACAAAAGATTCAGATTGCTCACCTTGGAAAAAAGATGTGACAGCAGAACAGAATAATATGAATGGTAAGGAAACAGAAGGTAAACATTACTACTTCCTCTATTACATAAGAAGGTGTCTTTAATGGAACCCGGAGATGGCCAATAAAAAAGCGATACAGAAACACTTTTTAACTCACACATAATTAGATGGCAGAACTCATTATCTTGGGAAGTCACCAAGACCAAGAATTCAGCAAGACTCAAAGAGGATTTGTGCATTTCTATAGACAACAAGAAAAAACAGCTACAATAGCAAATGTTAAAAAAACAACTATGGGAAACAAAATCTCATGCTTTAGGGGCCACAGATTTATGATCTTACTGTTAAGGATTATCCCAAGACATCAGGAAGAATAGAAAACTTCAGTTCTGCCTACAGTGGGGATTCTTAGACTTTCTTCTGAAGCATCTGGTGATGGCCACACAGAGAGACAGCACTCTAATCCTCTGGTCTGATCCTCTTTGGCAATCCTCATGTGTTTAAAAGAGAACATGAAGTATAACAAGTCTATTTGTATTAGATCCAAAAACCAGTGCAGTGCAATCTAGATTCAAGAGAAAAATTGTTTTTATTAAATCTCCAATGAGGAGACACCCAGAGCTGAGCATTACAGTCACTCAAAATATCAGCTGGAACTCTACACTGTACAGGAAAAAAAAACAACACAGAATTGCCATGCAATGGAGTACATTAACAAAGTCCTCACATTTACAAGGTCTGCATTTCATCTATCTGTCTTCATCTTTGCTTAGGAAGATAATGCAGCCGTGTATAAAAATGATGGCAGGTAGAAACCACTGCAGTGTTTGAACAAAAGGCAGATTCTTAGAGAAAAGCTCCAGGCTTCACTATTCTGTGAGAGGAAGACATTCTGCTGGTGTTGACCTCTGTACCTGACTTCATTTGCTTCAGCCAGGTAATTCTCCAAAGTTGTCCTCCTACCTCCCACTGCTCATTTTTCTGTTCTTCTACTAACAAAGTCCAAAATACTTCATTCTCTTAAACACTAAAGAATGCCTTTGCATGGCAGAGACATTCACAGCATCAGACTTCTCAGTTCTGATGACAGCCTATGAACACCAGATCCCTCATTTAGCCCTAAATAACATTGCCCAGAATGTCACCATTATTTAGTTCCTTTGATTAATTACAACTTTGCAATGACTTTGTTGCATAAATTGGTTTCCTATACATATTAAGCGCCTTTCTGTCTCTGTGACTCCACTCAATGATGAAATGGCTTTTTGGCTGCTAAGGATCAAGTGTCACCTATGCAGATGCCTCTGCCTACATACCTAATGCTCTTCTGTGACGTAAAATTCACTATATGTAGGAAGAAGTATTAGTATTCAAACTGTGGCATCCAGAGCTGCCAAGACCCAGCCAAAAGCTTGATAGATTTATGTGGTGCAAAAGGCATGATGTACAAGACAGAGAGGGTCTGGATTTTGTCTCTCCTGCTTTGCTGTCTTCCATCTTTTTTCTTCCTTCTTGTCCCTCTGCATTTGCTTTTTTCCTCCCTGCCTCCTGGCTAAACCAACAATGTTATAATGCCACATGTGTGACCGTTGATGTGCAGCTTCTCCCTCTCAGTAACTGGTATTCATGTCTCCTTGTTTCACAAAACAGCTCTGCAGGGGATTGGAAAAGGGCACCAGGATATTAGTTGGACCTGTTCTTCCACCTTCACATTCAAGTTACTAACTAGAACAATAAGAATAAACACACTGGATGATTCATCACAGCAAAGACATTGGAACTGACAGAACAGACCCAAGATGAAGCAAAATGGTGTCAAAAAAAGGACGGGACAGGCTGAAAATGACAGGTGAGACAACTTTACCAAGGATTTTGCTCAGGCTTTCTTATATACTGTTAAGTACCTCTGCCAACAGCAACAACTCATTATAGATTAGAAAAGGAAGAAATCATCAGTAAAGATGCATCTTACAAATATTTCTCAATTTTGCAAATCAACAAGAAGATGAGGAAAGAAAAGGACTTCGACTGCAAGGAAAGCCAAAGGAAACAGAGTACTCTGAGTATATGACAGAGGATCGAGATGAAATGGTGCTGTTTTAAGCTTCACACTAGGATGATTCTTCAGTGGTAAACTAGAAATTTTAATATGGAATTTCCTTGTAGAGAAGCCCTTAACATTTTCAGTGCAAGACTTAGGTCTGGGCAACAGACTTATATACAGTGATAAAGGCTTTATACATTGTTTCCATTAGCAGAATGAAGAGGCTCAAACCGCCAATTAAATATGAAATTCTATTAAAAAAAGACTCTGAGCCAGTGTCTCTTTAAAAACACAGGAGCACTGAACTGAGGCAGGATCTGGGAAGGTGCGTGCTCTGACCTACCCAGGAAGGCAGGCTGAGGCCCTGTGTATAGGCCAGTCAGTTACCATGGCTACCTCACTGCTCTAGGTGTACGAGCTAAACACTGCAAACAACTTTGCAGCATTAGGCTACCAGCCTCATAAAAACACTGCAAGATAACAATGAATTCCGAGATGAACGCTGTCATCTGCTTCTTGATATGAGAATAAAATTTTATATCATAATGTAAAAGTCAGAACCAGAACTGGGAGGAAATTGCCAGCTCCTGCTGGCCTAACTCCTGAGAGATGCTACAGACCTGAGCCATGCTACCAATAAAGGGACTGCAGGCAGGTGTAGCAATAAAAGCATTGCAAGTAAGCGGCTTGCCTCCAAATATTGTCCTTCTGCCTCAAGTTTTACTCAAATTACACAACGCAGGCAGAAAGAGTTAAAACAACTAAATTATTGATTAGAAAAAGCTTTCCCTGGGAGCATGTTACTCTGTAAATAACTACCATGAGGTTTATGGGTTCATACTTGCTGAGTATATTAAAGGACAGCTATTTCACATTAAAAATTATACTGTGTCCCCACACCTTAAACAGATCACTGTGTCTTTTTGGGGAGATGCTAAATGTGCCTGGTGGCACCTGGTCGCATGCCTCGTGAATGCCTCTGGGAATCAAGAAATGCTAGAGGTTTCATAGCTGGACATCTAAGGCTTCACCATTGTAAGTCCATCCCTCAGCCTAAATATCATTCCAACTGGTAGACAGCTACTCTCAATAGGAAAGAAAATTTGCATCTTACTTCTATGTTTAAGGGTTGCAAAGGATGGTCTCCCCTGTTCACCCAACTATCTGATCTAGTGATCAAATAGCCAACCAATTTTGAGATGGTGAATGCATCAGTTTCCTCTCACACCTAGACAAAAAATTCACAAGAAATCACTTGTGAAACTTTCTTCTACTTTTGGCATTAAATCATAGACAAAAGCAATTCAGGTGCAAGCGAGGCCAGTGTAATGTTTCAGGTGATGAAAAATTCATCTTAAGGAGATTTATGATAATATAAACCATGGGTGTCCAACCTTTTGGCTTGCCTGGGCCACACTGCATGAAGAGGAATTGTCTTGAGTCACATATGAAATATATAATATAGTTCATTTCTATAAGTAACAATTGATTTTATTATTTTTTTATGAAGACACTAAGAAATGAGAACAACAAAAACATAACATTAGTGGGATATTTGACCTTGTTTTTGTGAAACTAATGCATCAGTCTGGTTCAGTGGCAGTGGCTGCAAGTCTTAGTGAGTTCTTAAAGTGTTTGTTTGAGATTTTTGATGAAATTTTACTCTTCCTGTGATTCATCCTCAAAAATAGATGTTCACAAATGTACATATTGCTGAAAACTGTTCACTTGAATAAGGCATAACTGTGAGCTTTCTCTGGTAAGAGAGGTCTTATATAAGTCTAGTAAATAGACTTACTGAGTTAAACATCTGATTGCAACTCTATACAATCCATTTGAAAATTCACAGGCAATGTATTTATATGGACTGAAAATGGAGTTGCAAATAGACTAAAAAATTAAGGATTTTTTTTGCAATCTTGAGACATATTCTCAAATTCCTTTATCAAAATGGAAAGTAAGGCTGTGTTCATAGGGCTGGATTAGCCAACACATCAAAATGCATAAAGTTATTTGCCATAACTTGCCATAATTTAAGTTTCATTTTGAATGTTGTTACTGTTTAAAACATAACACAGATATGTTTTTTTCACCTTGAAGAAGCACATTTATCTCATTAAAATGAGTGGTCAAATCCATCAAAAATGCTAAATCTGTGAGGCATTTTTCATCTTCATGTTATAGCATGAAGTTTTCCTTCTGATTCCATAAATGACTTGATTTCACTTTGTAAATCATAAAATCTTCTTAGCACTTCACCCCAAGTTAGTCACCGTCCTTCAAAAAAGTAAATGATGCTCCTACAAACAGCATCCATTCTTCTTACTTTTAATTCCATCCTGCAACTGGTGATAATATAAGCCCTTGGACTTAATGAAATTCACACCTTTGATGTTGATTTGCACATTAGACATTTTTAAAGCTTTTTTACCTGAGTTTTCTTGATGTATATTGCAGTGATATTTCATCAAACATGAGTTGCCACTGGCAATTGCATCATCTATTAATTTTGTAAGTCCCTCTTTTTTACCAGCCATTGCCAGGGCACAATCAGTAACTATACCAGATACATTGACAAAGGTTAAAGAAAATCACTTTAATGCAATTTTCAATGCTTCGTGCAAACCAAGAGATTTAGTTGTGTCATTCAATGGCACCAAAGAAGTCAGTTCTCCAGTGACATTATATTTATTAGCCATACCCCTAATACAAATCACAAGTCGAGCTGTACCTGTAGCTATACCACCACTATCTTCGTCTATCACCAAAGCATAAAATCCGAAAGTAGCAAAATTACTCTCCAAATTTCTTTTGATAGATTTTCCTATTTCTTCAATTCACCTGGCTACAGCCTAGTGAGATAAACTGCTTTTAGAAAAATCAGGTTTTTTTTATCAGGACAAATGATATCTGGTATGTTTTCCATACATTGCTTAGTAAACTCACCATCAGCTTTGCTCACCAAGCAGAACAAGTGCATGCCATGTGCAATACACACAGGTTTCAATTTGTCTGAGTGTGTGTGGCAGGCGCAAGAGGTGAGTCAGCCCTGCAAGGCTGTGGGTCGGACATACCTGACATAAACTATTCCCCATCTAGGAGCTCATATGGATTGAATGCAGTTCTTATAATTGTTACTTACATCGCTAATTAAGATACTTCTTCAACAAGATTACAGATGGATTTATTGCAAAGCTAATAGCTGAACCCTTTAGGCTGCTAAAAGACAATGTGCTGGAGCAGTTGCTAGTTACAAACTAAGAAGAACACAGAAGTTTGAGCTGATTTCATCTTCGGACAGGTGTAACTGTCAGGTACATTCAGATCAGAAGATTTGATTAAATACAGATGTACACCACTAGAATGTTTCATCATCAGATAACATGCATTCCTCCCACTTTCTGTATTCCTCTCTAGGAGGGGAAAGTGGACTCCTTCCATATTTTGTACAGGGTATTTGGCAGTCAGTGAGTTTCAACACTGCAATGCATTTTTCACTGAAGGCACCGTAAGGTTGTGCTAAGGTAGAATGACCCTTCAGCTTTAGTGGCATGTACTGTACAAACACAGAGGTTCATGAGCAAAACTAAACTCTCTTCATCCAAATGACTGATGCTCTGTATCTACCTCATAAGAAATCACTTTTTTAATATCCACCTCTCTGCATGTTCGTAATTGCAAGGAACAAAAACAGATCACATAAATAACATAAGTAACTGATTCTATCTGCAAGCTAAGCGGGGAGATGTGAAAGCAGCAGAGCACCACAGCTTATCTGAGGGGAGTGTGGGTGCTTAGATCCCCACAGTCAGAGCTACTGGCAAAAAGAATTCCTTGGTTTCAATCTGAGCTCTCCTCATCCACCATTCTACTGCAACTACCTTTGTTCTGTAACAGCAAGGAGCAGCTGCAATGACCGAGAAACCCCTAAAGCAATAAAGACAACCAGTTTTTTGGTGGACAGGCATAGAAAACTTCCTAGTTGGTTCTTAGTAATCCTTCTTACAGAGCTCAGTCAGTACAAAGCTACAGCAAACACAGAGCAGGCAATGCTAATAGCAAAGGTGAGAGAAAAGTGTGGCCAGAGTGGTGCCATTATTGCTCTGATTTCATTAAAGATCTTTTCACCTGGCTTTGCCCAGGTGGCCAAGAGGGCCAACGGCATCCTGGACTGCATTAGAAATAGCATGGCCAGCAGGAGCAGGGAGGTATAACCATCCCCCTGTACTCAGCACTGATGAGGCCGCACCTCAAGTACTGTGTTTGGTTTTGGGCACCTCACTGCTAGAAAGACATGGAGGCCCTGGAGCGTGTCCAGAGAAGGGCAACAAAACTGGTGAGGGGTCTGGAGCACAAGTCCTATGAGGAGGGGCTGAGGCAGCTGGGATTGTTCAGTCTGGAGAAGAGGCTCAGGGGAGAACTTATTGCACTCTACAACGTCCTGAAGGGAGGTTGTGATGAGGAGGGGTTTGGCCTCTTCTCCTAGGCAACAAGCAGCACCCAAGGAAATGGCCACAAGTTGTACCAGAGGAGGTTTAGCTTAGACATAAGAACTTTTTCTCTCAGAGTGGTCAGGCACTGGAATGGCTGCCCAGGGAGGTGGTGGAGTCGCCGTCCCTGGCAGTGTTCAGGTGGTGTCTGGATGAGGAGCTGCGAGATACGGGTTAGTGCTTGTGGTAGCAGTGGTAGTGGGAGGATGGTTAGACTAGATGATCTTGCAGGTTGTTTCCAACCTTGTGATTCTATGATTCTAAGGGGACCTGGATCAGGTGCAAAGGTCACCACCTTGTCGTTCCCTGATCTGTTTTTATCTAATCCCAACTGTCTGTTTCTGCATATTTGCACTCCATGAAGGACAAAAAAAACCTCAAATCCACATAAAAGCGACCACAATTAATATAGTAATGAGAGGAATTAGTGAGGTAGGCAGGAGAAATAAATGAGGAATTTAAACATGACATTTTAAACTTGGTGTTTTCCCTTCTCACAATGTTCCTTGCTATTTGAAGTAAACAAACATTCAAATAAAAGCCTGTAAGTAACTATGGTTATAATTATAGTAATGATAATCTTAGCATCCAAAGAGAGGGAAAGCAAGGTACCGAAAAAGCACATTAAAGCTTTGCTTGTTACACTGAATATGCTGCATGTCTAAATCCATCACATAACGCTGTGCGAGTTCTAAGAAGCACCACCTGATTTTCTGGATTCTGCCTGTGCTACAGTTTAGCATCAAAGAGAGCATTTAAAAATATTTCATTATGTGCTGTGTTGGCTGAGATTTGTTGCTGTTCCTTGCCCTTCTAATGAAGAGATTAGGTTGATTTACAGAAAGACTTAAGCTCGGTGTTTTCTTAGAGAAAGAATCCCACTCCTCCTCATTTAAAAGCTGCTAGCTTTGCTGTAGGTGGTAATTATGTTGAGGGTGAATTGCTGTGGTTTCTGTCTGGCAACATGCAGCACTGGCACACGCAATCCCCACACTGTCTGGAAACAGCATTACATCAAACCATCGCTAGTGTCTTACACAACCAGCTACAGCTCTTTGAAATCTGTCAGCTTCAGTGACTTGCTATGGCTCTCACGCTTCTCAGACATCAGCTTTATCACATTCACACAGAGGTACTGGACTCCTTTAAAAAAAATCTGGAAGCTTCAACCCTTAATGCAATTTAATATCTTACGCAGAAAAAAACACATACAGATACATATCAAACAGCAAACAACTGCTCGGCTTTAACACCAAATCTGAACTCAATTCATGGCAAACTGTGGCACAGCCATGCAACGCTATGGACAGAAACATCAGAAAACACGAAACAAAACAGCACCAGAAAAGGAAACTATACAGTGCTGCTAGGGAAATTAGCTAGTGAATTAATTTGATGCTAGCCTAGGGATCCCTAACACAGGGCAGCACTGCACACTGTAAACAGGCACATCTCACAGTTAAATCTAAAAGCCATGGATCAGATTCTTATCTAATGCAGTTCTGTTGGAATTCCTGCACCAAAATTAAAACACCACTGAGAAATCTCAAACCAAGGCTGGCGTTCAGTTTCATGTCTCCAGTTGTCAGGTAGTAATCCCATGTTCCGTGAAGACCCACACATACATAGTTTCCTCTGAAATCAGTGGAACCAGACATCCAGTAGGTAACTGCTCAGCCCAGAGCAGCTGCATCTGCTCCAGCATCATAGCTGCATCTTAAGAAAGCAATAGCCTAAGCCACAGAATCACTGCATTTTCTACACCATTTGAAAACAAACATGTTGTACTTTAACAAAAAATGCTGTAACTACGTCCTTGGAGGATTGTTGTTCTGTACCAAAGAATTATTCTCCTTCCCTCCCCTCCCATCCCCCACTTCCCTCCTCTATGAATTAGTAAATGAATTTCTGCCACAAGCCCTCAAACCATATTCTTCCCAATCAAAGAGTAAAATGATACCCAAGAGAGCGAGGCAGCACAGAACCAGTGAGATCCTGCAGACAGCTAGACTGGATGGAAAGCTCCTGCCACTGCCACACACAGATGGGCACACAAAAAGCCTATGGGGGTAAAACAGGACAATACCAGAAAAGGGTATTGCATCCAAATGACACTGCTGGAAAATGTCCCCCTGGAAGTGGACAGCTGAATCATTTGCAACCAGACGAAAAAGGACGATACACAACAAAAGACAGTACATGTAATTTAATAAGTAAGCACAGATTTTTTTTTTCTGACCCTGCACTAGGAGTTTGGGAGCCATCCGTTAAGGGCAGGGTCCGTATTACGGGAGAATCCAGTGTGCGCACTTTGGGGCGAATACATTACAATCCGCATATATTTTCTGGGGAAGTGAAGCCTGCAGTTTTGCTCAGTGTCTGCATTTCAGCGTTTTAGCAAATGGGGGGTGTAATGTGTGCCTGCAAACTCAGCCAGAGTACAGATCCAAGAAGACAGGATTCTTATAACTAGTGGGGTTTTTTTTGTTGTTGGTTTTGTTTTTTTGGTTTTTTTTTGGTTGGTTTTTCTTTTTTTCTTTTTTTATTCTTTTTTTTTTTTTTTTTTTTTTTTTTTGGTAAGATGCAGTGCTACAGGGCTAAATAAAAAGCTTTTCAAAAAGTCACTGCACATAGCACAAGAATAAAGTGCTAGTCCCAGCAGTAGCCGCACAGCCGGTATCCACATTGTACAACAATTGCACAGCTCAAATCGTGACTATGAAAGGACAGCCTGAGCAGCAGGTGGGATGGGGGGATGGCAGGGGAGCCCATACCTGAGCACCTCTCTAGCCAATCCATCTGTTCATCAGTCATGTCACACGAGCTGTTCCCTGGCAAGGAACATCCAGAGGAACAGAGAAGCTAGAAATGCAGGTCCCAGGCAGAGAAAGCAGCTGGCAGGCATCTGTAATTGAATTCCAGGAGGACTTGGTCTATTTTTGAAATTCTCTGTAGGTTGGCTTTTTCACTTTTTTTCCCCCACAGGTGAACATTTCCAAAACTCGACACGATTTTAAAGTTTCATTACATACTTCTATGAGATCCAGTACCATGTAAAATCCTGCGAGAGCAGCAATGCACGAGTTGTCAAGAGCCTGATTTTAAAACTCTGCACTAGGGAGGGGGAAAATGAATCAGTTCTACCTTTAATTATATACTGTAAGGGTAAAGAGCTTTTCTTCTACAGCGCATACACATAAACCTCTCATACTGTACTTACAGCCTAAGCCAGAGTGACACTGATTTTCTATCACTCAAAAATAAAACAAATTCCACTGCTGTTATAGATACGCCATATTTCAGCAGTATCTACTAGCCCATAGCTTTCAGGGCATATTGATAGCCAAGGAACGAAGTCCTACAAACCATCAAGATGTGAAGAATCTCTTTATGTTTTTTCCATAAGTGGTATCTGAAGGACATGTTTTCACTTGACCAGTCTAATGTCATACAAAGCTACAAGCAGAGCTAACCAGGACTTCTGACTTGCTTTTGTTTGTAAGCACTCTAACCTGCTCAAGTTGCTTTAGAGCTTTCTGCATCTTTAGAGCTCCTCTACCTGCTATAGTGCCTGTTAAACAATAACTGGAGCCCCAGTATTCTTGCACAGCTTTCAAGAATAGCTGCCATCATTTCTGAGTGGGAGCACGTGGTCAGAATTGACAGTCAAAGATTTCTGTCTCTGCTCACCTTCTTGAGCACTGCCTCAGCTCCTTAGCTCTGCAAGCAGGTAATGATGCAGGGTTTAGGAGCACTTCCTTACTTTTCCTTGGATGGATTAGTGATGTATGGGTGAAAAGATCCTAACTGCAGCTTGGAATGGCTGCTGTGCAGTACTATGAGCTGCTACTAGAGCTGCAGAGGAGTTTGCAATTCAATCATAGCAAACACCAGTCTGAGCTATACTCATTTATTTCTTGAGTTGCTGCAGCAAGTTAAATTCTGTGATGATAATGAGCAGACACCAACCGCACCACCAACTCATTAAATCAATTCAGTATCCACTCGTTAGCAAACACATTTGTGCAGTCTGGATTTAAGACTTGCTGGCTATCAAAAATGTAGCATATGATATTTGTTGCAGCATAATTTGTATTATTTTCTCCCTATTTGTGTAAAATGATCATTATCTAGCTGCAGCATGCCTCCCTCTATCTTCTCATAGCGGTAGATTATTCAGAAAAACTGTTAGTTTTAGAAAAAGAGTCGAAAGATAAAATTCACCTTGTTGCAGGGCAGGGTTATGTAACTACACATCACAATGTATATTTAAACATCAGTATGTTAACTGTGTATATAGAGATGAGGGGAAAGAACAGAGAAAGACAAATAGAAAGGAGGAGAAAAATCTGCACTAAACACCAGGAGGGAAAAAAAAATTGTGATGGTTACTACTAAAAAAAGTGACTTAACAATAACTTCCTCTTGGAAATACAATAAATACAGGATAATAGAACATGTGTCATATAAAGTGGTATTATTCGCTGAATATTCCCCAAACGTACAACCAATGTACCTGATCTTATCAAGCAACACTGAATTCTGTTGCAAGCACAGCTTTATAGAATGACTATTTTCTTACTATACTGGTGGCAGGGGAAATGTTTAAGCAGAAAATGTTTTGACTGCCACGCAATCAGACAGCCTGCAAACAGTGTATCGTGGCCCTAAGAAAGCAGAGAAGATTTAACACAGCTGACTGTTTCAGACGGTTTGACTTCTTACCAGTTCCTGGGCAACAGTGTTACTCCTCTCAGAGGTAAGACAACAAGCAGTAGGTTCTAGCAGAGGGGAACAACGATTATCTGAAGGTATTTTGGAGAAAAGATGGGGTGAAGACCGCAGGTTGGGGATGGAGGATTGCTTCTTTCAGTTCTATTTTGTCGATGTGTTCTTTAACTGCTTATTAATGAAAATCGCTGCTTAAATTTTAATCCAGTTCCTACCAGGATTTTCTCTCCCCCCCTGCAGTCACAGGACCTTCTTTTTGCAAAGAGCTGAATGAAAGGCAAGAGGTTTACAGCAGGAACATTCGCAACTTCACACAGACACCCCTATGTAATGCCTCTAGGGAGCCTCGCATAGAAAATTTATGAGAAGTACGCAGAGGCCACCTGCATGCACCAACTTCAGCGTCTGCAAAGCCGCAGCCTCTGCCAGAGCTGTCAGCCTCCCCACGTCCGACCTGTCCGTCACACGGAAACCTGACGAGTCAGCTCTGCCGCCGCGAGCCTGCTTGCAGAGGCAGGCGAGACAAGGAGCAAAGCCCTTCGCAAAACAGCAACAAAACCTTTTTCTGTGATCTTTTGGCAACGGGAGGGCAGGGGAGAGCGAGGAGAGATCGCTGTTTGTTTCCTTTTGTTGCTGCTGCTGCTGTTACTGCGCGAGGCAGGTTACATAACGCTTAATTTCAGGCTCTTTTCGGTGGCACGATGATGTATACGCGATGCAAATATCCTCGCTGGAATTACAGGAGCAATTTATCAATTCATGTGCGGCTAATCAACCCATTTGCTTTCTAGTGTGTAACAGCGACAGCTTATCTCATGCAGACTCACGATCGTTCGGCGCAGTCTAATTGAATTTCAGGGCCAGGAGCGTTGCACGCCACGTGACGGCCCACCGAGCGGTGCCAGACACTGCAGGCGTTACATAATCACGCGCGGCGGCTGCCCAGGGAGGGCCGTGCTCCCTCGCCTCATCGCCTTGGCGGGCGGCCTCTCCTCCCTCATGCCCCGCAGCCCCAGCCCGCACACACCGCTCACATGGACGGTCACATGTTTTGGAGACGGGAAGGGGACGGCTCCCCCCACCAGTCAAAACTGTTCGTTAAATCGGCGAAGGAGATTAGAGTGGGTGAAGAGACGCGTGGCATCCAAGGGAGCACCTGGCTCCCCGCCGCCTCGTGACAGGGGAGCTGCAGGAGATGGGCACCCCGCACAAATAGGGGTGCTCCCATGGCGCGCAGGATGCGGCCTTGGTGTTGGTCCGGGATCTGGCAAGCCTCCGTGAAGGCCAACAGCTGACTGGCAGAGCCTTGCCCCTGGCAGCCGGCAGCCAGGCCCCTGCTCCATCCAGCCCCCGAGCACGTGCAGGGAGGTCAGGGTAAGTCCCCTCCTCTGCCTGGCACGTACTGATCACACCGGGTATGACTCACCTGAAGGGATTTTCCACAAATGAGGCGGGCGCTGTGTAGTAAGGGATATATATTAACTGCAGGGGATAAAAATGTGTGTTCCTCCCCACATCAGAGACACGGGCTGGATGCACTTCAGGCAATGGGATTCCGACCAGTTTCACCATCTGCAGATCTGTATTGCCAAATACAAAAGCCGCAGATCACAGCTGAGGGCTGGAGGAGCACGGGGTTAGCACGCATCCCAGCTCGCGCCAGCCCCATGTCGACATCCAGCTTACTGAGTTGGAAGCTGCTGACCATCCCACCCACCTGCATCTTCAGTGCACCGCAGGGTGGTCTGCGAGGGATGGTGCCACGTACAGGTTCCTGTGCTTTGCCTACCCTTGGACTGCAAGATTTTAGAGCCACCTTGACCCAGAATTCTTTCTTCAGGAGAACAGGCACTGCAACTGCAGCTAGCCAGCACAGCAGGACAGGGCTTTGAAATCTGTACGACACAAGCGGTGACTCTTTTCATGTATGCCAACATTTCAGCAAATAAAAAAGGCATGTCTTTTCCCACTTGAAGCCAACTTCAGAACAAGAATTTATGCAGATAATCCAGAGCCAAGTTACTAAATCAGCGTTTGTTAAGACATTTGTTCAACAAATCTTTCATTCACAAAGCCCAGGAGCATGTTGTCTGCTTGATTTAAAGAGGAGAGAAAATGGGCACCAAACCAATTGTTATGTTCTGCACTGTCATACAGAAAGTCCAGGTTATACTTTCAGAGAGACCTCTGAAGGTGAGTCATTTGGTCCTCTGGAGAGAAGCCCAAAACAGGAGATAGCCTGTGATAACTTGAAAGTACCCTCTGCTGCCCTGACACATTCTACTGCATTGAGACAATGTGAGGAGTGCGTGGCCCAGGCAGTGGCTCAGCATAAAAAGCAGTGCCATATTCAAGTAGCCCACCAGAGGGGAGATCAGTTCCCTCACACTGTCCTTCACAATCCCATCTCACAGCATAAAAATCTAGACTGCAGTCAGTCCTAGACCCAAACACACGGTGTCTACCGAGTCAGAAACAGACATTAGTGCGATATATATAATCACCGATTTCAGAAAAAATAAGGCAGTTTCCCCAGGGTGGCTCATGCTCGAGTCAGATGGGCACTGTAACTTGTTGTAGCTGCACATGTGCTTTTCTAGCAAGAACGTGTTTGAAAGAGCCCCTTTGTGCACAGCTGCAGCTGCCCAGCGGCTGGTTTGCCACCTCCTGTGGCTTTGGAGGCCCCTACTGGAAGTTGGAGATGTACGTGCACTGCGCATTCCGGGGCAATAAAGCAGCTCCTTTTCGTCTGGCAAAGCTGCAGAATGAAATTAATCGTTCAGGATTGTGTAGAGGGCTTGAGAAAATACATTCAATTTACTCTGATTTTATTACCTCACAGTTTTCAAGTGGGGCAATGCCCCAGCTGGCTGAATAGCAAAATCACACTGCATAGGGCTTAGCAGCAAAACAGACAGATAGCGATCAAAGTGCTGAACTCGAGACACAGAAGCCATAAACTGTTGGCTAGTTCAAAAGAAAACATTATCCCAGCAACGTTTCCTTTCCTGCTCTCAAATAAAGTCTGTCTTCAGCTAAAAATCAGAATGAAACAGAGAAAAGGAAGAAATGTGCAAAAAATGGGAAAAGGCAGAGATGGTTTAAGAAATCAAGGGAACTATTTTTTTCCGGTCTCGAATCGTTTAGAGTTCAAAAAGTGGTTTAAATATACGTTGAATTTAATTCAACGTATATTTAATTCAAAGTATATATCAACTACTTTACTACTTTGCTAAGTTCACTTCTCATTTTTTAAACAGGAAGTAAAATTCCCTGTTTTTAGATTACCTGGTGGTCTAGAATTTATTACTGAGAAAAAAACAAGCTCTTTCAGTATGACAAATATAGAAAATAAACAGCTTCATTTTAGTCAAGTGCCTATCTGTAGACACAGTCTGCAGAGCCAGCCCTTCTCACCAGAACCTCCCAGTGCATGAAGTAAGACCCCAGAAAGAGCCAGTTCATCTGCACCCTCCTAATCCTAGTTCGACACGTGTGCTCTGCACGCTAACGTGCAGCCAGCACTGCTCTCATTTGACTCCCTTTCCCTTGGCTGTGTGGCATAGCAGGTTATTTGCACACAGCAGCAGAAATAGGTAGCACTCTGTCTAGACTTCTGCAATACAAATTACTTGTTTCTGACTAATCACATCACAGACCAAAGTAATCTCTTAAACTTGTTACTCTGGCTGTTGTTGGTGGTGCCTTTTTTTTTTCTTTCCTTCCACACAGACATTTTCACACACAGCAACAGAACAAAAATCCAAACCCAAATAACAAAACCTGAGTTTTTCCCACACGCAATGTTTCTCACTGTAAGAATACTTCAATGCAAAGAAAGAGAAGGCAAATATACAGCCTAAACTGTTCAAATCACATTTTTTTTTAAAGGGGTGTCTTGAGTCCTTATGGTCAATCTTATTTTCAGAGTTAAAATTACCACTTGACCAAAAGGCAACAAGCAGGACAAATTTAATAAAGACTGAGACATAACCACAACAATCCTCTGTGCTACACCGAGTAAAATTTACTGACCATTACCCACTTCACTGCCAGCGGAGAATTACCACTGTTATTTCTTCTGCCTCACAAAAGCAACCTAATTAATAAGGGTTTCTTCACAAAAATCTAGGAAACTCAGGCTGCATATTCTCTGTTCCTCAGCAACGTTTCCAGCCACTTCGAAAAGCCTGCTCTGACTAATAAAAGAGGAAGAATTTCACAAGTATGTCTAGCATTTGTTTAAATGCAAAGAATTTTATTTTTAGAGAGCCACAGTCAAACTTCGTATATTTAAAACAGTTTGATTTTCAAAAAGGTTAAACTGAACCCAGAAGAGTAGCCTTGAGAAAGCCTACAGCTGAGAACTTCCCATTTGTTGTAGCTGAGAAAATTCCTAGTTCAAACAAGGTTTAGTCCTTATCCTTTCTTAGGGTTCAGCTCAGAACACTATGCATGATCAGGGTCCCTCATGTCACACTTTTCTGCATGGCTGAGAATAGCAACAAGCATTTCTCCTCCGTCTTGCCTCCAACTCCAAGTTTTTCACTGTGTCAGTAAGATATCTTCATATGAGATAACCTTAGAACTCAAGGTTATAGACATTTTTTTGGCACATGAGACTGACTGGCACTCAGTCCTACTGGACGTGGGGCTGATGGGACATAAACTGCTACAATATAAAGCCAAAGAGTCCAAAAATCAGGGTTTTTTTTTGCAAGAAAGAAGAGAAAGGTAGCAAAAAACAAAAACAAAAGGGGGAAGAGGGGATAGGGATAAAAGTCTTGCAGGAAAAAGGAATATAAGGAGACACCACTCAAGTAACTCCTCAATACTTAGATATAAAATGATTTGGGCAACTCTGTCAAGAGGGATTTCTAGTGTGGTAAGGTCCTCACCCCCACCTCAAGTGACAGCTCTGCATCTGGAGTTATCAACCACAGTCCAAACGTAAAGAGACAGCCCTCTTGTCTCACGGCTCAGCCAGAGAGCCAGTACAGCCTCTCCCTGGCATCCACACAACATCAGCATATTATGCTTGTGACTATTCACAGCAGAAGGCATTCACACGTGTGCCCTCCGAATGAGACCTGAGTGATGGCAAAACTGCAGCGAGAAGAAAATGGATTAATCAGACTTCACTGTCAAGGTGTCATGTGCTGCCCGTGGAAAACTGCTGCACAGTAAACAAGGAAAACAAGGCACAACCTACACAGAGTATTCATTGCCTCAGACTGAAAGAACACTTTCAGGCTCTGCCCAACAAAAACCTCTCTGCAAAAAGCCGAGGGGTCAAAGTGACACCAAGACAATTAAGCTCACAATCCTCAAGGTAATCACCAACTCCAAAACAGGTCCCTCATTGAACAGCCTGGTCAACATACATCATTTAGATATTCTTGTCTTTTCCCTGGGAACTCCAGAGGTCAGGTAACCAAAAATGAACCCCTTTCATTTAAGTAAACAAACACATGCATAATTCAGTAAAGCGTATTTCAAGCTCTGGGATTTGTAGAATCAAAATTTGAAGAACAGGTACTCTGGAGGCTCAAAGAAATCCCAAATTAACTACTTGTAATTACAAAATCTCGTGATTTTCAAGCCAGATCTCGTGATTTGTTTGCAGCCTGACTCAGGGTTTTCAATGCTTAGAGTTGGCAACTCTGACTAAGCAGGGATATGAAATAAGAGAGAGAGTGACTACCCGCCAGGCTTCTGTTTTCCTGGGACAGAAGACAAAGCAGCTCTGACAATTCCAGCTGGCAATACCATCTAGGCACTCCTCCAAGGCCAAACACACTGGATAAAATCCTCATCAGACAAAAAACTGTATCAGAAGCAGTTAGCGTTGTTGCTTAATAGCTGTTTTCTTAAGTTTAATATAGCATATATTTTCTTTGAAAGGATGAAGGGGGTGGAAGGGAAGAGTTGGGCCACAGTATTGACAAATCCCTTGCCAAATGTCATTAGCAATGAAGTCCCTTACAAATCACATCAGTATGAAACAAATCAGAAAACGGTGAGTTTCCATTTCCTCCTCACGTCTGGCTAGACAGGACTTCAAGATCAGCTTTCATCTATAGCTTGGTATCAACCTGCCTGTGCTTCTTGCTTAGTGTGGGCAGGGGTGTTAAGCAAGTAATTGCTATCATTAAAAAGAAAAATAGCTCGATCACTCCTGCTCCCCATCCCTGTCAAAAACTGACTCCTTCATTAGGCTTCCCCAGAGCCATTTCAGTTCACTGCAGTCATCTTCTCCCTGCTCCAGATAGAGGTACAAGGCTCCAGATGGGGCATGTCTCCAGCCATGTCCCTTGCATCTTAGTGATGCCTAACCCTGAGCCAATAACCCCAAGCATCTCCACCAAGATGGTAGCTGACAAAATGCTTTGGACAGTAATGGGACTCAAATGTCCACCTTCTAGTAGCACTCAGCCCTCCCCACCTGCTCATGGGTGAAACAAAAAGAGGGCAAGAGCAGTGAGAAGCTAAGAAGGGCCTTCCTGCTTTTTACTGTTTTTGCTTCCCCTAGAAAGGCAAGAGCATATCTGAAAGAAATGTGTCCTTAGTTCTTCGTGTTTTGACTGACAAAACCAAATAATACCATAAACAGAGTTTTTCTATAGCAGCTCAGCTCCTGAAACACTTTACTGAGCTGTAAATCTTTGACTAAAGCATTTATGTAACACCATCTATTCACACTGCCCTAACTAACCTTAACTAACCATTCCATTATAATGAGTCCATTATCCCCTGCTTTATTGTATTTTTTCTTAAAACAGAGATCAAAGATTTGGATCTAGTGGCATCATGCCGATTTCATTTTTATTACTGGCTCCCTAGGTCTGTCATAAATATTCATTGGCCATCCTTAATACAATGCATTGAATTCTGCTCACTGCTATCACTGGTGCAATTGCAAACTACAAACAGGGTTGTTGCTCAAACATATTAAATAAAGCAATGGCAAATTTCTGACAGTCAACAACAACAACAACAACAAAAAAAAAACCACCACAAAACAAAACAACCCTTCCCCCTTCCAAGGAAATTCAAGGAGACATTTTCTCTCGCCCCCTCCACGACTGCAGACATTTGACTGCTGTGGGAGGTTGTCTGTGCAGCAGCAGCAGCAGCAGCAGCAACAGCTGACCTGCTCCCACAGGCAGGAGGCATTTTTGAGAAGTCCACAGTTGCCACACAGTGGTCTTTGTGGTAATGCAGCATTACGCTGTGTTCATCAGGATAAACAAAAAATGTTCCTCGATAGAGATAATAAAAACTGCTCAAAAATGTGGACTTAATGCATAGCAACTAATACTTTTAAATATTAGTTAATGGGGGTGGGGATAGAAATACCCCACCGCTCAGTCAGCAGAAAGTTTTATACTTTTTTTTTTCTTAGAACACCCAAGAACAACTGCAGCCATCCCAAACTTCAGGATGTTGCAATTTGTTTCTTCTCCCATACTCATCACTCCCACATTCCATGCAACTCCTCACCGCAGTGCAGCTCTCTCAGCATGAGGCAGGCAGGCGAGGGAAACACGAATTGTACCTGTGTGCTTTGCTCCTGCTCTACGAATAAACACAGACACAGGCTTCTTGGGATGTCATCTGGACAGTTTAAACAATCACCAATTGCTAAAATTTGGTTGGCCATGAGAATTGCATTACTCCTCACGTTAAGCAATTATTTGATCATTAATACACATAGAAACATAGAATCATAAAATCCTTAGAGTTGGAAAGGACCAGTGAAGGCAGCTAAGTCCAACTCCCCTGCAATGAACGGGGACACCACAGCTAGATCAGGTTGCCCAGGACCTTATCCAGCCTCACCTTTAAAGTCTCCACAGATGGGGCATCCACCACATCTCCGGGTAACCTGTTCCAGTGCCTGACCACCCTCACTGTAAAAGATTTTTTTTCTAAAGATCTAACATAAATCTACACTCTCTGAGCTTGAAGCCATTTACCCCTGTACTATCACTACAGACCCTGCTAAAGAGTCAGTCCCCTTCTTTCCAGTACCTCCCTTTTAGATACTGAAAGGCTGCTATCAGGTCAGCTTGCAGCCTTCTCTTCTCCAGACTGAACAGCCCCATCTCTCTCAGCCTGTCTCATAGGAGAGGTGTTCCATTCCTTGGATCATTTTTGTGGCCTTCCTCTGGATGCAATCACAGGTGCAAGTCTGTGTCTCTCCTCTACTGAGGACTCCACATCTGGATGCAGTACTCCAGGCCTCACCAGCACAGAGAAGAGGGGCAGGATCACCTCCCTCAACCTGCTGGCCATGCTTCTTTTGATGCAGCCCAGGATACAGTTGGCTTTCTGTGCTGCGAGGGCATATCAGACACACTGTATTCTTTTAAAAACAAAGCAATGTGGTAGGACATGGAAAACACGTTCAGATATTTATCTTCTAACGTGACTCCACAACAGAGGTAATATACTGCTCATTGCAAAATAAGATGCCACGGGAATAAATCATCTAAAATAAACATAAATATTTATGCACAGGAATATATTCTCAAACAAAACTTCACAAATCTGAAGATGAGAACCACACGATAAAACTGCTGACTCAGTTTATTTATTAATCTACAACATATCTTTGGTCATTTATCTACCCCCTTGCTAATCTAGTCTCTGCTAGAAATTTGTATTAAATTCCTAAAAATCTCTTACTACTTTGATCATGACTTAAAATACATAAATAAAATCAGATCAAAATAAAACCTTGATTCGGATGCCTTCATGATGTAGAATTTGATTCAAATATGTATAGTGAAATCTTTAGTGAAATCCATCCCACAGTAAAAAAATAAATAAATTCTACTGTAGTTCTTTACATGTAGGATCCTGATAAGTTTCAGGAATTTTGTGCCTGAGTAGGGTGACACAAATCATATTCAGAGGTCTGTGAAGGTTTCAGTTGTTAAAAGCTTCCTTCCCTTGCACTCTTTTCTATTTGTTTTTAACTAAAAAACAATATTAATAGAAAAGGATGCCTAACAGTTCATAGTTGGTTAGAATCTCCTAGCTGGTTTTGCTGTTTTTCACATCAGACTCACAGAAAGAAATTCATATGAAAAAAGGAGAAAACAAGGAGTATCCTTTTGTCACAAACAATATATAGACAGGAAATTACAGAGCAGAAGTTGGACATATGAAGTTCAGAGCAAGGTTTGTTACTGTTTTGCTTGTTGCCGTATCTACAGAAAAGAAAATACTGTATGATATCAGATGCTCCGTTAGAGGAAATATATTATATGCAAGAAGGGCAGACAATACCAGTTCCAAAACAATTTATCAATCAGGATGTGGGGCTTAATATTTCTGAAACAAATCTGGAGAACAACATATCATATTTTGAGAAAATGAAAAATAAATATGTGCTACTGAGAGCTTTAGAAAGAAATATATTTACAGCTGTGTCTTCTCAGCCTCGGTATCTGCCACTGGATTTGTTTATGACTTGGAGAAGAATTAATAAAAAATATGAAACAAAGAAAAATAAGTGCCAGTGATTTGAGTTAAAAGCACCTTTAAGTCTCCAGAGATAACACATTTGGATGATAGTGACAGTTAATAATTACATATTAAAAAGAGGGCAACAGCACCCAGTCCCATAAAATAGTTAGAGATATGCTTCGCTCCCATGGCAGCATATTCAAGAGCTCATCTTTCACTGAATCAGGCCTTCACACCTCAGCAGAGGTCAGAAATGCTGTCTTCTACCTGTGCTTGACAAATGATCCAGTCCGGGTGACCAAGAGCCACAAGCTCTGCTTCAAACTTTGCCTGACAGTGACCATGGCAAGCGCCTCACGCCTGGGCCGGGCCAGGGGCTTTGAACATCCCTCTAAATACAAGCGGATGATACTAAAAGTCTGGATCAAATGCTTGGGGCCTCTGACTTAGAGAAAAAATGTTTTCCCTTAAAAGGAAGCCATGCTTTTCAGAAACTGAGTAGCTGCAGTTGCAGGTTCTTGCAACAGAAGCAAAATAAATCTCCTATGAAGTGATTGGAAACCCAGCAGAATATCTGAGGATGGTCCAAAGGAATGCACACTGCAGAAGGGATACTACAGAGATCAGGGAAGTTACTTCAGAACAGTCTATTTCATGTTGCGTGTCAAAGCACCAGAAACATGCAGCAGTAACAACATGCTCTTAGTAGCTGATGGCCCGAGGCACTAAACAGCACGGCTAATAATCCCTGGCTGGTACAAACAATGGTATCATGTGCTCTGTGATATCTTCATGCTTAATTATTCTAGCTTGAAGCTGAGAAGGAAGGGAAAGTGAAACTGCATTGGTTTGTTTCACTGTAGGTTTTATTGCTTTGGCTTGTAAAATGTCAGCATATGTGTATAATGAGAAATTAGCACATTCTAAGGGTCTGACCACATTTAGTGTTTAGTCTTGCATATCTGAGTGCTCTGACTCTTCTTCCGCTGCAATTACTGGCTCAGAGGATTCACAGCAATAGCAAAGCTTGAATATTCCACTGTGTTGAATCAGTGCCACACACCAGCACCTCCATGTAAACCCTCACACACATGGAGACTTTGCACCAGCAGTGTCTGAACTTCCTGCCACGCTCGGTCACTTGACTGTTGTGACAAATTCACAGCACTGCTTTCCTGCCCATACCAATGCACGTGCTGGTTGCAGCAGCCAATCTGGCAGTGCTAAAGCTGATCAAACACTCTTCTTTCATGAACCTCCAGTTCCTCCCAGACTGCACTTATTATCCTGAGGTAAGAGGCTTAATGCAGGATATTGCAAAAAATGTACTTTACCATCTGAAACTGAAGGGTGATTAAAAATAAAAATAAATTTAACACAAACAGCATTGAGCTTAAATATTTTTCTACAGTATTTCGAACCTCACATTACTGTACAAACTCACTGAGTAAGAACAGGCTATTGACAACAGGAAAAAAAACAGCCTAGTGCATAGTCATTTTTCTCTATGAGCAGAAATAAAGCAGACAGCAAAACTGTTGAAAAAGTAAATATGATTCTTCAGAATGTCTGCAGTGTCACTAATCTAAAACGTAACAGAAATAAAGGAATTTCGCATCCTTTCTCTGACACAAAATAAATGTCCTTTTAAGGTATAATACATTCAGAAAATCCCCATGTGTTCAGAATTATTCCCTTTCCCCCTCCACTTATTAGTACCTATATATGTTATTTATCTGCATACTGCCTAGTTCACAGATGCAGTGAAAAGAAAATAATCTTGAAAAGTAAAATAGAAGGCAATAGCTACAATTACAATTACAAAAGCTGACAGACTGGGACACTGCAGTGGCTCCCAGCAACATCACCCAGCTTCTAAGGCACACTGAGATCATTTTTCCCTGCACAAAAAGACCTGCAGTTCCACTGGTTTCAGCTTGACGGGTAGATCAATATATTTACAAACTGAGACGGCTCCTTTTGACAAAGTTGTTCGAGTTTTCTCAATAGCTGCATGTGAAATGACTCAGTTTTTCTGGGATAAACTGACCAACAGCCAACAGTGGCTATATCATGGATATTTGCAGTGAAAAAGAAGCTGCATCGAATTTCACATGCATTTTGGTGTTGTTGCTGAAAACAACGAGGAGAGGATAGCTTACATTTCATAACTAAAGTGGAATACAAAAATACTAACATTCCAAAATGGAAGGCTACAAAGAACAAAGCTACCTCTACCATTCTGAACTGTGAAGCTAGTACAAAAGTATTAAGAGAAAGACAATATCTTTCAGGAGTTTTTCCAAACTAAAGGTGAAAAACACAAATACATACTTCTGACAATTAAGCAGCTTATGCAGTCTTTGTTCTGCTGACACTTTAAAAATATTCAACGTTTTTAATTATTTATACTGCAATTCAACACCTAAGGCAGAAACTAAGTATAAAGTCTGTTCCATAGCACAAATAACCCTTACTGAAGTGTAAAGCTGATTGTGCTTTTTCTAGAAACTACCATTTGGCAGGATATACGGTCTTGGACTCTACCATATTCTCTAATACACTATGACTCATTAGCACTCTGACCAGCCAGCCAATAATGTTACAGTTAACTTGTCAAATATACATGTTATCATGTATAAAACTGTACGTTTTTCCAAGGGATGCTGACCTCATTAAGAACAACTGATAAATCTGAAAGCTCAAGGCACTGACATGTCAGCAGCCAAAGTGGGTTAAATTGTTGCGCAACCCAACAGAATCCAACAACTTAATCCAATCTGCTGACGGTGGGTTTAAGTTTAGCTTCTGAACTCTCTTTGAAGCAGCTGGGAGCACTCACTGCTCTGGGCCCACCTGCTCTGTTGCATGGACAGTTGCTTTCAGAAGGGCAGCAAGGAAATTTTAAGATTTCAGTTAGCTCCAGTCACTTGCGAAGTGCATCGCTGGCAATGGCCTACATCTCTCAGGTGCTTCTGAAAATATTCTTTATATTCTGTGACATATAAGTATGTCTGGAGAAATCAAACACTGTGGCAAAGAACAAGAAAAAGACTTGACTAAAAACTTTAGAAATACTAGACCAAATGGTGGTATAAAACCCACTAGCAATAACAAACCAACACAGATGGGGCAGACCTGGTCCAAGGGCAGCCTTTTCACCGTTCCTCTTCTTAAACAGTCAATATAAAGTGTGCTTTTATCTATACCACAGTAATTGTCTGGGCACTGCTTCACCCAAGTGCCTTAATGTTGTTCTGAAAGATATTTCTGTAAGAGAGGGGCTGTAGATCAAGTTTCATTCCAGTTAGTTACCTAATCAATACAAATAGGACTAGGACTTAACACAGAACTCCAGGGAGATTGTGATAATCACCTGCAATTACTTATGAAAGCCAATCAATGACCAGGAGGTTTTATGTGTCATTTATATACCTTAAATCAAACTTCTGAAATTAAACTTTGATTCCTAACACAATTAGATGTTGCAGCACTTAGCAAAACAATGCACAAGCAAGCACTGCCTCAAAGGCAGACAGCAAGTGCAACTGAGGATGAAGCTGGGAGAGCATGAGCAGCACAGACCATGGAACGAGAGGAGGCTCAACAATAGAGTTGACTCTAGGCAATGGATAAGGGACAGATTGGAAATAGTCATGAAAACAATGAAATATGCTCCTAAAGCTGTCTTTTCCTCCTGTTGCTTCATCAGTACTTTACAGCAGTCAAATGAAAGAAAAGACAACGGAATGCCCAGGTCCCATGCCTGGATCTTAACTATGGGAAGACAGAGAGAGGATGATATTTGATTTCATTTTTTTCTGTTTTTTTCCTGTAATAAAGTCTGCAGAAAGTGGAGGTTTACCATTTCTGTCAAATATATCACAAAAAATGTTATGATGAATGATTAAGAAACTGAGGCTTTTTGTCAGAATGTCACGTGTCCCTCTGTAGCTCTGCACTCATGTTACTGTTCAATCACAGAATACCAATATCCCATAATATTAGCAAGAGACAGAATTAAGGGGATATTAGATATAGAATATCCCAAGCTGGAAGGGACCTATGAGGATCATTGAGTCCAACTCCTGGCTCCACACAGGACCACCCAAAAATCTGACCATATGTCTGAGAGCACTGTCCAGATGCTTCTTGAACTCCGGATAACATCTCAGACAGTGACAAAAACATTCAGTAGAAGTTGGAATTCTGCACAACAGGCTATTCATTGTTCTATTTTTACTGTTCTGAAGTCTCTATTACAAACAATGACTCCTAAGAATATAAAGTCAGATACGTCCTTGCAAATCATACAGGCTTGTTTACTCGTTTATTTGCTTGCACTGATTCATTAAGTTTCTCACGTGTAAAATCCATGGGATTTAAGAGAAAGTACAAAGGAGAAATCCTGTTTCCTGAAAAGCTCTTCTACCTGGCGTGCCTTTGCAACTCCTGAGATGGTGGAAATCACGAGAGGGGTGTGGGCTTACACCCCTTGATGTCCACTGCTGAGGATCAGAGGCTGGGCTGGCAGGGTGCAGAGCCCCTGCAAACCAATGGAGTACACTCCCTCTGGTGGTTTCACTCAGTCTTGATTTATCAGCATCCATGCAAAGGCACCGAGAGCAATTAAAACAGACAATGTTTTTTGGTTTGTTCGGAATATTGTGCACTGAAGCACTGTTTTTTTTTCACCTAAGATTACGTTAACTTTTGGTGGGTCAGTGTAACTATTTTTGAGAATTTTGGCATTTTTCTTCACAACATGCAGTTACAAAAGAAAGAAAGTTTTTCCATGTGATGCAGTGGGATTATGGACCCAGAAAATTAATAGTGTAAGTAAGAATAATAATAAAGAATAATATCTGCTTAATGTGTGAAACTTATTAGGACATAAAAAAAACTGTCTTCTCTGGCCTAACCACATTCTTCTTTTAGCTAGATTCTTTACAGGAGGTGAAGAGAAAATATATTTGCTCTGTTTGCACTGGTTTGGTTGTGTCAGTGTACAGAAAGGCTGATGTTTTGCTATTGCTTCTTTTGTCTTCATTTCACTGTTCTGCACTGAGAGTTTTTTAATCCTGTTGGCAGGTTGCTTAGAAGCTTGGGCAACATGCTCACATATCCATATGTTGAAATCAAAATAAAGAGTATACCATCAAAACAAAGACACTGTGAATATTCCCCATTTGTAATATATGTCTCATTTATCATAAAAGAGTTTCTGCCTTATCACATTGTTTGACAGTACCAAAACACTTTGCTATGAAAATAAAGTCTCATACATTCAGAAATAGGCATGCATATCTTAGTCACCAAAACACTTCTTATGGTTAGATGAGGAGTAAGATTGAACCTCATAGCTATCATCTCTGAATGGTGGATAAGTCTGCCAGATACAATAACATGAATGAGCACTGTTACTTTGATACGTGAGAATATTTGGGTGTAAAAGCCTAAAACAGTGAAATGGTGTGACTTTTCTAACAGTAAAGTGAAACCCATGAACACACTTGACTAAACATGTCAGCTGTGATCAAGTGAAAATAATGGCAGTGAAAGATTAGATAATAGCTGTATGATTCATCTTCATGAGTGAATAATACTGAAAGAATTTGAGGAATATTCAGAAATAAGGATAAGGAAACACAAAAGGTACACAAAAAGCTTGTAACCTTTAGGAAGGGAAAGCTGAGATGCAAGTTGAAATCTAGCTACCAACACCCAAAGCTGCAAGCAAAATAAAATGGATATTTGAAAATGTTGTTTTTGCTGTTTTGAGAAAAAAATGGGCAATAAGAGGAAGGAAAGACAGAACAAATGTTAATGGGTTCAAGAAAAATTAAAACATTCTACAGACTGTGTCACTTTTCCACAAAACAGGCAAATCTACTTAAACATTACATATTCCTGTCACATATTTATAAGCATTAAAACGTTTATGGAGCACAAAAGTCTGGCACCGCAGGCAGCGGAGAAAACTGTACAATTGCAATTAAAAAACCCAATGCTTCTAATTGATTATCTGCTAGATAAAGTCAGATGTCAGACCAAAGGATTAATTTCTAGAAACACATACTTCCAATACATAATAATTAAATATAGCAATACTAGCTACTGCAAATTCATTTAGTCTTTCTTGCTCTGACTCTTAAAGTCCCTGATACAGAACTATCTATGTAAGGCAAGTAGTTTCCTTTGTTTAAATCTTACTTTCTGCCACACTGTTTCTGAAAAACCACATCATCTTCAAAATGCGTGAGAAACTGAAAACATGACATATTCTGTTACTGTTCTAGAACCACATTTTAATACCATTCTATTAGTTCTATATTTAAAAATAAAATGGTAGCAGTACCTCTTCCGCAAAGTTAGTTTTCTTGTCAAGCATTTCTCGTAACGTCTGAAGAATTTTAATGCAGAGCTTTTCTTCTTTCTCCATCAGCTTCTTTGTGTGATTAATCAACCTTAAAGTAAAATATTAAACCTTAAAGAGTATTGCATGTTGTTACTAAGCCATGCTAAAATTTCTTCATGCAAAAATTACTCATCAGTATATTTTTCCTTAAGGAAAGGAAATAAAAGTAGACAAAAGAAATCATAATTAAAAAGGAAGTGGGGCTTTCAAGGTATTGTGAGTTTTTTATTACAGTTCGTGCATCTTCTTGCCCATACTGAAGGCAGAATTCTACACCCACTTTTTTTCTGAATGCTTCCAGATTAAGAACCAAACTTGCTCTTTCTTTCTTAACTTGAAGGTAACTATGCATTTTCATTAACTTTTATTTAAAGCTAATCAGAGTTCATTGTGCTTCTTACGAACTTTAAAAGCTACAACCTTTGTACACCTTCCAACTTCAGTGATGGTTGTAATAAATAATTATATAATGAGCAAATTTATTTTATAATGAGCCAACTGGATCCAAAAGGATCCCCAAAGCATTCCTAAAAACTTCACGTGGAAACATTCAGAAATGCAGTTATTTGGCTGAAGCACAGCCATTGTTAATACTCGCACAGCTTCATGAGACTATCTCAAGTCAGAAAACAAGGTACATGTTTGCCTCTAGCTAAAACTGTGCCAAGAGTTTGGGTTTTGGTATCCTTAAGCCAATGTCAGAAGCCTTTTTATATCTGTACAGAGCAAGTTCTAGCATAGCTGCTGTGAAAACAGAAGAAAGGAGGAAATCTGAAGGCCTTGGACAGGTTTCCTTTCTTCAATACCAGTGTTGGCTTATGGTTAATAGAACAGTGTTTGAATTAAAGTGTATGATGAACACACAGCAAAGGTGCTGTGGCCACCAATTTACATAGACACATTACTGGTCATAAAGCACAAGCAGGCACCCAAAATAGGCTCGAGAGGGATGAAACAGCGTCATCTAAATCTCTCTTCTGTAACACAATGAAACTGATTATATTTAAAGCATTGCTAACTTTGTGTGCTAAAGCCATCTTGGACTCAATAAAAACACCATGCAGGACTTTCCTATCGTCATGTTAACCAAATTCATTAATTATGAGTCCAAAAATATACAGATTTCAGGTCTGCAGTATTAACAATATTTTTTGAAGTTACATATTTATATCAGGGTTCTTACACTGCTCTGCAAAACATTCCTTGCTGTGCAAGTTAATTAAATCCAACAGAAACCTGTTTATTGCATTATACGGGCCACACTCAGAAGACCTCAACTTGATTTGATACTGACTTTGAACAGGAGTTTGAGCAGAGGGAATGAGATGGAACAAGATCCAAATTTAACTTCACTTTTCCAAACATATGAAGTATATTGTTACAGTGCTACCTCTGCAGAATAAGCAAAGAGCCAAGGAACCAGGAGAGCTTCCAAATGTGTCAATTTCCCCCATGTTAAGTCAGTTGAAATTAGAGTTTCTCAAGGGCACTGAGGGCAACTCACTTGAGGATTAATAAAAAGTATCGAACAACTCTATTCCAGTGCAAAAATTGCAAATAAAAGATCTAATAATTCAGAATTAGGTGGGGTGCCAGTGAAATGTATCTTAAAAAGAGCCACTGCAGTTTAAAACAAAAAGGAAATGGTTTATTTGCTTTATTAAAAAAATAAATAAAATAGCCCTGAGCACCCTTCTCCATTTTGAAATCCTGAAAATTCTACCATAGAAAGTTGAAGTTTCTGCTGTCAGCTTAGAGAAAATTAATAGCAAAAGTAGCCCATTAGGAAAACAGAAGTAGAATGTTCCTGTCAGAATTTTAACAAGCTTCTAACATTCAATTTCTAGGCAGACAAGGCAAGCAGTGCTCTCTCTACTCCTCTCCAGACTTCTAGATCTCTGAAAAATATAAAACATGCAGCAAAAGACTTCGATTTAAGATTTCAATATGAACTCAGACTCCTACATGCTTAAGTCACCATTGAAAATTAGAGGGGAGTGCTGTTGAAAAGTTTAACTTCCAGTCATCTTTTCCAAAGAAGTCTCCATACACCACTTACTTGGACATGAAAGCACCACATCTTATTCTGGCATCGCTCCCTTCAGGAAAAAGCAGCTCTGGACTATGCAGCACATCAACCAGCACTGAAAATTCAGCCTGCATCATGGGAGTGAATTGCTGCTCCAAGGAGGACACTACATCCTAGGAAATAAAGATGAGTATGATTTACAACTAAAGTCAGCCAAGAAAAGTAAAAGAACATTGCTGTGGAGCTGCACAATACTGTGGGCTATTTGACCCAGCACTTCTTAACCCATGCTACAGTAAAGCAACGTCCTTCTCCATGGCCGCTCCTCAAGCTGGATGAGGAGGGGAAGGTGCCCATTACTATCCATCTTGCTGTTTTCTTTTATATTTCCACCCTGCAACAACGCCTCCAAAACACTCAGGAACATTTAGAACAAGAGGAGGCCCACAGTGATGATCAGAGGGCTGGACCATTTCCCCCTGAGGAACAGGCTGAGAGAGCTGGGGCTGTTCAGTTTGGAGGAGAGAAGGCTCCAAGGGGCCCTTCTAGCAGCCTGCCAGTACCTAAAGGGGACCTACAGGAAAGCTGGGGAGGGACTTTTTATAAGGGATGTAAAAAGACATATAAGGGATATATATAAGGAATATATTTTTATAGTGACAGGATGAGGAGAAATGGCTTTAATCTGGAAGAGGGTAGATTTAGACTAGATATGAGGAAGAAATTCCTTACTGTGAGGGTGGTGAGACACTGGAACAGGTTGCCCAGTGTGGTTGTGGATGCCCCCTCCCTGGAAGCATTCAAGGCCGGGCTGGATGGGGCTTTGAGCAACCTGGTCTAGAAGGAGCTGTCCCTGCCTATAGAAGGGAGTTGGAACTAGGTGATACTAAACATTCCTTTCAACCCAAACCACTCTATGATTCTATGATGTTTCTATGATGGTGTGCTGGAAATGCACTGCATACTGTATACAATGATGTTAGCATTATCACCTAAAATGTTGCTTCCTGAGTATGTAGGGCACCTCTATTTATTTGAGTTCCGCTGGTTTTCATGAACACCCGATGTCATTCAACCACTACCTTCACAAGATGATTTCCATGTTTTAAGTAATCTCTAGTGAAAGAAACCTGACATAATGGTTCCTATGAAGCAGAGGACCTCCCTCTATACCCCAAAAAGAACATGTGACTGTGACAGGGCAGAAAGGAGATCCTTCTCTGTGGATCACTTTAGGGAACAAGATCACTTTAGGGAACAAGAACTTTAGGGAACAAGAGGCTCCAACCCCTCTCTACTGACTTTTGTATGAGCTGAATTCAGATCACAGATCAAAAGTCTCTCAGCGTTGACTTTACTTTGAACAGGCACCAAACAGGAGCCCTCTGGTAAGTTCAAGGCTCACTGTATTCCAGCACTAAAATGGCAATGAGTTTCTCTGTGGTGTCTTCCACTGCTGACACATCACAGATAAATACACAGCTACTACCAGCCCAAGCCATTTGCTATTTCGTACCTGTAGTTTTTCTATTATGTTCCTGTAATCCCAGGCAGGCCCACCAAGAGCTTCTTTAAAACGTGGTCCGCTGCGGGCTGACATTCTCCACCCCATGGCTGCCCTCTGCACCATGTTAGAGTGACTCTTCATGAACAAGGTGTTGACCTGGCTGTCCAAATCCACCGGAATTGCAATCCCACGGTTCTTAGCTTTAAGAGAAAGAAAGAAGGCATCTAGTGTGAAAAAAACTTCATTGTTTTCTGTAAACTGTGGCATGCAAAATCCCGATTCTCTACAAGCTGAGGGGACGGACTGAGAGTGGGATTACACTTCAGTAAGTTTTAAACATAAGGATCAAAACCTAAGATGGTAGAAATCAGCTGTTATCTAGTTAAAGACAGAGAGGTAAACCACTTAAAATGAGCTGCAAATGGTTTCCAGTATATAGTTTCACAGGCAGAGACACTTATTTTTAAAAGACAGATTACGTTTGTTACCAACTCATTAAAAAAAAATAATCGGATCCAGAGACACTAACAAGAGTATCAAAAAGAACATGCAGCAAAGCTATTTTTTCTGTATTCAGGAGTAAATTCAAAAGTTCTTCTTTCTAGCAGACATACGCACAACTTGCTAATTTATTCCATGCGCTGTTTGTTGCTTTTCTGACTATTCATTCTTGCAAAGACCTTGAGAAACCAAGTGTATACAAATTAGATTTGAAAGACCTTCTCTTCTTTTCTCTTCCTTCAATTTCCTATACAGAGTTGTTAAGTCATGAGATTCTTGGACACCACTGCAATATAACTGATAAGTAGATACAATTGGCAAATACAGATCAATAATTAGACTTCTTTTATTTTTTTTAGGCTTTGGTGTAAGGTGGGAAGTGATAAAAGGGAGAATAATGGAGAAAAAAAAAACAACCTGGGGAAGACTTGCTCCAATTTTTACAGAGCATCCACTGTTGGACTCCCACTGCATACAGAGCTGTCATTTGAAAAGTAAGTCTGACAGACTATGCTAGAAGGTAGCTGCCCTTTCCTTTCTGAATATGTTTGCATTAGCTGTATCTCTCTATTTCACCTGAGATTGGAGTGATATTCTTCTAAGGCTCTGCATGAGCTGTCTGAAATTCGACAAACAAACAAGAGATTGATGCAGCAATACTTCTATATGAAAGATTAGGTCACATTTAAATGCTTAGGTATTACATTCTATGCCACTTCATTTAATTTCCATGGCACAGTTTATGCTTAGTAAAAACTGAGAAATAGTCATAGCTCATTTGTGGTTCTTTACCATAAGCTGGCAATAACTAATTTATTTTTTTCCTTATTGAAATGAGGTGGATATTTTTAAAAAGCATTGGCCCACATTAAAGTTCTGCACAACATGTCATTTCTCTGAGGCATTTCCCCCTTCTGCACTGACATGCATGCTTTGCACGGAAGAGGAAGGCATCAAAAATATCGCACCTCTCCCTCCTATTTCCTAAAACATATACAACTTCAGGTCCTGAGCTTGTGATGTCAATAGATGACCTTCTTTCCTAAACAGACTGTGCATCTAACCCAACAGGAGTACTTGCAAGCACTAAGTCATGCATAGAGCTCTGATGAATGAAGGCTCATGTCTTGCCAAGCACAGTGAGTCATGGATCCCAGGCAGAAACTTTCTCTTCCTCTCAACACTATACAGTAATGACAGTATTTATAATCAGCCTAAAAGTGGCTGTGATACCTCAACCCTCAGCTTTAGAGACTACAGCAAGTGTGTTGTCATATGCATCCTTGTTCCCTCAGTACCTCTCACTAGCACACCCTACTCTTTTCCCTTGGCTCCCACAGGGGTGTATCCTGTGGCAGGACCAGGGCCTCCACCTGCTGATCAGGCTCAACTGTAAAATCCCAGGCCATTTAGATAGGATGTAAGAGAGCTCTAATGTTGTATTTCTAGCTGGTACTTTCTTTTAAATAGTCTGCAGTAGGAAATTAAAGACATTTTTGCTTAGGTCAAGATAGGAAGACATTTCCCACTAACCATATGCAAATCATCATCACCAGAAGTATGGCAGTTTCAACACTGGCAGTTGACTTTTCATTCCCACTCTCCATTTGTTTTGAAGGTAAGGTTCTCAATTATCATGTGGAAAATGCTAAGTGGTGGCTGGTCATTATTTCTAATGACTGTTTTTCCATGTTACTTGCCCAGGTTATTTTTCAAAACACATTTGTCCTGTTGCCGCTTACATTATTAAAGAAGTCTATTAAAGTTCTGCCAGTGTGGTTAGGGTGCTGTTGCCTATTAATCCAATTTATTGTTTCCTAATGTCAATCACTAGAATGTTATCAGACAACGCATACTTCTCAATTAAGTGATATGTATGCAGAATTCTGATACATCCAGGAATAAATTTAGCGATGGGGAGCACGCTGTTCAGAGGAAAACCCAGACTTCTGCAGTCCTACAGATGCCATTTGAAGTTAACAGCTTCCATCAATGTCTGAGCTGCAGTCAAGGACTACGACTGTTCAAAGCGTTGCAGCTAATTAAAACTATCACAAAGAAAACCAGAGAGAGAAAAAAAATATTCCTTTGTTTCGAGCAGTTTTTATATGTATAATTCTATTTGTAATTAAGATCTGTATTAGTTGTCAAAGGGCACCGTTGAAGTCTAAGCTGTAAACAAAGCCTTTGTCTTCTTATTTCTTTGCAGCTTGTAGAAAGTTTATCTTTCATTTGTTTCACATTTCATTATTTAAAACAACATGAAACATATTTTTACATTTTGGAAAGCTGATGAACAAATGTGAGCATAAATATTTATTTTTAATTTAGGTGTTGTAGGCTGCTTTCCTCTTCAAAATGTGTCAATCTCCCTGAAAGCATGAACATAAAATATTTAAAAGCATGTTTATTTTTGTTCCACTTAGAAATACTTTTGGACAGCACTCAAACTTGCAAAGTAGGGTTAGAGCTGGTAGAAGACGGAATGAGGAGGGGGTAAAATTCTGTTCCTCATTTGACTAGTGAACTCAGAAAGAAAGCATACTTATCCATATGTAAACTGGTACCATTGGTATCTAGAAGGATACTTACCACAATGGATGAGCACATATCTTCAGCTCAGGCAAAAACCTGCCTTGCAGAGGAGGTCACAGTACCTGCTTACACACTGCATCAGTCCCAGCTAGGGCACTCCACACAGGGCTAGTCACATTCTAAATATACTACGCTGCTTTGCCAATGCCAGAATAACTGTGATTTGCTGAAGGTCATCCACAACAATAGTGGCAATAACTGCACTTGAGCCAAGACAAGCGAACAAATGGCACCAGCAGAAATGGTAAGCAGCAGTGTCCCAAATTCAGGTAGGCCATAGCAAAATGTTCTGCCCCATGCTGAGTGGTTGTGGGCATATTCAATGTCCCATCAGCTCTGCCTCCCCTTTTCTGTTTCATCTATGAAAAAGCAGTGTGAGACGGGGACAAAAGTGGAACATTAATGCTGAGAATCATTAGCAGCTTAATTCAGGCCTCTCTCTACAAGCAAGCTGGGCTCCACAGAAGTCCCAATAGCACACTCCAGCTGCTGAGAAGGGCTGAAAGGGGCTGAATAGATTGTATTTTGTCAAATTATCTGCATGTGCGTGTCTTCACAGAATCAGAGAACGTGGAAGGGGAATCCTTACTGATATGATGTCCTTTCATTATGCTGTCTGCCTGAGAGTAGAATTGATTTAATACTAAGGAATAAGGAAATGGTCCTTATCTGTAATTTTCTTTGGAAAACTATTCTTCAGAGTAATACACCTTGCTGTAAGGAAGCTTTTAATTCTCCTTGATATTCCCACTTTGTGCTTCCTAATTTTAAATCTTGCTCCATTAGCTTTGGATGATATAGTATTTAATAGCTTCTCAGTGTCTACTGCATTTTGTGCTACATAAAGCAATCCCTAATGTAGGTTTTGGGACACACTCACCAAGGTTTCACAGCCTTAGAATTCCTCAAGGAGGAGTGGGACACAGAATTTGGGTCACAAAACCACCATGGCTGCTCCTAGCTGTGAGTCCCTTACTCTCCTTGCATTTTACACCCCTCTTGTACTTGCAGACAGCTATCTCATGTTCTGCCATCTTCCCCAGTTGTCACTGAACAGAGAGATGCATATTTAGTTCAATTAATTTGGCTCCATAAATCAGTCCCTGCAGCTCCTTAATCATTTACTGACTGCTTAACAAATGCATTTGGATGGAGAGACACTAATGCTAGCAACAGCATGACTTTTTAAGGAAAATAAAAGCTCCATGTAGACAAGACACAAGCCTGCCAGTCTTGCACCCTTCACTTAGATGTTTTTTTTCCAGCGGAAAATCTACATTAAAATATTTATCAGCCTGTAAAAAGATCATCATTGAATTTTTCTTGCAATTAGGGAAACACAAACAGTTAAAATAGAATAAAATATGTGTTTCTTCTGAAATGTACTCTTCTTGCTGTCAAAAAAGTAACAACAGGATAATTATCTTATTTGAACTAAAAACTGAAAGTGAAGGTCTAGCTTTTATAAAATGAAAACTGAAATAGGAAGAGGAACAATGTATTTTCAAGGCTAAAAAAACTGTTTAAGGGAAGTTCATCAGTGTGGACATTAAAACAAGAGCAGTGATTCCACAGAAGCAAGAAAATGTATCCTAGACTTTATGTTTAATGTTTCCTATGTATGATCTGACAGGGAAATTGGAAAGGTTGTTAGAGCATGTAGAAATATGGTCAAGAAGCATCACAGGAAGTTACTTTTTTGATTCTTTACAACCTTAATGGGGTAGCAGAGAGCTGAAAATGGAGAATAAACATAACTAGAATGGACTCAACCAGTCCTTCAGGCCATTTGCTCTCTCGTTACAGACAACTCACGTTTTTAAATCTTTTTTCAAAATGTATCAAGCTCCATATAAAACAAAGCTGCATTTGCTGCCGTTTTCTCTTTTCATGGACACCTCTCATGAACGCCTCTCACTCACAATCAAACGTAACTTAGGTTACTTACAGCCTCACATATTTAAAATAACATGGGTTTTGTATCAGCACTGTCCATTAGCTTCAATGTCTCTTCTTTGCCACTGTTGATCTTCCTAAGTACTAACAATACAGGTCTTTATTTTTCAAGGGAAAATACATGGAACTCTCATAAAGTCTCCTCCTGTTACACGGTTCTCCATTCCCCTGCTTATCACAATAGTACTTCCTCTGTACTTCCTCTGTCTTCCGTACTCCGTCAGAGTTTTGAACTTTCGAAAAAGTATTCTTACAAAATTTGCCTCCTGTTTTGAAGGATTCTTTTGCTTTTTGCTTTTCCATCACAAAATCCTAGAGTATGATCTGATAATGAGTAATGTGATTTGGCATGCTAATAGACTTTTTGAAAGGTCTGCCGAGAGAAACAGCCTAACAAAATATGAGTTACTATCTGCCACTGTTTGCTCACCTGGAAATTCTAATTATTTCATTATTTCATTATTGGTGGTAATAGCAGTCATGTAAATGCTACTTAAAATATCCTTTGCGTGCACGCAGCATGGAAGGGAAGATGCAGTTTGCAGAAAATACAAAGGATAAAGCTAACAAACACTAGAACAACAAGAGTATAACACAACATGTAGCTCAGTACACTGAGGTGCTTCAACCTTGTAACAAAAGCAAAAACTCTTACTCACTGGTGAAGGTCTAAGAATCACTACTTAATTAAGAGGCAAACGCAGCTCTTTGAAGAGGGCCTGGAAGACTGGTCAGCCCTGGAAGAATGAACCTGCTCCCATACCATTTAAGATAGTAAAGATCTTTAGTAGTGAAGACAGGTGACATTCCTTGCTATTACCATATGGAAACATAGCAGATGATTTAAATGACAATCTTTCTGGCCTCAATCTTGAAAAAATTATAAGATCTAGGAACTGAAAGTCCTTTGATAATGAATTCACTCAAAACAAAAAACTGTTAGTCTTCTTAGCTCCTCTGTTTTCACAAGGATCGGGGACCTTTTAAACAATTTTCATTTGTAGCTTCATCTTCTTGTCAAAATAGCCATTTTGATCATTCATTTTTGGACTGTATTTTCAAGCAAAAGATCAGTGCTATGTGATAACATAAAAATGCAGAAATGATTTGATTATAATGTATTAATTTAGTTAAAGTGATTATCTGCTTCAGAAATTCACATGAACAAGAAGTATTACTAGATATATATTATTCTGTAATTATTTTAAGTCATGCCAGTATAAGCAACTGTTTACTAAGCAACAAAAATTCAAATGTATTGGTATCTTTGTGTTCCAAATCTCTTGGAGTCACAGAAGGGTCCACTGAAAAATGCAAGCAAGCCTGTATACTTCCTGCTGAACTGGAGGCAGTGAACTGCCTGGAGACAAATATGCAAGTCAAGCTTGAAAAGCTTATGAAGTTTTTCTCTGGCAGTCAGGTGGAGTTGAAGTACCAAGGTTATAAGAAAATAGCTTCTGCAACATATCTTTTTCTTGGCCTGTAAGATAATGTACACTCTTACAGTGCTCACAAGAAGACAGACTCTAAACTCTTAACACAATATTTATATCTACCTGCCAGCAACATAACTAGTAAGCACTGAGCAGAATGTACGTTGCTTAAACTTGCTCCGAAATGGGTCTTTTAAAAGTACATTATTATGTGGATCTTTGATATCTTGGGAAATCTGTGTATGATCTCTCCTCCTGCTGAGATTCATTTCTAAATCCAGGGCTACTACCAAAAAAGAAATTTAGAAAATCATGTTTGTTCTTTCAACTCTATACTACATTTATTTTCCATCAAAAGTCTTTCGTCTCTGCTGTAAATCTGTCCAGTACTCTCTCTCTCTGATTTAGGCAAAATCTTTCTAGAGTGTTTTTTTTAAACCCTGCTGTGAAACATGAAGGCCCTGACATTAAAGCTGTCAGACTCTCAAGTTTAAAAAAAAAAAAAAAAAAAACAGAAAGAAAGAAAAAAAGCAGAAGTGTTCACAGATGCCTAGCCAAAATTTCAAAATTCAAACCTAGTCCAAATACACAGCCAGAAAAAGAAAAAGAAAAAGAAAAAGAAAAAAAAAAAAAAGGAAGAAAGAAAAAAGAAAATAAAAAAGAAAGAAAGAAAAAAGAAAAAAAAGAAAAGAAAAGGAAAGGAAAGGTTGGCCTATTTGTATTATGGAAGAAACCTATGCCTTCTCAAAAAGCCCCATTTTGTGCTGGTTGAACACTCAATAGACAAGGAAACTTGGTACACATAATAATTACAAAAGGCCTCAATTTTAAAAGCCTTCAGTACCCCCAGCTGGGGTAGTTTTTCCAAAGCTTTCAGTAGAGCTGAACAGGCCTACTCAATTAGAAAAGGCAAGCCGTGTTTGGCACCATGCCTGAAAATGCTGAGTATCATATAAGGCTAAAATCTCATCTAGGTAGCGAAACTTTTATGGAAGTGTGTTTGTTAAAATACTCCGTTTTCTACTTCACCTCTACCTTGCTCTTTTGGGAAATCCCCCTCAACAACTGCTTTCTTCTCCCTTTTGGTACTGACAGAATATGAAGCCAATTAAAAAAACGGTGGTAATTTGCTATGATACAATATGTACAGCGTTCACTATTGGTACCAGTAACAAATCCTTAAGCAGTTATAATATGGACAAGGAAATCAACGAACTGCATGCTAAAGTGTGCTTTCAGGGGCCAGCTCCATTGCTGCCAGACCCATGGCACACCAGTGTCCCTCACAGGCTCCCAGTCCTACTGCTACTGCTGGTAGCATAGAAGTCACATGAGAGGACACAGGGTGAGGCCTTTCAGTGATAGCTCAGATCTACTTCCACATCTGACAATGCCCAAGACTTGGGCGGGATCCCATGAGCGCAAAGCCAGAGAAGCAAGAAGGCTGGACAGCACAAAGGCATACTTTAAGAAATGAACAAATAAACAAGAGCAAACCAACCAACCAACCAACCCACACTGTAGACCACTTCCATCAAGGTGATTCACACTTTTTCCCCATCTGGCTGTTATGGGTACAAATTCAGGTCGGCTGTTTCAGCACTAGGCTCAGGTGACTCTACATGCCTTTTTCTCTGTGATGTCTCTGAGATAAAATTTGTTTTGAAGGCTTAGTTCCACAGAAATGTAGACATGGAGCTGTCTAGAAGTATCCATAGAGTATAGTTGGTCTCAAAAACTCATCTGCGTTACTTTCTTCCCTCTTTCCTCAGACTCCCAAAGACAGTAATTTACTGATGACTCTTCCCAGAAGTGTCAGGGGAGTGCAAGGAAGTAAGTGTTAAACACACAAAGGCTGGAGCAGTAGTAGCTATGAGATAAAGGAAATAAAATGTCTCCAGTTTTCAAAGTTCTCTTGTCAGATAGATCCATGATTAAATCATTTGCACTACAAACAGAACAACTGAAGGTTGCTAAGTTTTTAGGTAACTGCTATTCTCACTCAGACAAAAAGGTAGGTTAGAGGTATTTTGACTAAAATGTTAAATTATACCCCTCTAAAGCTATCTCAAAATCTGAATTTAGTTGATCATTGCAGTGTTACAGAAGATGCAGATGGTTAAGGGAACCTTTCATTTTATCATTATTTATTAATTTAAAAATTGCATCAGCTATAACATTTAGCCAGTTTCTACACAATTCTGCCTTTAATTCATGCTGAGTGCAATCTTATTCTCTCAGTTCTATAGAAACTATTTTGAGTAATCTTTTTTTTTTCCTTTTGTGGCAAACTTTAAAATTATATTCACAGAATTGTAACTTATGAATGAACTTTTACCAGCCTTACCTATATACAGCTGAAGAATGTTTTGTTTTGTTTTTTATTTTAGGATGGAATCACTCCTGAAGTAGTTTTAAGTCTTTGACTTTAGTGTAGTATTTGAATTCATTTCAGAGCATGTAACTTACTGCTGCCCATGGGGCCAAATATGATTTAAGGGGACAAGCCCAAGGAAAAAAAAAGATGGTGTTCTCTGATAATTCCTAAGTGTCACTGTTTACAACATTACAGCACGACTAGAAATGCCCAGATATTCTCATACTCACTTAGAAGTTTTGGTTGTGTTTTAATACCACAACTATCTTGAGTAAATATAATTCATTTACCAAACCCACTTCTCTGGCTGACAGGTTCAGCTAACAGCCCTATTTGATGGAATAGATTTGAAAGTATTATAAAATTGGCAGAATTTAGCATTAAAGTGGGATTTCTTAAATTATTACCATCACAACTACATGGTGCTATAATCAAAAAACTAAAACAAAAACATAAGCATTCAACGTCAGGTAAGTCAGATCTTAAAACACAGAGAAGAACAATGAAGGTAGAACTTGGCACCTACCCACTTCAGCCAAAGTTTTGATACATGACTCCACTGAGGCTTTCTGAGTTGGGTTTGGCCAGGTACAGTTGTAAATTCTAAAAGCAGACTGCAGTAGCTGAATAAAAACAGGTTGATGTGTCTAAAATAAATAAGATAAACATGGAAGTTTATACTTTAGAACGTCCTCGTAACTGTCCGAAGGTTTGACACAACATAAATCTCATGTGTGGGTTTTTTAACTTGTACACTTAAATTAAACTAAAATTCTCTTTGCTGTTCAGGACAGGAGAGAATGCAAATCAATTCTGCACCACTACAGAGGCCAAAGCATGTAATTTGCAATCAGATTACCACTGATATCAAGCACAGTACAGAACAGAAGGACTGAGGAATCTTCCTGGCTCTCAGGTATACGTACATTTATCATAGAACATAGGATTTTTTTCATATAAGCAACTAGATAAACCTTTATTCTGCAAAGATACCCCATCCAGTGAATCCACAAGAGCCAGCATTGAGCTGTCTGCTGATCAGAGATGTAAAGAGTAAAAATGAGGAGTAAGTGATTTGAAGCGAAATTAAGCTGCCAGTCAGTGGCATGAGAAGGGACACAGAAATTAGAGGAGGATACAAAGAGGATTCCTACATCGTTAGCAGAAGGTATCTCATTAATGGGCTGAATTACATAATGGTCTGTCTCTCTTCTTCTTACCTGGAGGCTGGTGCTGTTATCTGAAAATGGAGAATTGAAGAAGCCACTCACAATGCTCATTACAGGCTCAGTGACATACTTCTCCAGAGATGTGTCTGCGTGTTTACGATCTGTGGTTGTGTTACAAACCTACAGGAAAGAAGGAGGAAACAATGAGATTTAGAACTTTTAAGTATGTAAACTATGTGGTTTAGTATTTATTACAACCCATGTAATAATATTTATTCTTAATATAGATTTTATGGAAAATCTATCAGAGATAACTTAGGAGTTTGAGATGTATTTATTATAGCTTATCCCCCTTCTCAAAGATCCATGCTGTATTGTAAATCTCATTCTCTTCTGAACTAGATCTTTCTGGTTGTCTGTCTGTTCTTTCTACGAAAAAAAAAAGATCCCCCTAAATGAGCACACTGCATATCACCTACATATTTACATGGATTCAAGAAGAAAATGAACATTCCCTTCTATTGTGGAGGTAAGTTGGAAGAGGTTTTAGAGACAGATTGAAACAAACACATTAGGTTAGAACGATTTCAGGTAATGTTTATCTTCTTGCCACATTCAACACGAGTGAGTGGCAAGGGTGAAGCTCATATGCAAAAAACAAATGTTTAAAAAGAGGGAAAGAGAAGAAAATAGCATAGCCAATACTATCAGCCTTCCAGATTTTAAGCAGACAACATTAATTAAGAAAGCCACATGAGGAAAATAGAAAAGACAAGCTAAAAACAATGAAAGAAGAGAATGGATAACACTGGGACAATTTTGGAGCACAGAAAGATGATTACATTGTAGGAGGATATGGGCAGATTTGTAGAAGTGATTCCTAAAGACACTCTTTGGTACAGTATTAAAAGTTTGTTACTGCATAAAGATGTCAAGCTTAAAGAAAGGAAAGCATTACTTGGATGGTACATACATGCTTCATTATTTCTTCACTTTTTTTTTCCCCCTCAACATTTGCGAACATCTATACAGAGTTACTTTTACTTTACATATGTCAGTCCAAACTGTACTAAAAGGAGTCCTAAAAGAAGTTTACACAAAGCAAGTCAGGGTGAGAAAGGCAGGACTGGACAAACAAGACATACATTTCATACTCATCCTACCTCTTCATGTACTCATCCTACCTCTTTCCTGCCTTCAAATAAACAGTTCTAGTCAGGTTTAAAAATAAATGAAAGGCAAAATTATTCTTTTTTGCTAATGCAAGCCACAGACTTCTGCAACGTTCTAGAGAATCTATGCAAGAACAGAATTTATTTTGTTTATAGACTTCTGGGGTAACCTTCAAACTATCTGAGCTTTTAACACAAAATCATGAATCTGCACACTACATCCTTATCATTACATCACCTTATGGATGGGGAACAGAAGTCCAGAGAAGCTGAGTGAATTGCTTAAGGTCATGAAGAAAAGTGGGTGGCAGAACTAGAGACATAATACACAGCACCTGAGTCTCACACAGGGCAAATACGCCCTCTAATTAACTGTGACACTTGGACACCACAAGACAGCAATTTCACCAGCAGCACTTTAAGGAAGGTTACTGACGTGACATCTGAAAGTACCCATGTGCAGTGCAAGACACAGCTCACGGGAACACAAAAGCAGTGTCATATGGCAGGCAGAGAAATAACCAAAGGTAACTTGAGAGCTGCAAGAATTAGGTACCTGGAGGAACTTTGCTTATCTGTTCTTCTAAAATGTGTCAGAAAAACAAGTTATGCCTCCATGTATTGCAATCTTATCACTTCAGGAAAGGAAAGATTTTGGTCAGAGAACCAACAGTGGCTAAAATGGAACAGCAAACATTTCAGCCCTCCAGTTCGAGATGAGTATGACAGCTCCTCTTCTGTGGTCCTCATGGAAGTATAATATTGAGATATATAATCAAAACTTAGTTGGGAAAAAAATATATATATATAACAGAACTGAAAACTTATTGATGTTCTTCTGCTTTTAATTAATCTGCATGGCAATTCTGACTGGAACCAGTAGCTCTGAGGCTGAGTATTTGTTATCCCAATGGGAGGACAGTGAGCTGTGCAGCACTAGCACGGCAAATTTAGAAATCACCAAACCTAAATTCCAAAATGCTGTTAAGCTTTCCCTTCACTTGTCTAAAAGTGAATAAGCGTGGCAGAGCCATATGTGGGGATACCACTCTGCTTCGACACAGGTCTTTAAAATTCCCATCTCAGAAGGACTTTGGAAATCCTCTCATCTGCTCTTATCCCTCTGCCCTTCTGGGGACTGAAAGATGTTTCTCTGTGGAAGAAGAAACCTGAAATGCATGAAATGGAGATGAAGATCGAGGAAGCGGTGTTTAAAAACCTCTTAAGAGACTTTGGGACCAAAACTCACATGAATAATATTTCAAAAATTCTGCAGGAGAAAGTCACGATGACTTCACAGCTGTCAGATCTCAGCTCTGTTTTTAATCCTGCTCAGAATACAGCTGCTGACTTACAGAACAAGCCACCTGTGGGAAAGGGAAGCCTTTCCTGGAGCTGCACCCACCTGCTCAGTGATGCGCTCTCAGTCATACACGGGAGAAAGTAGGTTGGCAGAAACAGCAGAAAAAGGTGTCTTTGAAAGAGCAATTGCTTTTGGCAAATGGAATTTAATACACACATCTGCCGACTGCCTGTTTTGCGAGGGATCACAGTGTTGAAAAAGAATGACAGTTGAGGACTAAATATTTCCTTCTTTGGTCTACCAACAGATAAAAAAAAAAAAAAAGGTTTCTTTCTTTCTTGTTTCTTTTTTTCAGGTTGAAGGAATTCAACCTGAGGATAACACTCTCCATCTTTCACCTTAGTGCTCTCTAATGACAGACTCAGACTCAAAGCTCACAAACTCACCCACTGACAGCCATTTGTAGCAGCTAAAAGGAAAGCATTTCCCCTTCCCCCACGCAAAAGCATCTCTTTTAGCTCACTGCAACACAGAGGATCAAAGGGCTCTTTTTCTAAATGCTTTGAAAGGTATTGTAACATCTTTCATGAAGCTGACAGCATTCTAACCGTCCTGATAGCTACATAAAGCTGATATATTTATAACTCACAGGCTCTGCCTGGGACCCAGAAAACCAAATGCGCTCAATAACATAGAAGATACAGCTACCTATGGGGCCTGGCAGAAGAGCAGAACATGCCAGAGCACTTTGGATATGTCCGTTGACTTCTTTTCGCTGATAACCTTAATAAAAAGGCCTAATTAGGCATTTGCCCTAAGGACTTTGCAGGAGAGCAAAACAAAACTGCATTTTGCCATTTGGAGAAAAAAGCACACGCAAAAAATATAGCGTTAATAAAACACTCAGTATTCACCTCTGAAGACCTGGAGCCAAATTTGTCCTATTAGCAAAATATGTGAAAACAAGCTCAAGGCTCACCAGCACCAGGATAATTCCAAATCACATGGCAGCATGTCTCCAGGCTCACAAAGTGAACAGTGGACAGAGTCCCTTCTCTGCATGTATCTGCTTTAAGCCAACGGGCAAGGAAAATTGATTATGTCAAATAGTTGGGGAGGGGAATCTCATCAGAAGGTCAGTACTGTGATATATCAGGAAAGGGCAACCCGGAAAAGGATTTAAGCAAGAGAAAATACTTCTTGGGGGAAAAACAGCAAAGTTAAAAAACAGAATTGCCCTCCAAGAATGTTCCCGATCTTAATTTGCAAATTAAGTGGGTATGTCCAGAAGGGCTTTTCAGCCAAGCGACAAGGCAAACAGCAAGAAAACTGAATTTGTAGAGGTCTCATTACTGCTGAAAACAGCTACCATCAAAAAAGAACACAAATATTCCTATGTTAACCTGTGCCCAAAAAAAGGCAAAAAATAAAGACATTTATAAGTTTTCTGTTTCACAGAAAAATGAACAGGCCCCTGTGCCTATCACACAGAACAAGTCTCAGCACTCATTCTTCCTTTGGCCATAAATCATTGTGACTGTGAGTATGGTATTTTCTCCCAGTAGGTTTCAAAGAAAGGATTTTGTGGCACACTATTACTCTGGTGTAAATGTTTGCTGCAGGACTGAACTGAGATTCTTCTTCCTTTTCTTCTCTAATTTCAACAAAATGAAAGATGCAAGGAGTGAGAACCTGATGGGTTATGAAATGTAATGGACCACGGACAGGGAAAGGATAGGCATACACTATGACAACATGCTCTATAACATTTCCAAAATACTGTCCAGCAGTCAAACACTGGCCACCATCACAAAAAAATAAACACCTGTGTTTCTACTTCTTGAGAAAATGCAATTCCTTTAACAGATATCAATGTCAGGCTCTTACCTGCTAGAAAAAGGATAGGTATTGCAAGCTGTACTCATTATGTCACACTAAATTCTCCTCCTGGTTCCACTATGGCATGCTGTCTTTCCAGAAGTAATAAGCTTCCCAGTTTTATTTCTTCCAAAATATCAGGAGAGGGGGGCTTAATATCACTTGTGTCACTTACGAAACTTGATGCAACTCTATCTGGTGACCACTGATGGAAGCCAAGGCAACAGCATGGAGCTGTAACAGGGAAGGGTCAGGTTGGATATCAGGCCCTTTACCAGAGGGCGCTGGGCAATGGAAAAGGCTCTTCAGGGCAGTGGTCACAGCACCAAGCTGGCCCGAGTTCAAGAAGTGTCTGGACAATGCTCTCAGACATATGGTCTGATTTTTGTGTAGTCCTGTGTGGAGCCTGGAGGAGTTGGATTTTGGATATTCTACGATGCTATTATTCTAGGGAATTGAATGTCTACTCTACCAACTATGTCCCATCACCTTGAAGCTGATCGTTTATACACTAATTAGTATTCTGAAAAAGTAGAGCTCTACACCTGCCTTATGCAGCAGTGAGAATGTAGTGACAGCAGAATAAAAGGCCAAAAAAAAAAAAGGCCAAGGTCAAATTAAAGAAGAAACAGGAGACAAAGAATTTCTTTATCCTTGATCCTCTCTATACTAAGAGACTAAACCTAGGAGATTACAGATGTGGCTGTTTGTTTGTTTTAATTACCACCATAATGACAAGTACTGCACACTCCCAATAGAATGACAGAACATTTTCAACCCTATTTCTTGTGTACCAAACCTACACATACAATTTATTTTTCTGGAAGTAAAGAGAAAGGGACATGGGTTCCAAGGTGCCCTTCTAAACAAAGAAGACTATTAGCAATCAGCAGGTTAAATGATGATAAATAACATAAAATAGAAACGATGATCTGTTAAAAATAAATTTATATTCAACTTTGAAAAAGCAGTGGATAAAATAAATGAAATTCAAACAAAGTTCAGTTGTCACCCCTGACTATACTGCAATATATGATACCTCATGAAACTTACCCTTGCCATATCAACAAGGAAGTTCTCAAATAACTTCCAAATGTGGTTACTGGCATAGATTTCTTTCATTTCCACCTCAGTGTCCACGTAACAGTGGTTAACAAAATTAACATAGGCAATTTTCACCTGCAGGATGAGCAAATGCAGCAACAATATGAAACAGAACAACAGAAGCCATTAACATGCATATTTTCTATATGTAAGAATACTGAATGAATAAGATCATCCTTCCAATTCTAAGAAATGCTAGTAACAGTAATACTGCATGTTTGATTCTAAAGATTTAAGAGATAAGCGTGGCACACATTAATGTACTTACTGAAATACCACGTTAAGAAAAATAGAGATGTTCTGCAAAAACTCTAATACCAATTCCCCCACAAAGCAATAATAAAATTATTAATTTAATAGTTAATAACTGATATTAAAATGACATTCAGACTACAAGGGCCTGGCTCAGAAATCAGGAACTGTCAAAATGGAAGACACCCATGTATTAATCAGCTGATCCTTGCAGGCTGATGCCTTGTGACAGGCCTGCCAAATACCAAAAAAAGTCTTTAACAGAGATGAGACTGCAATCCCTATTTTCTGACAACCCTATGCAGCACTAAGATTCAGAGTAGGTACAACTCAGACCTAAAGGGAGGAGAAAGCTTCTGCAGCACTGTGACTACTGCCACAGCAGTGTAGGACTTAACAAGAGGACTGCATTTTCACTCCTCTCCTGTATTAAAAACTTGTGCCAGCACACCATAAAAATGGATATCCAGTGACTGAAATGTATGTATTAAATATAGACAAGGAGAAGAGATGGTCGCAGTTTAAAGAGGCCAGGAGAAAACTCTTAGATGTAACAGACTTTTAGATTTCATTTATTTGGGCTTTTTTAATTAGCAGCTGTTAACATCAATGTTAGGAGGAACCACTTGAGCAAAGCAAGCATTCTACTTTATAAGAAAAGAATCAGTTGATCACAAGGTGACTTTCATATGGGACAAAGGAATTATATACTTCAACGAGGCCTAGCTGCATTGATACGAAACCCATGCCTCCAAAAGACAGCCTATAGAAATCCTTCTGACCAATATGCAGGACCAGAACAAGGTCCTGCATAGGCTGTAAGAAGACTTATTTTGATCACATCAAATTCGGTGCAAGCATTTTCATTCTCATCAGCCCAAAGTATTACAGTTCTACTGAGCCATGACTGGTAGTATCTGCAGAATTAGGCCTCTATATGAATTTAACTGAATATCATTATTAACTGAATTTAATAAAACAAGACTTCACTCAGAACTGCCAGTGACTTTAACATGGATAGATTGTTACTCCAGAATTTTCAACAGTTTAAAGCAGAAGAAAAATATTAGCTTGACAAATCACTTACTCTTTGCCACTAACAGCCAGAAGTTTATCAGAGGACTAAATTATAACAGTTGGACAAACCCAGGAAAACAACAAAAAAGTCTCCTGATCCAAAAATCTGACTAACAACGGGCAGCAAAAGGAACAGTTTTCTATTTAAAAAAAATATTAACAATCCTTTCTCATTTATTTACCTCCACAAGCAACACCTGTTTCCAGCCTCTTTTCTGCGTAAATACTCAACTTTTCAGGATATTAGAAACAGCAAAATATTTCTGTGTTTCTAAAAATTGTAATTCTGCATCATCATTTAGCGAGTCTTACCTCAGGTATGCAGTCATCATGGGTCACCACTCTTACTATATCATCCAGTGGCAGGAGTGAATTGCACTTGATCTCTGTATATACATTCTTTCCTTCTGTGCAAGCTGCTAGCAATTCCACTAGAGTGATGTGATATGCTAAGGGTCCACTCTCGTCTGCTCGATCTCGCTCTGAACACATCATCTGGAGTAGAACTGGAAATGATGCTCTATCATTGTAGAATATCAGCACATCTTCGCCCCCATTTATCAGCTGAAAAAGATACCACAACACTTTAAGAACCCTCCACTGCAATCATTTTCTTAATTATTTTGCTCTACCTTTAAGTACACAGTGATTCTCTAGCTAGAGAGCTCCCCCCCACACATAAAAAATTAGGCTGATGCTTACCAAATGCACGTGCCAAAACAATGGCCAAGGTAAACTGCTCTTATCTACATAAGTGTAAATCTGGAATAAATGACCAAGGAATGAGCTCATGCAAACCTGAAGTTTAATCTCTATGTAGCTCTCTGTTTACCTAAGACATTAGCTATCCTTGTTATTCCCACCATCTCAGTGTCTGTTTGAAGTTAATTAATTACTCTTATATCCTATTGTAAGGCCAGGATGCATTATTATCCCTATTTTACAGATAGGTACTTAAGGTACAGAGATATCTTATGTACCATCTTACAGAAAAAACCTGTGGCTCACCCAGAATTTACCTAAACTCTTCTGCACCCCTGCGCAGCACCTGAAACAAAGGACAAGTCTTCCTAACCCATGGAAATCTGGCAGATGGGTCTTGACACTGCCACTGTCATTCCAGCACTTCCCCTTAACAGTGAACTGGTGTATGTGAAAAATATTTGAATTTACTACAAGTACGTTGCTCATCTCAAGAGGTTCCAGAGCAGAGATGGATGCTGGCAGCTCCACCTCAGCAGATCTCATGGAAAAGTTTTGTTCTGATATGGTTTTGAACATCTCCCCCAAACACATACATGGAATATGCCTACTGCCAGTGCTGTTCTGTGAGCTTGGACAAGACAGCAGACCTGTCTTCTCTTCATCACTTTCCTTCCAAGTATAGTTCACTCTTAATGGAAGTGAAAATAAGTTCCCATAAACTCTTTTTAGTGCAGAATACAAATTGGAAGCACAACAGCCATATGTATGTTGTGAATAAGGCATATGACATAGTCTGCATGTGACATGAAATCATAGCTTACTGAATTCAATGGTAGAAGTAAAGACTGATGGAGCTGTAAAGAAATAGGAAAGCAGCACGTGAATGAATGAAAGCTAGTCTCCCAGAGGAGCTGAAAAGTAACAAAATTCATTACATTTTTCCAGTGTTTCAAACTGTGATTTCCTGTCTGCTTGATTATTTTTACTTTGATAATTGTGTAGATTGAATTGTGAATTCAGTCACTATTTCTTTTCCTATTTCTCCTCTTTACTCTTTGGTTTTTAAAATGTTTCCACTCAGACTTTTCAAAATAGATATTTTCTGGACACTGAACAGAGGAAATGTTTAAAAGGACAAATGTTTGGAAGGGAAGAATGAGACAATATGGCAATTCAGAAGTCATACATTTCACTACTCTCAATGTCAAAAAGGACAATAGGGAAAATATGAGTATTCAAAATGTTGGAAAGTTGACATTTTTAATGCTGATATCTGGAATACTAGGCTCTTAAGACACTTCAAATACAAAATTATAAAAAAATCCACACCTAGCCCTCTGAGAAGGTATGTACTCTGTAATTTCCCATTAGGTTGACCACTACATTCCCATAATTATTTTCCTCTTATGAATGTTTTGCAAAGATGAATGACAAGATTCTTTTCTTCAATCTCACATCAAATCCACATACATCTGTTCCACTGTTGCTGATAAAAGGGCAAGTCAAAAGGATCCCTTGTCCTTTTATGTACCTATCACTGATGAATGAGGAAGAAATACCACAAGGTATTAGACTGTGAAAAGTGATTCTGTATGTCATGTTTGCTATACACTTACTGATGAACCACAAATCAAAGCAGATAATATTGCATAAGCATGGGAAGAGCTAAGGGGACAAAGTAAATGCAAGGCAAGAAGATATTAGTGTATTTCCCCAACTTATCCATTTTAATTGTGACTTGCAAAGGAAATCCACTGATCCATACAGAGAATATGGTTTCACTAAAAACAGAAAAGGAAGGGAAGTACCTGGCACTAACCAGGTGAAGTTCTTACTGAGTTCAGTGAACTCAATGATGGTGGGCAAAAACAAACAAAACAAATCATAGTAAAAACACATTTTCTTCCACTGAAGTTTAAAAGGAGTTAAGAATTCTATTAAAGCATAATGAATGGTGAACAGTATCAAAGGAGTTGCTGATGATCTGCAGTGTATCATTCTGAAACACTGCAGATAATAGAAAATTCTGCTACCACATTGATTTGATTCGAAAGTAAACTCTGCTTTCCCTTTTAATAATCTTTGCACTGGCAGACACTTTTTGTTCCAGGACCTCAAAGCATGCTTGTAATGATAAAAAGTGCCCTAAAGAACATCTCAGGTATGTAATGCTCAGTAGCACTCTGTGGACATAGGGACCAAGATATGAGAACACGTGAATGAGCCAGACTGGGAATATTCAGTGTATCTCACGTTGAAAAGTACTCTTTCCAGTGATCTGTGTGAATGTGCTAAAACATGTAAATATGATTCGTTTATCCCTTACTCCCACTAAACAGGAATAAGATATAATTCTCAGGGGCAAAAGAAAACACAGGAGTAGTTGCAGGCATGTTGCATATTCACTCTATCTTGTCTTGTGGTAAATTGTTTACACACCCCATCTGGAGGCACAGAAAAGTTACATTGCTTGTTTAAGGTCACAAAGTACGTCTCAACTGTTTGCTTACAAATTGTCCTGGATTCATCTCAGGTTCAACCATTAGGCTACACTGTTTATTACATTGCAATGCCATTCACACGCCATTCAAATTTCACTATTGGTATTCTTTTCTAACAAATCATAATTGTTAATCTGTAACTCCCTGCTTTTTCTATAAAGCAAGTCATCATTGCATGCAGTGATGTACAGGCTGGGGGCTGATCTTCTGAAACGGAGCTCTGCAGAGAAGGACCTGGGTGTCCTGGTGGACAACAGGTTGGCCATGAGCCAGCAGTGTGCCCTTGTGGCCAAGAAGGCCAATGGGTCCTGGGGTTCATTAAAAATAGTGTGGCCAGCAAGTCAAGGGAGGTGATCCTCCCCCTCTACACTGCCCTGGTCAGGCCACATCTGAAAAACTGTGTATAGGTCTGGGATTCTTGGTTCAAAAAAGAAAGGGATATTCTGGAGAGAGTCTAGTGGAAGGACATAAAGATTATTAGGAGCTTGGAGCATCTGAGAAAAGGCTGAGACACCTAGGACAGTTCAAGATGAAGAAGAAAAGATGGAGGGGGGGATCTCATCATTGTTTATAAACATTCAAGTTGGAAAAGTCAAATGGGTGGGGCCAGGCTCTTTTTTGTGGTGTACAGCAAGAGAACAAGGGGTAAATAACAAAACCTGCAACACAGGAAGACCCGTACAAACATGAGGAAGAACTTGTTTACTGTGAGGGTGACAGAGCACTGGAACAGGCTGCCCAGAAAGGTTGTGTAGCCTCCTTCTCTGGATATATTTAGAACCTGCCTGGACATTTTCCTTTGTAAACTACTGTAGGGAACCTGCCCTAGGTGGGGCTTGGACTTGATCTCCAGAGGTCCCTTCCAGCACCTACCATTCTGTGATTCTGTGATTTTACTCTCTTCAGTAAAAATAAGAGTGTTTCACATCCCAAATTCTTCCAAACCACGATTTAAATGTCATGCCCAAGTTCATTTCATTTTTCATCATGCAGTCAATTAGGAAATGCAATATAACGATTTATGTTTCTTCTCTTACATATCAGTAACAAAATGCATTTAAATCGAGGAAAGTCTCAAAACTGTGTTCGATCAGAAAGAAAAAATCCATAAGAAGCTAAGGTGGATGGGGAAATATCTAAAAGCACTATGGCACAAGAACAATTTGAATTATGTAAATCAAAGGCTTGTAATTGATATTACATTTTAAAACACTTCAGTCAAATTGAAAAGGTTGAGGTAGATTTCATTAAAGGTTATCCATGTAATCCGAAGCTTAATTTTCTCAATTAGAAGTTTTTCTTCTTTGTTGCTGTGGAATTAAATTTCTTCAGGTTTTAGTTCTATTCATACCACAACTAAAGCTTATTTCTTTTTTCTTTCTGAAGATGCACTTTGAAAATGCAAATGAACTTTGAAAGTAAAGAAAAATGTTTGTCACTGTGATCTTACTTGGGCTTTTGACCATATTCTATTTTACTCACTAACTCATTGAGATTTTAAAATAATTACAGTTAAATGCATGAGTGTCTGCAAGTCAAAGACCTCATTTATCATGCACACATGTAATTCTACTTGCAGAGAAATCAATTAAGTATTTTGTTAGTAACATCATTGGCATAAAGATACGTCCACAAACTATCTGTGGAATTTACCAAGTCAAACTCCACGTTTATCTAGTTAGGGTAGCTCTACAAATCCTAGCAGAAATGCTCCAGAATTACAGCATTGTAAACAAAAGCAGAAAGTAGGAGGAAGAGTCTTTACATCATTATGTAGTTAAAAAAGTGGTCTACAACACTACTTAGATAAATCCACTGGGGTAAGAGCATACTATGGGGCAAAACCATACCAAAATATGTAAGATAGATTTGTACATGGGATCCTAAAGTACACCACAGGAAAATGAAGGTTGATGTTACTCAGATTTACATATTACATCCTTTACATACAGACATATTGTTATCAATGTGATAACACCCATGTTTTCTTCCTAGTAGCTACACAGATGTCCCTATAAAATTAGACTAAATTCCCTGAAAGACTAAATTGCTAAAATATTACTTATGATACATTTAAAATCTAAAGCTACAATGCCATTGTATCCCATTGGAAATAAGAGTGGAGAAAGCAATCTCAGAACACTAGTGTGTTAAAAACACGTGAACAACTAACATGCAAACTATTAACTTACCTCTGTCATTACCATGTCCTGGCATTTTTTCACATATTTACCATCTGCTTTTACAATGGTCTGCAGGAAACGCAGGTATTCCACATGACGGCCATGGGTCTCAATGCAGTGTACAAAGTGCTGTACCACTCTCTCACTAATTTCATTACAAAGAAGGTAATTATTCATGAAGATATGCCGCATGGTTTCAGCTTCCAGAAGCTAAGAAATAAAAACAGCAGATTTATTTTGAGATTGAAAGATTCACGAGACTGTAGGCTAGAGAAAGGCACACCAGTAAATGATGACTGGAAGAATCCAGTGCCCACCGGCCCAGAGATTAACAAGTAACCTTAAGGTTACATCAATTTCTGGATTTTACGATGGCATTTCTCTACCTTTTCCTAGGACTACAAAATGGTCCTAAAGTAAACATTAACAAAATCTATGCTCATGTGCAAGGTGAAGACACACTCATAATGCACTGTACACTGCCAGAACACTCCATAGGGACTTTGGTATTCAAGACAACTGAGCCACATCGATACTATTCATCATTAAACTTGGCATAGAGATCCTCCAGAAAGTTGCTTACCTACTTCTGGCACCCTCTATGGTTGGTAGAAGAAGGCATTGAATCAATGCTTACATAGCCCAATCCCTCTCTGACAGCGTATCTCTTTACACATTAATTACAACAGGACCTTAAGGTTATTTTCTATCAGTGAATAGAATTCTTCAATAGGAGCAGATCGCTATTAAGAAAGAGATACTGCTAAGAACCCAGTAGCCAGACTGTATACATTCTGGGAGGTTCTCCTTCAAACTTCTCCCCCAAAGTCAAGTGTGCTCATGGAGCACACTTTTATGTTTGGTATCACTTGAAAGGGCGATTGTGCTACAATATGAACTAAAGCACAGTAACTGAGCTGATCAGAACATCAGCTTCAAAAGAAAAAATGTGTGAGAGCAAATAGGCTCCATACTTGGTACTTAAACTTACTGTGAATGTTGGATAGGGTGAAATTTGAGATCCAGTGCCCCCCATGGAAAAGCCTGCACACTTCACTAACTTCATAAATAAATAAATAAATAAACAAACACTTCCTTCAGTAATGTAGAGAGGTCAGAGGTCGACTGTACTAATATTCACACTCTTTCTAAAAAAACATATTATACTCAGCTGTTCTGCCACTGAAAGCGGTGTCATTTTATACATCATAGTTGTAAACACAGACATATATAAAGAGTTGGACTGTGACAAAGAAGGCTAACGCAAAGACAGCGATTAATAAAGGAAAAAATAATTATATTACTTGAATCAAATAGAATCACCATTCACAAAAACATGCCAGGTTTTGTTACCATACAAGCCTTATGAAAACATAATCACAGCATTTTCCTCCCTGACTTACAGTCCAGATGTGAGTGAGTTAGGATGAATGAGTTTTAACTCATCCTCATGAATCATCCTAGTCAAGTTACACAAGATGTGATTATTTACTTAGCACTGTCATTTTTTACTGATTCTATATTTTATTTAAAATGACATACTTACCCCCGGAGTTAGGAATAAATTGAGATTTTTGTGGAGGAGAACTTGATTCTGAGGATTTCCTCGGCAGAAATTCTGAAGAAAAGTATGGGCTAGATTCATAACTTCATTCATCTTTTCATCGCTCTGGAGAAAGAATTCAAGAATGCTTCAGCTGGACATACCTAAACATACATTATATATCTGCACAATATGAATTCAAGATGGAACAAACCTGAGCCTATATAGGGTAGAAATTCTCCCTCTAGAAAAAGCAACTTATACGGTTTCCTTTAGAGTCCATTAACACTGTACCTTACTGTGAAGCTACTTGACCATAGGGAGACACAGGTAACAGCACAAGCACTAAAGTTTCTAATTCTTTCCATCCAGTTTTCTTAGGCTCAGGTCTCATGGCTCAGTCTGCAGTTACTGTTCTTTTACAAATTTCTGGAGGAACTGTGTTGTTTTTTTTTGTGTTTGTAATAATTGCAAGAGGTTAAAGATACTGAACTCAAAGCATGGTTTCCTAGTGCAGGTTTATCATTTCCTAGTTTAAAAAAAAAAAGCGGTAAGTGGCTTGATATTCAAAAGAACTCACTAGTCTGTAATGATTCCAATTTCTGAAAAGCTTTGGCTGTTATATAGTTATACATAAAATATGCGTGCATGTCTGTGTCAATCACATTAGTGATCAAACAAAAAACCTACACATATATATGTCTAGACTCATTCAGATTTTATATTTCTCTCATATAATACTCAAACTATGATGTAATGAACCACCTATATGAACAAGCACTAATTATTATATTGAATCCAGTGTCTCTATAGTAATATTTATGTATTACAGTCAGGAAAATGCAGCCCAGAGGTTTTATCTCCTTTCAGTGCTTCATGTAAGATCTAAAAAGATACTCTATTTAAAAGCTCATCTAAATCATTCACTTATATGCTCACAGCCACTAAATCAATACAAATCACATTATTTTACGGAAAACCTACAAGTGGACCTAGGTTAGAGGCTGGCCATCATAGAGACATTGAAATGATTTCAGAACTGGCCCCTGAAAGCTTGTTTGTCCATCGTATGTATCTACAATAGCATTCATATCAGGACCTAACAGAGGAATTTAAACACTTTGCCAAGAGCTCCCCTGAATCATCATTTATGAATGTACAGTGTGTCTGCAATTCTAATCTTTACACATTTTAGGAATGGGATGACAGCACAGTGATATACAGGATCCTAAAGCAGTCTACATTAACTCCTAATAAAACACATTTTGTGTAGACAGTCTTACCTTCTTAAACTTGATCCTGATCTCTTTAGTATCAATGGAGAGAAATCCATCATTATTTTATGTTTGTTCCACAGTTCACAGAATTTAGCATGAAGAATTTTTCAAATTGATTTGTGGATCTTTTGAGACCTTTCTTTTATTGAGTTCGTGTCCTTTACCATCAATATTATCAGACTAACCTTTTCATAGGGTATCTGCAGAAGATCCAAGACTACCAAGTGGGCACCCATATTCTTCAGTAATCGCTGCTGCTGATTGCGACACTTTTTGTTCTGAACACAAAGTTTGCTGAGTCGAACCAAAATCTGTAAACAAATAAACAAATACGTAGGCAAAAGGGAAATAAAACATTAAAAAGAAACATAAATAGAATATTTTAAAATAATTACTAAATCATTTTATCGCACAAGTATTTCAAACCAACCTCTTTAACAATGTTGTAGTTATTGCTTTTATTGCTGTCTATCTGGGGTTTTTTGGTTCCATCCTGTATTGGACTCAAAATATTTGGCTCCTGTAACAAAGAACATATAACAAGAATAGATCTACTGCATTTTCCTCAATATTAACTAATTATGCAAGGCAACAACAAGCGGAGAAACAGCATTATAGCACCTCATGGGGAACAGACTTAACGTAGACAATAAAGAAGACAACCCTTCAGTAACCATTCATATGTTACTGTCCAGTGATTTAAAAGATTCACATTCATATCCTTCCCTCATTTCAAATTTCCAACATGCTTTGAGACAATTATTCTATGTCCTCATGTTTCTAATCCCCCTTAAAGAGAGCATACCCTCAAAACTTTGACTAGATACAGGGAAGAGTCAACTAGGAACTCAGGTACTATGAGAACAAGGACCTTACCAGTAGCACATTTCCAAGTTTAATTTTGTCTTCAAATTTTCCTAGCGTCCTAGAAAACAGAATCGGGCCAAAAAAACAGACATGCACACCAATCTGAATGTTTATGATACCTGAAAACACTCTCTGAACTTTCTTAGCTGATTGTGAACATTGAATCCTATAAATTCCATCTGGTCTTAATTTCCAGCAGGGCAAGAACAGCTAGCTGAACCACTTGGCCATGAAAGCTGTTTATAACAGTGTCAGCACTGCTGTTCAAGCATGGTCATGTTGATCTATGCGACAACAGTGGATTTTTATTTGTTTAGGTTTGTTAGTATGCATGCTACCTTCTCTCTGCCTGTTTGAATCAATACTTTGGAAGATATTTCAGGCTCTTTGCTATAATTAACCACTCTCTCCTGTTCTGGGACTGTGGGTTAACCAAGATTAATCTACCTGTTCCTTTTATCAGACTTCTTCCTCAATCAAAGTAGTTTTATAATCCATGTGAACTATACATCTTATCTGGAATTGCTGATCAGCATTAAACTGCAGAATCTATCCCTATCTCCTAACAAAATAAAAACCTGTTTATTGAACCCATAAGAGTATTCCACAGATGTAGTTATCAAGAGCTAATCATACCACTGGGATACCACAGACACTCAGCTGCATATCTTGCCTTGTTATGCCCCATGATAGACATTCTCTGTCACGCTTTTCCATAAGGGATGGGAAGTCATAGAGCTTGCACTGAGAAAGGTTCTCCCTGAGTATTTCTCCCCACTTTTAGGATATGGGATTTAAACATTTCCACAACCAAAGCAAACTACCAAAGACCAGAATTGGAGAGCAAGGAAATACTAAGCACTTGAGAGTGCTGAAAGTTTAGGCCACTTGGAACCCGAAGTTGTGAAGTTGAGAAATTCTGTAAGTTCCACTGCACTGTATTCCACTTTCACCTTTTACTGAGACTGTATACATCTCCTTCTCAGAGTTGTATTTCTGGTGCTACATCATCAAAGCATCCTCAAATGAGAGAATAACAAAATCACAGCTTTCACTGTCCACACTAGTCCACAGTCCACCTTAACTAGAGACAACCAAGCAGAGTCTTTAATTGCTTTTCCTAAGTAAGGCTCAGTTACATGAGATTAATTTCAGCATTCCTAATACTATATGATACCTAATTTATGTCTGACTTAACTCCAAACACTCTCCTATAGTTCTGAACTCCACTTCCTATTAAGATGATCCTGCATAACTGTAGGGTTTATTGTTCTGCTGCAGAGAACTCTGAATACTTTGTTTAGAAGAACAGGGCCACTCTCAAAACTTCTGTTTCTGATTGCATGAAAAAGAAATAAACAAAACAAACAGTTCCAGCCCAAAGTTATTAAAAAAAAGGAGGCTGAAAAAATGATCCAAAAATACTTGGAAGACCAAGGGTAAAGAAATACATATAATTTTTTTTTTTAAACACAGCGGTCTTGCAATGTCAAGATAGAAGCATGAGCTTAAGACACTGTTGTGGAATGTAATTTAAGCCTTTGTGCACACTTCAGTGTTGTTTGTGAGAAATTAAGCACAAGCTAATGGAGCTTATTCCTGAGGACCTACAAGTTCATCCACCTCAGTACTGAATATTGAGGATTCATTAAAACAAAAAAACGTGGGATTTCACAAGGATATTCCTCTGCTTGAAGCTGATCACCTGCTTCATACATTGTATCTTATGACCAGCACCATACCTCTTAAGTCTCACGTAAGATATCAAGGAGAGAATTCACTACATGAAGTAGTTTTGCAAGGTAAAAACATTTCAAGATTTTTCATTTTTCATTAAAGAATAATTTATCAAGGAAAGAATAAAGGACAAAATTCTGAGATACTGTATATTGGTACAGCTCTCATGGAATTATTATCAGATAAGCTAACCAGGTATGCAGACTATATATTACTGTTCTGATACAGTATGCTCACAGACCTGTCAGAGATACTACTGTACATCTACTGAAGTAGTGCTAATCCATACAGACCCACTGATGCCTCATGGGAAAAACTACTGAAAACATTTCACTTAGAGATGCTTCTGTCTAAAGCACATTGCTTCGAATCCTCCTTCCTTGAGTTTCCTTAACATTAGAGCTATCTTTATGAACAAAAGGATATTACTACACTTCAAAAACATATTACTGCTTAAAAGAAACAAAAAAAATCAAAACACATTGTAATATCCTGCTGCAATTCTGTATCCTGTCTTTCCATTCCATTTTCCATTCATTAAATATATAAAGGACCATTTTCTTTCCTACTAGAGCTAATCTTGAAGAAAGAAAGTAGGAAATGACACCCACTTAAGTTCATAAAGTCTTTATTCCTCCCCAGTTCTGACACAATTAAATTCAGTTACCTTCTATCAGAGAAGGACTAGGACCTAAACTATCACAAGAAATCAGGATTATACTTTGAAAGATTGAATTTCCCCTCCTCTGAAGCCACATAAAATCTACTTTCCCATCTGACAAGCCAAGCGTCTTCTAGATATCTCTAACTATTCACTGTTTTCTCAATAGCTCCTAACTCTTCCAAAATACACCAGCTTCCCAATCCTGTATAATCTACACTTGGCTTTCTACATTTTTGCCAGGAGAAGAATCTACTAAGGAAGAAAATAAGGAAAGTGATGTGTTAGAAAATCACTTACACAGAGCAAAAATAAATGCTGGGGGAAAAGCCTGCTCTGTCTACTATTATGCCCCAAACCTCAACCAGAACAAAACTTCAAATTTTCTTACAAACTCATTGTGCAGTTGGACAATTATTTAAGGACTTCAGCTTTCAAAGAAAACAAAAATTAAAACAAACAAACAAAATCAGGTATTCATGGTTCCAGATTCAAGTCCAAGAGTCTCTCAAAACACAGAATTCCCCAAGATCTGGAACATCAAAGGTTAAAAAATAAAAAATTGTTCACTTTAAAAATCTAGATTTTCCTAAGTCAATCTTCTGCTTGGCTTGCTAAGGGTGTCTGAAAATGTGGACTCAATTGTGCTCCTCTCTCCTAGCTTCAAGAGCAGATATTGTGTGCCCCTCTTAGCAAGCCAACACAACACCTAAGGTGCAATTCCTACATGACTTCCATTATGTCATATGTTATGACTTGCTTGCTGGGCAGAAAGGAAGGCAACTCTGTGAAGTAAGAATGCAGTCACTGAAAAGAGCAGAAGTGAACACACTGATAATGTGATTCAACACACTGATTTCAGAAAGTTTTATCTTCTATTCTGTCTAATCCTAAAGCCCAGACCGAGTATTGGACACTCCCACTTCACTATTTTGATTTACCAGATCATTAGTTTGCAGTTGCTCATCAAACTACACATTCATATTGAAACAATTCCAGCAGCAAAGGCATTAAACTCACCTCTATTGGCTCTTCTCCTCCTTTGGTTTGATTATCGCCCCCTTCTCCACTCTCATAATTACTGCTTTTTTCAACCCACAGCTCTGATTTTTCTACAGTCAGACGCAGTTGATCAAGATCAGCCTTGATTTGCTTGTAGTTATCAACATCTTGATTAGACACCAGCAACTGAACCTATAAATACAGTAAATCGTAAGGCTATTACAGCACTAGCACTTAATCTGGGAAACTTGCTCAACAGTTTTCATTCTAGGACCCTGATTTCAGATGTTTTTTGTAACCTTCCCTATGAAATTAAAATATCCATTCAGTATCCATTCAGTAAAAACCTATAGCAGAGCTGTGGTTGCCCAAAGCAGGATTGCTATAATATTCGCATTATTCTCCATCCTTCCTTAACACACTGCAAAACTTTTTCAGCCCAAGTAAATATTAACAAGGCCTTGAGCTCTCAGCAGAGTAAGCTCTGATGCCATGATGATGATCCTCATGATATTGAAACAATATAATTTGAAATAGCTTAATCTATCAACATAGTACTAAGGAAAAGAAAACAAAGAAGAAAACAAAAGAGAAAAATAATGGTATGTCAAGGAATCAGGAGATCCAAAGAAATGTCAGAGTGGCCAGCAACTTAATGATCATCATCATAACCAAACAGTGAGAAATACTGGTTCTTTAACACCATTAGTCCAGTTAAAAAAAACAAACTTGTTTGAATAGCTCATGAACCATTCAGGCTTGCATAGTTCCTACTTTCTGAGCAGTTACATCTTACTAAGATTAATTGCACTTTAGTTTTTTAAGTTGTACTGATTAAATTGTCTGTTCCTGCCTTTCACTGTTATTTCTAGTTCTTTATTTACCATGATCTACACATCTCCTTTCTTTGTAATGCTCTTTGCTCTCCGAAGATCATTAATGAAGATGATATACCAAAAAATACAATAATCTTCACACTAAACTGATAGGCACCATTAAGAAATCTTATTTATCTAAAGGAATACAGTCACATGGCAGATAGGAAAGCTGATAGGAACACTGAAAACAAAAAATCACTACTTGCAGGCAAATATTCACTACCTTGTAATAAAAAATTTTCATCATCTTCTCATAGCTTAATAAAACCTTGTTATTTAGCATCATTTATGAATGTTGCTCACCCACAGATATTCATATTCCAGGTTCTCTATACTCTTTTTTGTGTATTTGCCAATTAGCCTTTTCCTTCCTTTATGAAAACACATTAAGCTACTCAAATCCTTGCTAACCTGGTAGTAATAATAGCTATTTATGCACCTAATCTACAAGGCCTAACATTAAAATCCTGCTAGGAGGCTGTTATGCTACAATGCAAAAAATATTAAACAAAAGTTTTCCAGGTCTTTATCATTCATCCGTTTTCAAACAAGAGAAGCCTCCACATCTTACATAACAATGAGACAATATGCTAGCAAACTCCTGAAATAAACCTCAGATGGTCTTATCAACATATGTTATAGGGTTACGTAACAGAGATGTCTCTGTTATCTAGCCACATGACATCAGATTTCCCAGTACTGATCCCCTGACACATGGAGCATGCACATGCAATGCTATCAAGACAAAAGAGTAAAAGCTGAAGACAGATTTGGCCCTGTTACTGGCTTTCTGTTGTTTGGGCATATCTGTATCATGCAGTGGATGTAAAGAGTCCGTGCAAGGACACCTGAGTTACAGCTAGAACTGAAAACACCACATTTATAGCAGTACTGCTTTACATCCAGTTTAGGCAATCTTGGAGACAGGAAAGTCTTATTGCTGACACAAGTACACTGCTTGCAGAACATAAGCTACTAGCTCTGTCTCTGAGGGATCATTACATCAAGTTTCACTGTGAAATATCTGTGTCCCAGCTGTCACCACGGACATAGATTTTTCAGTAACAGATACACAACTAAAATATGCACTAGCACACATGTTCACCTCTAATAAAAACAAACAAAAAAATCTCCCTGCTGACTTGGGACCCTGAAGAAAAGTCCCTTAAAGCACCGTCAAACCATGAAGAACGCTCCAAAAATAATGCCTCCTATTTTAGTATGCTGGCCTATGACATCAGAAACAGATGTTGGTGTGACAGCAGTAGAGGTTGAATCTTCCCACCAATACTCCATTACGTACTGTTGCCATGTGACAGATGGCAGCAGAGGGGCTGTCTGACAAAATGGCATCTGAGATGGAAGTGTGCATGAAGCAAAGGTGTGTCACTGAATACCTCCATGCAGAAAATATGAAACCCATTGGCATTCATCAACACTTGCTGAATGTTTATGGAAACCAAACAGCATATGTGAGCACAGCGAGGTAGTGGGTGTTATGTTTTAGCAGTGGTGAGAACAACTTGAAAGACAAGCCATGTTCCAGATGGCAATGCAGCTAGTGCAGGTTTTTATGAATGCCATGCCAGCTATTGTTTCTCACTGGCAAAAATGCATAGCTAATGGTGATGACTATGTTGAAAAATAGACTTTTTGAGCTGAGACTCTGTTCTGTCAAGTAGTGTTGTATTTTCCATAGAAACAAATAGGAGATATTATTTTCAGAGCAACATTGGTACAAACAGCAAATCGGGTTAAAAAAAAAATAATCAGTCTTTGGAAAAACTTTGCCCATTGTTCCTACAATAATTATATGCCCACTGATACCTGTTTAAATGCTTGCAGAACTTCTGCTCTCTGGCTGAAGTGCTTAAATAGCAGATGCAGAGCACCTGAGAGCAAAGGAGGATAATCATGCATGATGAGGTGAATGAGGACTCGTAGAAAGGTTCTGCCCCCTTCATCATCGAGTTGAACTGCATTCTTTTCTTTTCTTCAACAGATATGGGGGGAAAAAAAGATCAAATAAAGTAAAATAATAAAATCTTTTGACAGAAATACGCAATAAACATACAATCTTAATTCAGTACAGCTCTTAGAACCAAATCTAACCTGCTGTGGGATATAAATTATAAATGCCCTTTTAACATATTTTATAAGTATTTAAATCCTACAGTAATATGCTGTTTTGGCAATCTTGTAGCACAAGAGATATTACAGAATAAAAGTAAATATGTATGAACTGTGTCAAATATTGTGATTAAAATCCATATTGCAAAAATATTCATTTACATTTTAGATAAACTGCACCAAGTTCATTCACAGTTCAAACTAATTGAAGTCAATGGCATTTTATCAGAGATTAATTTGGCTCTATCCTTTTTAATCCTTCCCTTTTCAGATGATATTAAAATTTCATTCAAGAAAAAATAAGCTCAAAAATTGTGGGAACTGAGAAAAGCATCGTATTTCTGGAATCATATTTACAATCTAGAGCAAAAGAAATCAGATTTATAGTTAACATATCAAAGCAGAAGTAATGTTTCCAAGAAACCATTCAGTCTCTCTGTTCATTTTGATGATGCAGATGCCGAGGGCTATGTGTTGTTTTACATTATGAGAGTTCAGGGAGAGGAATGGAGGCATTGCTCTCCCTGGTAAAGACTGAAAGCGCATTAGGGACAGACAAGAAAGATGAGAAATCCTATTCTGAGGATCTCTGTCCCTAGCTCCAAGAAAATCTTTCAAGTCTGAGGCCTTGTCTAAACGGGAAACATTTTTCCTGGTATAATTATAATTGTTCCAGAGAAGTTAAACCAGTATAGCAATAAGGGTAATAATTCTCCAGTGTGGATATTTTCTGTGCATGTTTTTTGTTATTGTTGTTCACAACATAGATGAAAACACTTCCAAAACTTTGCATGCATCATTTTTGATCTACAAGATTTTGGTGGTCCAGAGATTATGGCAAGAGGTCCACAGTTGATTTGTGGAGCCAAAATAGATTTTTTTGGAGTGAAGTAGATTATTTTTTATAACAATTTCTTAGTAATTTCAAGACAAGATGCAACAGTAACCTACTGATCCAAGAAATTTGGTCAACAGCCATAAAATGTACTAGAAAAGGGTCTATCTCTAAAAGCATATTATAGAGAGAAAAAAATAGTGTGCTTAAGCCAAACATGCCTGCACACCATTCTCCACCTGTCTTTGGGAACAAATTTTCCACCAACTCTCTTGCAACTACAGATGATAAAGAGGGCTGTCACCCCAGTCCCTCAACAAGTACCACCCACTGGCCAGTCTGTTCAAAATCCAGGTCTTTTCTGGCACTTATCTGTCCATGTGTAGGTTATGTAATAAGAATTACCCAAGTGAAGAGAATGGGGTATGAAAACACATACAGAATCAAGAGACATTGTCCATAATTAGTATCAATGTGAGTAAAAGGATTAATATAGACAGGCAAAACTTCAGAGATTATACCTGCCAGCAAACATGGTTTCAGCCTGAGCTGCAATTTCATCTATGTCTGGAACAATTGCTGGAAAACAATCAAAATAAGAATTTTTAAAGAACACTGATGTTTGTTTAACCTGCAAGTGAAAAAGAATTCCATTGTTAAAATTGGATGTTATCATCTTAAGGTCTAACTGCATCTCTCAACTAGGCAAAATTCCTTGTATTTAATGGAAAAACAGAAGGGGAAGAACAGGAGGAAAGAACAAGAACATACGGCAGTTAAATTATGTTTTACTACTACTTTGGAAGAGACAAAGTCTAGTGATAGAATGGATCAATGTGGCACTGTGTCACAAATGACACAGAATGTGAAAATTCTACATTTTTTGTTAGATCATCCAACCTTCATACAGCAGTAAAGTGAGACAAATGACCTTTACAATATTTATCATAAATCAAATTATTTACCACACATTTATTCTCCTTTAGAATTAATTTAATATACCTTACTACTGAAGACTTTAGTATTTCTTAGCCACACCTTTATTGCACAGCACCTCCAATTAAATTCTCCCTTACCTGTAGCTCATCACACACAGAGCTGTCAGCCTTTTAAGTACCTCTGTGTGCACCAGAACACTCCCTTGGAAAGCCACTCAATTCCCATGCTACATTCATCACACTTAAAGCTGTCCTCATCCACTCTTTAAACATGTTTTCAAAATCTGTGTGCTCTGCTACACTCTTCATCTTCCAGTGTTTGGGGGAGTGTACAAATAAGAGAATAAATTGTCATAATAGGAAAAAGGAATTACATTTTAGTTAGCAGAGGACAAACCAGCAAACATCTCTTTTGTGGGATTTGTTAAGACTTTCATTTTATCACAAGCTTTTCAAACTCACTGACATGCATCTTTGTGGTGTAGTTCAGTTTATTGCTTACTAAAATATTTGGAACAATGCATAAGTTCACACAGAATTAGTTTACATACAATAGCAATATTTACCTGAGGGAATCCCTGATGTGTCAGGTGGGGAGGTTGTAGAGCTATCGACGTTCTCATTGTTTTCCCCAAACTCTCTCTTATAGATGGACAGCATGTAGGATATTCTATAGTCCAGTCTAACACTGAGAATAAACTACAAGAAGTTTAAAATGAGAATTTTTTTTAATAACACGGGCTTAGGGTGGTGTGTGTGTGTGTGTGTGTGTGTGTACAAAGATATGTGGTTATTATTATAATAAATACTTCCCCTATGCAAAATGAATTTGTTATATTTATTTCAGTTTGCTGTGACTTCTTCCCACCGCCTCTACCAGAGATGTATCAAACACTGCCCTGTCTACAGACGAATGCTAAGAAACAGATTGACTTGTCTAGGGGCATCGGCAGCATGCCGGTGAGCATGTCCTCACTGCCTACAAGCCAAATCAACACATCCAAACCCAGGCTGAAACAGATCATTTCATATTTCAGACAGACAGCTAAGGCCTCAGGGAGATAAGAAGTGGAGTGGGTCTGAGTGTAAAGATGACAGGCTCAAGGTTCACCCACTCAGATGCCTGACAGTCATTTTCTTTTAATTGTTGGTGCCTTCAACAGTAAAAACAGAAACTCATACAGGAAAAATCCTAAACCAAACCTGTAAGTGTTGCTTTTAAAATGGAAAAGTGAGAAAAATAAGTTGGCTGGAGACATAAACACCACCTGAAGGACTGACAGATTTCTACATTTCAACAATTGGCTGCTCATCAACTGAGTTGCAGTACTTCGCACATGTAAGCTCCTATCCCACAGTAAATGTAAGCATATAATGGAAAAGGTTTACAATCATTTGTTTCCATTTCAGTGTGGATAAAAGTACATATATTAAGTTACCAAGACTCAGGTTACAGGCAATGACTTAGCAAATAGTGCCCACTTGCTTCTTTGATCTGTAATTAAAGTCATACAAGCTCCCCAGACCCAGAGTATTGTAATAGGATTTTACTAATGTAACTAGCGCCACCTATGCCATCTAAAACCAAGTAAATTGTTAGGTAAAGAAACAATATGTTTCATTAAAATCTTCTAATAGAAAATAGGTAAGTTTACTGTGGTTCCATGATCAAGTTACCCAGTTATAATAGAAGCAAGATTTTTACAACTACACATTTCCACAGTCCACGAGTCACCTAAGTCTATCAGGCCATCTGTTTAGTTCTGGCTGATGGTAGTACAGAAACTGTTAAGTAAAAATATGCCCTTACTTCAAATAAGAGGAACAATTACTATAAGCTTAATATTTCTTAGAATAGAATAGTCTTAATCATCACTGTACTAGCTATTCATGACAATACAACAAATCTAAAATATTCTTGCATTTTAGGTTAATAGCCCAGTAACAAAAGGTGACATGATTTAACATAATCCGTCTTCATCGTGTTTTAAATGAAACTGAACTACTCTGTATTCCTTATGAACTAAGGTTTTATATATGCATATTTGCTAAATATTGCAAATTGTCAACATGACAATTTGCTAATTTGCAGTAATTTGACCACACAGCTAAAACATAACTAAGCCACGGACCAAGTAACAACATAGGATTAAACACTCTCTGGTCCTGGGTGATTTTGCACTAGATGTGCTGTGGAAGAGGAAGGGTTGAGACAAAAACGTGTTTCTTTTTCCTGTGGGTAGACAGGGAACCTACAGGAAGAGGCTGGTGTCCTGGAATCATTCTTCCATGCATCAACCAGTAGAGTAAGACACGTGGAAGGAAACTTACACCTTAAGCAAATCAAAGGAAATAGACAAATAGGACACATGAATAGTATTCTTTAGGAGGTATCACTTCATAACACTTTCATAAGCCTTAACATCCCACTTTTATAAAACTCCATAAGCCTTAAACTAAGGCTTATGCAGATCTGAAATTAACATATGCAGTACTGAAAACCTACTAATTAGTAACCTTTCAGATAACAAGTAATTAAGGTAATCTAAATCATTTGTAAACCTTCAGAACAAATGGAATCCTTCAAAACTGACAATGGTACCAACAGATCAGCAGGATTTACAGAAAATACTGAAAAACTCCTTCAAGGCTAAGTATTGCAAGAACTGGGATTTGATATGCAGAACAAATGTGTGCCACTTTACTCATTATTAGCACAAAATAAAAACTGTATCTCAGGAGGCATGCTAGTGTCATATGACTTGTCAGTTCAGTTGGGAGAAAATCATAATTGAGAATAGTCTGTGGGCAGCTAACAGAGGAAATCTGAAAACAACTTCAAAATTGTATGACTTTGCTTGACCTCGGTGGGTCTATGTCCACTCAAATACTAAAGTCAAATAAATAAGCTATATCAGTGTAAAATGAGTGCTAATGAAACTGGAAACACATACACTGTTTTCAGAAAACATTAGTGAGACAGCTTAACATACAAGTTAGGTCTTATCACAGTTACAGTGATAGAGTTTCTACAGCATCTAATTCCTTTGGAAGTTAAGGACGACAATTGTGAGAACCACAATTGTACTACTGTTCACACAAAGTAGTATTCCTCCTTATATCCAAGTGTTATTCACATGATGAACAGCTCAGTGAATAATAAGAATGCAGGTAACAGAACCTGCCATTATGTAAGTGAGTAAATGTAAAATGATTGCCATTTAACATTCCACCAATCATTATTACCTGTAAAATCTCAATGATTTTCAATTTGGTGTCCATTACAATCACATCTTCATTCTCTGAGGTGGTGGCTTGCTTGCTTGGGTGAATGCTTGGCTGTACATCGGGGACACTGATGGGAAATATAGATCCTCTGCTTAGTACCATTTGGGTCATCATCTCTCCTACACCATGGATGGTTCTCATAACATTGTTTCCTATGCATTAAACACATACACATATATTTGCCATCAGTGAAGCTTGCTTGCAGAGATATAAATATGACATACAGATCCATGCTGTCAAACTCCTTTACATTCTCAATTGGCCTAATGAAAAACAAATCCTCAAATCTTCATTAAAAAATTAGGAGCACTAGCTCATTCATATTAGCCAGTGGCTTGGGGAAAATTTTCTTCATTGATTTCCCAGGGGATCGTTGCTTGCAGGCCAACAGATGGGAAAGATGTAAAAGCTTTCTACAGCCCTGTGTGTTCAAGAACTCATAAAAAATAGAGGAGGCACACTATCTATATCTAAAACCATTTCTGAAAGAGGTTTGTTTAACCTATCCGTAAGAATACCTAGGTGATAAATATCTCACATTTTAAAGCATCCCTAAGCAAGCAATTCCAGTATTTGAAAATGTTTACTGTTAGAAAACACTGATAGCTCATTTATATTTTCCATTGCTGTAATTTATGATCTTGCTCTGTAGACACAGTGGCGGAGTTCATTATTTGCCATGCCTACTGCCACTGATGTCTTCACTTTGATGACTGCTCGTAACACAAAAGCTTGATGGTAAAGATGCCTTTTGTACTACAGAAGCTTGAATTTCTTATATGTCACACTAACAGAGAAAAGAATTGAAGCTGTGCAAGTCTGATTAAGCTCTGTCTGGTCCAGATCTCTCTCTGGTCCAGATAACAGGACACACATCCAACAACTAGCGGGAGAAAGACTAATGTAATGAACATCGTAGAAGCAGCTCCACCAAGTCTGCAGCTGCTGATGGGTATGCAAGTACTATCTCCAGACATGCTTATGGATGCTTCAGCTTGCTGAAGCTCATGATAAATACGATCAATCCCATTACACACGATGATGACTTGGACAGCTTGAAAATCTGTATACATATACTTTTGCATATGTGTTTTCAAGTCTATACATTTTTTTTTTATGCTTGGTTTTAGTTTTGTTTGTGGCTTGTCCCTTTTTTCTTTTTTCTTTTTTTTAAATAATCGTGTAATAGAAAAGTTAATAATTGTTTGGCTCCCAGAACAGTCATTCCCTCAGTTTACAGGAACATCTGGGAAAAGCTGAGAGATGGTTGACTTTCCCCATTCACTTTCACTTATATAAATGTTCCCAAGTCCCAAGAGAAGGTCAGGGCCAAAGGTTGTCCTAAAAGTTAAACTCGTATCTGTAATCACAGTGCCCTTTGTAAGTAGCACCTGGAAAGAAAATGAATTTTACACTAATTTGTCAAAAAACAAATTGGTCCAGACTGGTTGCAACAGTCCTATCGCTGATGCCAGTTCAACAAACTCTATCAAGAAATACTGTTTGTTTCCATAGATTATACTTGTCTTTTCCTACAGTGAATTCCAATTGGAAAAGCATCTCGGGGAACCATTGACTATCTTCTTGCAAAGGCAGAGAGGAATAAGAATGAGAATGTTACCTAGCTGCTTTAATTCGTTTTCATTCTTGCAAAGCATAGATCTGAATGAATGGAAGAAAGGAAGTGAATAATAGCATCTCTTTGCAGAAATGAGACCTAGACTACAACAAAAGCAAACAGACAGAGGACATGTAGCTCCACTGAGGTAGTCTTGAATAGTTCTCATGTCTTCCGTACCTTTTATTCACTATGAACTGTCAAGTTTTACACACAATGTGGATATTCTCTTCCTAGACAATCTGCTGTAAAAAGTCAAAGCTACATTTTATTTTGTTTGCAATATCCTCCTCTTCTGTTCTTCTTTCTTCAATTAATAGAGCTTAAGTACTGCATGTAGGAAGAGAAGATGCCTTTCACTCTGACTTTAAAAAGAAACACTCAAAGAATTTGCTCCTTCAAAGTCAGTGAGGTAGATTAGTGTCATGTTTGAGGTCTCAGTTGGCATCCAGTCTGGTGTGCAATCAATGTGAATTGGTCTTTTGAAAATGATACCACAAGTCTCTACAAGGGGGAAAAATGTATTTCTGACATTGTAGGATGTTAAGAGAAAAAAAAACCTTGAAGTCAAAGAAATGGCTGAATTCTCACATTAGGAAGGCACAAATTTCCTCTGACTGACTAGAACTGCGTAAAGCAAATAAAAGTGATTCCGAGTAGTGTCCCTGATGCAAAATTAAAATTGCTCATTTACCTTTCAAATCAAATTTTAAAAAAAAAAAGTGGAATAAATTCTATGTATGTCTTTTCCTCTCTCTCTTCATCCCCTTTCTACCAGTAATCCAAACATTAATTTTCACTGTATTCATTGCACACATGTAAAGCTAGATTTCTAAATAAAGAACTTTTAATCTTTAAAAGGGCTTTAGTTAAATTGACTTATTGCAGCTTCTTCATCTCCAAACTGTGATACAAATGATCACATTCAAATCATCTTGTCCTTAAGTTCATGTGAACACAAAAAGATGTATAGGTTGTGCATTTCCTTCATAGCCTGTGATATTCTCGGCTCTAAGTCTCACTTGGGAAGACATCATCCTCTCATTCACAATGGAGATCTAAAAATCTCTTCCACAGCTGTTGTACACAGTTGACATAAATAGAAGCACTGCTATCTGGAAAGCTCAGGAATTCTTTACAAAAAATAACTTATGTCAGTGGGGTTTACCAATTGACAATTAAACCATTTAATTCTAAAAACAGTCCAAAAGATACTCTTCTAGAAAATTAGACAAAACTGTAGTTTGTCCTAAATAAGGTAGAAGAGTTTTGCTTTATCTTAAAAAGTTCCTATCTACCTTTCAAGACTAAAATCTACTCAGTATACAATTAGTACAAAAGGTAGTCGATAAGTTTTTGTACAAGGAGTCACAATCTGATTAATCCGATTAATGGAATAAATGTACAGGTAACACTCATGATAGGCATAGATGCATATTCTTCCACAAATCATGCTCAATAATAGCCCCAAGCCCCAGTCATCACATTTACTCACACCCACCATAGCCCTGGTCTTTCTATCACTGTAGGGTAGGAAGTAATCAACTCTCTGCTACAACTCATGTCTTTGAAGAAAACAAGCTGGGATTTTGCCTGGAGCATTCATCCTGCTGTCCTGCATTCATCCATGACTGTCATTACTGGGTTGCTGAATAGGCAATGCAGGGGATGAGAAATCCTGTGGATTTGGATTCCTGTGTGACTGTGGAATTAGTCAATCTCCCTACATTTCAGGACCGCTTCCATAAACGAGGAGAATACTGAGAATATCTTCTCCATCTTTAAAATGGACACCAAGAGCTTTGATGTAATAAAGACTGGGAGAGACTCAGCTAATATGACAGTGGAGTCTACAAAAGCATTTGGAAAATAAAAGGAAATGAGATGACTCACGCCCTTTCTACTTAATGGTGGAACATCAGTGGTAAAATATGGTACAAACCAGTGAATGGTAGCTATGACAGCTTCCCAATAGAATCTGCCATAGAATTCCCAATAGAATCAATAGAACAAGGATAAAACCTCTGTCAGCAACACACCTTGACTACTGACTTCCTATGGCTGATGTAAAGAGCTGGAGACAGAAAAGTAAAGGGTTACAGTAGTACTTATCTATACTGTCATTTCAAATTGTATTTCATTAGTGTCTAGGAAAAGTAATTAGTAACAGAAATGTCTTCTTAAGCTAGTTTGGTATTTACAGCTGAAGTGGGTAGTGATTCCATGTTGCTTTATTTCTCTCATTACCATCAGTGAGAAAGGGTATCATGGCTAAACTCATTTTGGAAATTTTTCCAGTAACCACATCATATTGACAAATACTATTTTTAATTAACTGAGAGTAGACCTGGGGAGAACTTTCTCAGAGTGAAAATAATAAAGCAATTCAGCATACTTTTCAGTCAAGATATTTCAACAGCTATGTTCTGTAATGTTCTGATGAAATGTAGCCATCACAGCAGACAGCAAATTTACACATGGATGTGAAACAATTGGCTGGATCTCAACAATGAGAGGAACTAATCTATTCTTTGAAAGAAGATACAAGGATCATTCACGTACATAAAGGTAAGCAGCAGCTTCTCTTCCAAATATCCCCCAGTAAGTCAACATTCGTATCATTCAGTGCCTCTGTCCTCCTTTGGAATTCTAGACCATGTTAGGTATGAATTTAAATCTGTCATTCTTAAACACAGGGCCAGCAGCACTCTTGTTAATGAGTTGTTCCTTTTTGCCACACTGTTGTCTTCTCTTTGCTTTAACACAGTTATCTCAGCAGGAAAGGGTGTGAGTCTCTGAGGTAAGCCATACAGAAAAGTTATTGTGGCATAACAAGTGACTGACTGACCAGCTAAGCTTGCAACAACGTAAGACAAAATATGTTGGCTCAGTAAATGATATTTAAGTTTTTAAATATATATGACCAAACCAACAGAGCTTTGATCTCAGCTCCAGAGTGCTTCCTGAATACCAGCAGCCAAAGAAAAATTAACTTACTGCTCAGTTAGCTAACTAAGCAAAAACTGGAGAAAGAGAAAGAAATAGATGTGAACACTGATTACTTTTGCGTGCACTGTGCTAAAGACGAAGTGAATAGAGCTGAGCTGCGCTTTCATGTCATACTGCAACCTTTATCCTGCTGATCTCCCTCATTTGTTGACTTCCGTGAGCTCAAGGTACTGACATTCCAACATGTTTGAGAAGGGAGGCAAGGAGAGAACATACATGGAAACACTGTAATGTTCTAGTTTAGAAAAGCAGCCACAACTGTTATCAATGAACCACTGCAAAAATATTCAGAGCTGTGGCTGACCAACAGAGAGAGAGAGCTCCATACAATCCCCATGAATCTTCTTTTCTACCTCTCTGCTTCTCTCTCTGACAACGTAAGTCTGATCTCATGAACCTTCCATAAGCAGTGGAACAAGTTAGAAATGCCTCCTATTGAATGTACAGTCCCAAAAGGCTTGTCAATGAATGAGTGAAATCGCTGTACGCACAAGTGGTAATTTAAAAGAGCTGCAGATTGACTGACAATGAAGTAAGAGAAAAGAAGAGAATACTTGTCATGTTCTGAAAAGACAACCATGCATCTCCTTTTCATTACTTTTTATTACAGTGATCACAACTTCCTAATGAATATCAGTTTCTGTCATAAAACTGTAGCACATAATCTCATACAATTTAGCACAACTGAAAACACAGCAGCCTCCCTGAGAAGACTTTTCACAGGAGTCAATTATGGAAAAAAAGATAACAACCACCCAAGTAATCGAAATAGTGGATAATTTGACGCTTCATTTTCTACATAAACATACTTGCTTGATAAGTCACTTACTGGTTGCAAGAATTCTTAAAACAAAATATGAAATTAAACAACAAGTTGTGATATAATACAGTACTGATGGCAAAAGACGAAATGCCATACTCAGACAAAAAAAACAACTGTCAGAGAGGTTATTGACAATTCTGCTGGCTTTCCTTCTTATTGTTCCTAGCAAGTCACTACACAGCATCTTCAACTTGTTCTCAGTGGACAAGTATCCACAGCATTTTAGGTATTTCACAAATAGTAAAGAGAAGGCTGGCAAATAATCTTGGAGCGAGTAGTGCCCTATTTCACAGACGTTCTCAATACATGAGTGAACTGATATGCAGTCTTATTTAAAAATTAACTGTACGCAGCTTGATCAGGTCCTTAATTGTGTCAATTTACTCTTACTAACAGTGTTCAGTATTCCTCATTTACAGATGTAGAAAAGATGGATTCCTATGACTCAATTTGTAGATCTGCTCAGCCTTTTTCAGCTAAAACATTTTTCTACTATGCACATCTCCCTATGAAAGGCACCTGTATTTTCAAAAGTATTTTAACACCTGACAGCTCTCATTAGGGACTGGAGAAGCTGCATGTTTAAGGCTTCTAGAAACTAAGTAATGAAATAGGAGCTGACATAGAAGGGGTTCTTCAGGAAATCTAGTACTTAATGGCCAGTTAAAGATAAATATACAATGTGTCTAATACTCCAACAACTCTTCACAAAGCCAACCTACACATGGTTCAGTCTTGCATACATAAATATGGGGGAAAAAAGGAGACAAGTCAAATGCTTCACAAAAATGTGGCATTTTTTTCCTATTTTCTCTGCAATTAGAAAGTTAGAAAGACAACTCCCTGATTTCACCAAACCTGAGCTTGACTTGAGTAAGACAGATAAACGATCAGATGCTTCAACTTCTTACAAATACCTCCTAGAAAACACTTATGTTTCAGTGTAGCAGGACACAAACCAGAGAGCATGTGCTACTATAAAAGCCATTAACTCCTCAAACAATCAAATGCAGAGGCTGAAGGGCTGCAGTGAATAATAAGCTGCCCTATGACCCCAAAGGTTTTCAAATGCCGCTTGGAAACTACTACTCTTCCGAACTTGGGGATGGCTTCTAGACCAAAGTAATCCCACAGGATATATAAGCTTCCAATAGCAAAGAAATCAAGAGACTCAATAGACTTTGAAAGCCATCTTTCCTTAAAAAACTGAGCAGATGGCCCCTCTTCAGTTCCTTCTACTTTCCTCATCTTTCCCAAAGGAAGCTTTTGGCTAATGTTCAGCTGCAGCTTGAATCCCTAGATACAAAGCAACATCAGTCCCATCTGCACAATGCATTGGCAGCTGCAAGAACTATTTTATTAGTAGCTTTCCTGTTCTACTTTCCTAAAGCACAAGCCAAAAAATTCTACAAGTCTGAAAAAATCCTAAGCAATCTTCCAATGTCCCTTCCAAGCACCGCAATTAGTGGAGAAGAGTTTTACCTCTCTATCTTGATCAAGAAAAGTTGTTTCTGGGTTCTAAGGAAGATCTAGATGGAGGATATGGATAAGTTATATCTTACATGATTTAAAAGCTAGGTTATCTACATCAGCTGTTATCTACCCCCATCTTTCTGCAAGAAAGACCCCTATTCCCTATTGGACTGGTTGATCTTGTTGGTCTTTTCCAACCTTGGTGATTCTACGACCTTGTATTCCTTACAGCACAGCAAATAGATTCAAGGCCCAGTCAAGCCTTATATGGCAATAGAAAGAGACCTGGCCTTCCCATCAGTCAGCTTCCTCTGCCTTCAGTGTTGCTTAAGGGGAAAGAGAGGAAAGGCAGGAAAGACAACATCAGAAGGGTGCACTCAGATACCCCCTCACTACTTACAGTCTGAAGTCCATTAGCACCTACCACCACCCAGAGTCCCCACTGCCAGACTGACCACACCTATTCCTGTTTCCCCACAGACATCAGCCATTAAGACCCATCCAACCAGGCCCACTTCTTTCATTAGAGCCTCTGAGGCCTCCTTCCCCATTTGCAATCCCAAAAAACTCACTGCTACGTTAGACAATATCTGGCAGGTTGCTCAAAGTCCAAAACTTTTACTGTCATTAAAGTTAGTTCTCAGTGCAGTTGACCGTGTATCAAGCTGCTCCTCAGTGTCAGCACTCTCAACCAGGTCGTAAGACAATGCTTGTAACAGCTTTCCAAGTGACTGCTGACACAGAAGCCCTGACTCTAAATCAGCTTGACTGTGGATTTCAGTGAGACCTACACTCTTGTCCACCTTCAGCTTTTCAAAAGTTTCAGTGCCATCTTAAAGCATGCAGCAATGCCAGACCGTGTGGATCCTCTGGCAGAGAGCTGTATATATGCAGCACTGTCTAGTTATCAAGATCTAAACTGAACACACAGTAGAGTAGAGCCTTGGCTCTCTACCTTTCTTTGCCTTTGTTGATCTGTCTACATTGCTTCATGCAATTTAATTTTTTTTTGTTGTGAAAAGTTATGGCCATTTTTAAGACACGTAATAGCAACACTTCAGTACCTGAAGGACCGCATTTTATTTCAAACCCTTTAGAGCCATATATTATTTGCCAGAAGCATTAAGCCTTACAGCTCTGTTTGTGAAAGAGGTATTAATTTTTACAGGTCTTCTACAGCATATGCCCATAAAGACTGCAGAACGTATCATAAAGAGGCCACGAATCACACTTTATTTCTTCATTATGCTATTCTTCATCATTCAAAAACTAGCTGACCTCTGGTGAGCCTCACAGAAAACCTACTGCGTTACATTAAGGGTAGAAGGTGAAAACACTTCTACAGTTTATACAGCCCTCAGAACTAATGAGGAAAAAAAAAAACAAAAAAACACCACTACAAAAAAAGTACCAATATGCAATGTGCATACATTTGCTATCCAATCCCTGACTGAATCTGGCCACCTCAGCCTTAATTACTGCATATCCACCAGCCTTTCCTTTTAGCATGCAAACTCAGCACTGCGTGGTCATGGTGAGCCTTCTCCAAACTTCACCTTCTCCTGACATTGCCTATCCCCAAAACCAATAAGCAATGTCAAAATTAAAACTTTCCTACCATGAGTATTAGGGGAAGGAAAGATAGAAAAAATAATGTACATCAGCATGCTCGCCTTGATGGTAAAAAGTACCATGGGAATCAAGCCCTCTAGCTGAGTTACAGCTATGACACAGATATTGATTCCTAGAAGAGCAATGGTCTCTGGAATCACATTAATGCACAGCTTCATGATGAGGATAGGAATAAAGAAAAAGAGAAATGGTCCATGCCATAGAAACATTCAGACTGACTTCCCCTTTGGTCTGATCACACTCTTCACTGACTGGAATTTGTTACACTACAGACATCAGTGACTAGCACAGCTAACTTTTCTAAGGGTTAAAGGCTTTTTTTTCATCTAACCTTTTTTTGTAAATTGTTGGTGTAAGTTATTACTCTAGTCTGCCAGGCAGTCACTGCCTCATTAGCTCTGCTGATCAAAATGTGCCTCAAGAAGATACTTTAAATTGTTAACCAGACAAAAGAATAGTTAGCAGACACAGACACAAAGCTGAGAAACAATATAAACTTTCCTAGTAGTCCTGGATGAAATCAGGTCCTTCTTGATACAGAGGACCCAGAGGCACAGTAGAAACAGTAGGTCCAACCTCATTCTCAATGCTGTTCTAGTAGAAGACTCGACAGTATGATATGCTGATACACAAGTATAGAAATGGCAGCTCACTGCTACTGAACTCTGCACGAGAGAACGAGGGCTTCCTCATCCCAACCCCTGCCAAGGTGGAATCCTTGAGGTGGTGAATCACAGGTGAATCAAAGTGAATCACAACAAAGAAACAAAGCCTGCAGCATGACACAGGGGTCAGACTTTTCCTGATACGATTCTAGGAGGTGTTCCAAGATCTCGGGATGTTTGTGAACACATCTTTACCCTTTACTCCCTTCAGTCTACAGGTGGGAAGTGCTACCATTGCTATTTGCTCTCTATAACTACCTGAAAGAAGGCTGTAGTGAGCTGGGAGTCGGCCTCTTCTCCCATGTAACTAGTGATAGGACTAGAGGGAATGGCCTCCAGTTGCTCCAGGGGAGACTCAGGCTGTACATTAGGAAATACTACTCTGAAAGAATGGTCGAGTGCTGGAATGGGCTGCTCAGGGAGGTGGTGGAGTCACTGACCCTGGAGGTGTTCAGGGAATGTTTAGGCGTTGTGTTGAGGGACATGGTCTAGTAGGAAATTTTGGTGATAGGTGGGCTGTTGGATTGGATGATCTTGTAGGTCTTCTCCAGCCTTGGTGATTCTATGATTCTATTTGTTGTATGTCATTATTCTCATTTCCAAATAACATTAACTAAATAATGCTGAGCTGCATGGCAAACATGGAGCTTGCCTGCTAATACTATTGTGCTGTTTCGCCTTCCAGATCTGACATATGCTGCAGCTGCATGGTTAGACTAAAATCAGCTATTTGAAAGATCCATCACGTACAGAGAAAGATGTGCATTTTAATTCTCAGAAAATAAATAACCAATATTGGACAGTGCAGACTGGCTCCTGACTTTGGAATTATACAACAGGGTACACTTACTAGAAAAGCAATGACTTAACCTTTTAATTAAAACTGTAAGAAATTTTAGTGTTCTTGAAAGACACCAGAATGAGCACTATTAATAAGTCGTCACTTTAACCAAAAATGCCTCATTAAGACACTGTAATTTTAACCCCCCTATCTTTTAGAATCTAAAAGGGGGAAAAAAAAACATAGAAAAAAAGGATCCAATAATAAAAAATCATTCAAAATTATGATATTCGGATTGAAAACAGAAGCTGGCTGCAGCATTTCCAAGTCAATTCATTTTTAGGATGCAGCCTAGGTAGGAAGCTTTTCAAAAAAACACGTCTTTTTTTTTTTCCAGTATCCTATCTGACAAATGTTTCTAGCCAATTTTTCCCAATTTACCTCCAACAAATAAGGTCACACCTAAAAAATACATACACATCAACTTAATTCTTAGTGAGGTAAATGACGCTGGCATTAAAATCAAGATTTTTAAAGGCAGTAAGGCAAAACATAAACAATAATGTAAGCATCTTTTCAGTTACTTTGCAGAACCAATATAGAGAGGCTTGCACACAACATCAAGAGCTACCTCAGCCATCACTGTGACTCAGAATTTAAGAGAAGGATGGAAAAGAATATCTTGAGGTAGAAGGTTAATTAAGTCTTGATGTAACTTCCACTTAGCCTAACAATGCGTCTCATTTTGAAGACTTGCTTCAACAGGTCAACCCTTGATATATACACTTATTTACTTGGTAAGTAATTTTACTAAAATAAGCAAGATGTATAAGGAATAATTAATAAACAGGGAAAATGAATTTGGAATGCTGGTTGTGAATTTGGTATCACACTGCTTATACAGTTAAGTGATACCTAGTGATGCAGAGACTACACAAGCAGATTAAATGTTCTGTGTGTTTAGAGCTCATTTCAAACCTTCTCATTACCTAGCAGCAAAGACAAAATCAAGATGTGAGTGGATGACAGCTACATGGCTGGTTTAAAGGGGCTACTACTTAATATTGGTCCAATGACTATCCTCAATCTGATTGTTTTCAGTTCCCATCTGGTTACTGAGACAAAATTACATCACTGCTGGACCTCTGACAGGATGGAAAGCAGATTGTGATGACTTAAGAATCTTCAAATCCCTCACACTGCAAGTATAGTACCTGGTGATTTCTTCTTGAGCCCCTTTTCTAATCTTAATTTGGCACTAAATGCTGATTTTTTTTGTTGTTGTTGTTAATGTCTTTTCTTAATGAAAAGCACTACTCTCTTTTGCTTGAGTAGTATGTTTTTCAGATATGAAATATGTTCTTCAAGCATGAACCTCTGCAAGTTAGGTGATCAAAAGTATTGAATAGGTGGTATGAAACTGCTTCTAAATTACATACCTTCGTGCCATATGGATCTTCATAGCTTAATGCTGTCCTAAGCCTGCACTTCCAGAGAAAGAAAGAGGACTAATAAGATGCTTGGGCATAGTAGTCAGACACTGGGGATCATTCTGAGTATCAATTGCACAGATAATTTATACAGCTTATGTTTTACAACCTGCCAAACAGAAAAGTAGAGGGAGGCTGAAAATATATAACTATCTAAAGATGGAGATCTGTTATAAAAAAACTGTAGAAGGCCTCTCCAGCAAATCTTACAGTGAATTTAACTAAGAGCACTTGTCTCCCTGCATCAAAAGTCCAGTGCTATTTTTAAGCCTACATAGCACACCTACTTTTAAGTCATTGTACAAAAGGCAGTGGGACATACAATATTGTCCCAGGGTTGTCAGCTAGGCACTCTAATCTGGTTAAAAGAATATTCTAAACTGACAAACAGATGTACAGGATGGCCTTATCTAGACTTCCATCATCTGGTGCTTCTGCAGTTCTTGGAAAAGTTACAGTATATTCTCTTTTTAAGTGAAGTGCAGAGGAGATTGACAAATACTTGTGCCATATATGAGACATCATAATTGCTGTGCCCAGACAAATGCTGTTTTTTTACTTTCTGGGGGTGGTCAATGCAAAGGACACCAAAGTCTGGATCCAAATTTGAGAGTTCAATTCTAAACAAGCAAAGGAGCAGTAGCATCAGTACAGTAACCACAAATCATGAAGTCTGCAGCTCTGTTCTAAAAGGTTCCTTTTTAGACAAGCATCTTAATGTGACCTGTGATAATGCCCTGTTGGTGACTTAATGTGTGGATAAGTAACTCAGAAAAATTAGTGAGATATTTCAGAAAGTACCCCAGTATAGCACGTTACACACTGGAATATAATATTTTGTTGCATTTCTTACCTCCATCCTGAAACTTGCTCAATCTTTCAAAGTATGATGACATAGGAACTTGAACAATATCTAGAATTGCCAGAAGCGTACGGGTCAGTCTGAGAAGCTCACTAAAACTATAAAAGCCAAAGTATATGAGGTTTCGAGCTAGATGTACCACCTATGACAAAAACAAAAATGAAGAATGTATTGTCAATCTTTGTGTTATTCATCTGTGAGATAAAGTTGTGTTTTACACAGCATCTTGCACAGCAATCGAGATCTAGAGTGCATTCATATTAGTACAAGTGTTTCCACTCATTTAAATTGGCTTTGGACCAGGGCCATTGACATCAAATGTTTTTCAGTGTCAGACAAAAAGAGTGAAAATAATCTGAGGCTTAAGATGGACTGAAAATATACAATTGCATCTGAGAAAATAAATAAGACTGAGAAGAAAAAATCCAGGAAACTGTTTAAAGGAACAGTAGTTGTACAGATGATGGAAAAGAATGGCATTCGACTGTGGAAATTAGAATGAAGGTGATTTCAAATGATCAGAGGTCAGAGCAAAAGTTCTGGAGGTAGATTGAAGGAAGAATTGTAAAAGCTACCTTCAACTATTCAACTTTATTTGAATATATATGATTTAGGTTTATCTGAAGTTTCTTTCAGGAATTTCAAACGATATTTGAAATGCAAGATTATTCAGATAATTTCTTTCAAATTTCTACACTGAGAGTAGTACTTGCTTACACTGAACAATCCCTGCATGCTGATTTACTAACGTGGAGAGAAAGACATCATCATCCATACTCCCTCTACACACATCCCTTCTCCTGCCATTGAAATGCAACAATCTTAGGAGAGGAGGAAACAATATAGCTGTTTGACAGAAGACAATAATATTATTTTCTGTAGTAATAGTTATCAACGAGAACACCAGAATGAGAAATTGGTGTTTCACTGGGACATTTATTCTGAAGGTGCTTTAATTTAAAAGAAAACAGTATTCACCTAGCTGAAATGAGAAGGAATATCGTAAATTAGAATGGAGATTGGTACCTCAAATGTAAGTTTATTTTTCTCTTTGTCACCAAAAGGGAAAGGCTGATTCACAACTTCTTTCAAGTACTCTTCCACAAATTCCATAGTTAGTGCAAATTTCCTCTTCATTTCATTTCTTGAAGAATCTGTGAAAGAATCATACCTACAATGCAAGACACGGAAAGAAGGGATCAGTTGGCACTAAAGAATAAATAAACCAACAATAATGCTTTAAAATCACTATCAGTTCTCTGCAAGGAGAAGGGGTAGAGGTCAACTAATTCTACATAAACAAGCAAAGAAGCCAGACAGAGGATGCACAAGCTTCTCCTCCAACAGTAGGAGGTGCAATGAATGGGAATAACACAGACAGAAAGATAGTACGGTTCTGACTGATAGCACTAAGACTGATTCACTAAGTCACTAAATCTCAGCTTTCCTTTCTCATCATCCAGAGAATGGCATGGAACAGAAGCATCATCAAACACAACTGCCTGACCAGGGCTAACCAAAAGGGAATGTGTACTATTAAGGCATTATCCAAATGCCTCACAAACAGGCATGGGTAATCAACAACCTCTCTATGAAGACAGTTTTAGTGTTTGACCACTAAAGTAAATAAAAGAGTAAGTAAAAGTTTTCTAACAACCAGTCTGAACCTCCCTGGGTGCAGTTAAGTGCCGTCCCCATGGAATCTGTCATCATTTATCAAGGTGAAGAGACCAGTACACCCCTCTCCACCTCCCCCACACAGGAAGTTGAAGACAGCAATGAGGTTTCCTCTTAGCCCTCTGTTCTCCTTTACTATCTCTACAAGAAAGACAGCAGACCAGGAAAGGAACTCAGGACAGTCAGCTTCCACCACCAATTAAATTCTGTTGTCCTAAGTCAAAACACTCCCCCATATCAGTAGCAGAAGCAATACTTTCTGCTGCATTGCTACACTTCATCCCCTTTATCTCTTCAGCCAGATACTCCATGTCTAGGTCTAGCCCAGCGGTGCTGCTCCATTAAATCACTTAAACCAAAGAGGGCTTCCACTGAAGTTGATTTAACACGTGCTTAAGTACATGGAAGACCAAAGCTTTAATGAACTGTTTCTGGGGCAATAACTGCACTTAGCTGTAAATTTTTGTTTTCCAACTGTAAGTTTCAGTTGGGAAAGAAGTTTAAAACTAAATTCCAATGTGGTACACGCCTGACGTTAGGCACAATTTGATTACTTCAAGTTCTGTTGTTCTGATGAAAGGCCATTCCATTTTATCCTCAGTTGGTTCTGTACAAGAGAAATAAAGTGAGAAATAAAGTGAAGTAAAATGGAAGATGCAGCACTGAAGGCCATGGTTTAGTGATTGGACTCAGTAGATCAGGTTGATGGTTGGACTTTCATTTCAGATCCTGAAGATCATTTCCAACATGCATGATTCTGTGATTCTATTTCCAAGCAAAGCTACTCAAGGAAGTTTCCAAGACTAACAGTAACTAATTGCTCATTATTCTGTATCTAAATGCCTTTTTAAATGCATGTGTTGGCATTAGATAGCTACAACCATTTTGTTCTAAGACTAACCCCAGTGAAGTAATTTTGTACCGTACTGTGCAACATTTTCAACTCACTCATGAATTGTGATCTTGGTAGGAATTTCAGTCCACAATCTGGCGTATCTGACAGGTACCACCGATTCCTGAGGATCTCTGTCCACATGCATGTGTAGCATCAACCGGCAAAAAGAAGCCCGGAGGTCATAAGGAAGGCTTTCATCAGACATACATCGCAGGATCAAGTCTACTGATAGCTGTGCAGAAATCTGGTTGATGGCTAGATACTGGCGATCCAGACACATTCTTGCAAAGAGGTTCAGTTGGTACCTTAAATAAGAATAATAGCACATTTCCAACTGATTTATTTGAATACTAGGAAACAATGAACTTCAGAATCTCATTTTACAATTGTGATGTCAGCTCTTCTGTTGTAAACTGTAAAAATGATTGAGTGGTTTTGTTAACCAAGGGACAAACTTGCCGTTAAAAATGTTAATGTCAGTCTCCAATCCCTATTAAAACTGGGCTCCCTTTGAAACTCAAAGAAAGCAGAAGGCTGAAGTATTTAAACAGTTTGTTTTCAATCAGTGTAAGACACTTTTTTATGATCCTATCTCCTTTCTATACTCTTGGATGTTGTGAATGCTCCTTCAGTATATGCCTCGCTTCCAAGAACAGCAGAGCATGACAAAAATGGTTTCATAAATAAAAGGTAAGAGGAAACATTAGAGAGACACAAAAAGCTGTCACAAACAAAGAAAACTCAGTGTATGTCTGGAATAGACAACAGAGATTGTGATGCTTTCTAATGGAAAAATCTGAAATAAACTTTTAATTCCTGTTTCTGGTATGACTCGCTTTCCTTTTTTGATATTGTCAAAGAGAGCGGATAAGAACTGTGCCAGGCTCCAGGCAGAGTTTACATTTTCATCTATTTGCATAAGCAGTTTTACCTGTAGTAGGTAAGAACTTCTAAATCAACTTTTGTGCCTTCTTTTGCCTCCTGAGCCAGGTGTCTGATGGCTTTGCCATGAGGTTCCTTGTTACTGTCAATCCAGTAAAGCCACACTTCCTCTTCATCAATGTCATCTGAGATGACTGGGCATTCTAACGGATTGTCCATTTGTGTTGAAATCAGCCTGCAAGTACAAAACATTCACAAGGGAGCCACTAACAATGTAACAACAGAGCAAATTATAAAAAGGTATGCTCTGATTATGGATGCTCACTTCGTCTGAATGAGAATGTCAGCATTTCCTGGACTCAGCATAAACTTGCAGATGAGTTCCTGTGTTACTGGTATTGCTGTGGTGTTAGATACACACAGGTCTGATAAATAATCCAGGAACCTGTTCAGTCAAAAGAAAAAAACAAACACAGATGCAACAGAACATATGGTTTTAAATACCACACAAAAACTGCACTAAAAATCTCTAGCATATGTAACTAATACAGTAACAAGATTGTATATTGTGAGTTTTTTCAAAATACAGTCTTTGTTCATTTAAACTATTGCAATTCCCAAAAGATGAACAACAGCTTTGAGAGAAGCCCTGAACTGTCCTTAACTCAAGGAGAGAAAGAAAAAGACCCCAAGTAAGTCACTTCTCAGCAAATCAGAAGTGAAAGAGTTGTGCCAGAACTTAAGCAGCCTAAGGATGTCTTAAGCTCATCTAGCAAGACAGCTCAACTGAAAGCCTTTATCATAATCAGGAACCAAAAGCAAGAACTCATATTCTTATCCATCTTACCCATCCAGGTAATGGATGACTCCCTAATGCAAGCAGCAAGGAGATATTACTTGTGCTGGAGACAATCATGGGTCCTCTGAGGAACTCCACTGCACTGGAGGAGTTCACATCTACAGCTTTTAAAGCTTTCTTTCGAGTCTCTGATGTGACACAACCAACAATTAGTGGAAAGAGACCTGGCAGGATCTGTATTCAAGGCAGTCATTCTATGAAAAGCAGAACTAAAACTATTACATGTAAAGAGTTTCCTATAAATTTACATCTCAAATTTCAGTCTTATGATGTTTAACAAGGTTCATACAGAGGCGTTTGTTGCACTCGGGACACTGGTAAAATATCAGCTTCTTGACCCTCTTTTATGGATCTCTCTGATTGTATTATCAGTACTTCACGCTGCAGCCTTTCCCTCACTGGAATATAAAAAGTGCCCCTTCCTTCCTTGTATCTTCTTTTTACAACATTTTTAGGAACTGATTATCCTTCACAGCTCTAGCAAATGTGGCTAAAAGTGGACATGGGCTCAAGAGCCAGTGAGGGAATGGACAGAAGCTGGCATACACACACAGAGCATATCTACAATTTCCTCAGAAATCCAGGTAAAAAAACGTAACCATTCACACCACTTGTTTCAATGCTAAAATGGAGGAAGGCTTTAAAGTTTTTAGCTCTCATGTTTTAGAGCATACTGTCACAATTCTTATTCTCTGTACTGAAAAAATCTATAAGACTCTCTGTGTAAACAAATGCCATAAGATCAAGCATTTATTGGTCAGACTGCACTATCTCGGCAGGGTGTATTTTTCAAAACTTAATTGCACTTGGAGTTCAGCCTTAAAAAAGTGAGCGTATATTTCAAAATGAAATTTAGATACGTAACAATACTACAATGTCCTTCACCACACAAAAAAAAACTGACATCAATAAACACAAGAACCCTTCAGCACTGAGGGGCATCTGATCTCACATGGCTCCCTCTGTCTGTAATGACCAAAGCCAATAGAGTTTAACATGGCAGAGGCAATAAGATTACAGCGTAAGGTAAAATGGCTGCAGACATAGAGAGCATAATTGAAGCAGTACAGCACCAGGGCCCTGAGCAATATCCTGAACTGCTAACAGAAAAATAATATTCACAATTACTGAGGACATTATTTGGCCTTCTGTTTCTTAATTTCTTATGTTTGTATTACTGTGCTACTTTTACAACTGAAAATCTAATGAAAAAATTAAATTGATTTCCATTAAAAAATACGTTTATACTCTGACCTAAAGCTGATAAAAAAAAATTCTGACTGAGGTAAGCTAAAGGCTAGAATTTTTCATTTGAAACAAAATCTGGAGCACACGTTCACCGGGATCTTTGCCATCCTATGCCTGACTCGCCATCCTTTCAGCTCTGACTTGCAATCAGAACCTGATTAGGAAATTAGCAGGAAAACTGATTAATAAAACCTTAGTTAAGCTAACATCAACGTCATTTACATCAAGGTTGCTAGCAGGACAACCAGCACAAATGGCATTTTCACAGAGGAGCAGCAGAGTTACAAAAAAATAAAATTTCTCTTCAGTTCAATTTGAACTATTTCAATTCAATCAATTTGAAGTAAGGCCAAATTTTCAGAAGCATTCTGAAAAACCTCACTTTTCACCAAGATTTAGATCTGAAATGCAGATATCAACTCTCCAGAAGTATGGTATCTCTGATATTTTCTAGCACAGTGCTGTATGCATATTATTTTGTGTCTGTGAGGTCAAAAAAAAAAAAATTAGCTGGAAGAAAGAAATAATATAATAACAAATAGCATGGAGATTTATCGCTGCTACAAATACAATGTCATATGGACCACTTCAAACCTTGGCTCTCGATTTCTCCTGAGTAAATTAACAAAGGTCTCTATTTCTTTAGCCGTGATGTGTTTCTCTAGCAGTTTTCTGTTGTTGTGCAGCAAAGCTGTGATGGTGTCTTCTGCCAAAATATCATAACCAATCTGGGACTGCATGACGCAGAAGTTCTTAGCAATATATTCCTGAAAAAATGAAAATCCCTGTGATGATCTGTTAGGCAATAATGTTTTTCTTTTAGAATTGCAAATCGATCAAGCTCCATTAACAATCAAAATAATTCTCAAAACTTTTCTCACTAAACTGGCCTGAACAAGGTACATCTGAACACCTAAAATATGTACCCCAAGAAGACAGAATATTAGGATTGACTAACTCCTGCTATTCTTTCATAAATCAAAGAAATAAATACATAAAAATAGAAATGGCAAACATTTTTTTAAAAAAGGAAAAGCAAAACTTTATATAATTTTAAGAAACTTTCTTGCTCTCTTCTTCCCTTCTCTCTCCTCTAAGACAAAAATATTTCTGAAAAGTGCTAGAAAGAAAACATCACACGTAACAGTTCAATTTTTTTATTTTCAGCTCCTTTAGCCCTACAAAGCTAGTAAGGGCTCTTTTCTGTGCTGCAACATACAAAGCACTCAATATCATGTTATGAATTATCTCATGTTCATCGAGAGTCTCCAGCAGTGGAAAATCATGCTATCTGCTAGAACAGCCTCTGGTCTGACTCACTGCTATCACAACATAAATATTTACAAAACAGAATCACAGAGAATTATGCCTTCCCCACTGATACCCTGAAGCCTATGAAGGAAGCAGTGGACACTAATCTCAGCCAGAGCCTGTGAAGATAGATGGAAGCCCACCAGGAGAACAAACCCATGACATTCATTGCTAATCACTCCGTTCATTTAAAAATGCCTATCAAACAAAAACACTATTTCACAGCATGAGTCTGTGTAAGCATCTTTCTACTTACTACTAACCAACATAAAACCCAGTCCTTGCATTCTCCCTTAAGATAAGATTACCAGAGGATCATACCTGTAAATGTGGAGTGCAAGATCAAACACAGGATGTAAAATAACAGAATTTAGGGCAAAAGTTCTTGAATACCACTGACCTGGTTCTTCCTATAGTCCTGCTGGGAATGTCTGAGAACTCTGTAACATAACCTTAACATGTATTTGTATGGGGCATATCTCTGGTCACCTAGGTCTTCAAGTCTCAGCATTGATCCTTCACCTTTGTCCTTAAAAGGAGCTTTGAGGATCCCAAATATCTGTTCAAAATCAAAATCACTGAGGATGAAAATCAAGCCAAGATTTTTCCTTAACCTGTACCTGTCCATTTCCTCTGACAGGATCAGAACAAAGCATCTATAGGTTCAAGTCAGAATTCAATCACTTCACTTATTATCTACAAATAACACAGGGGCAAAGGGACAAGGAGAATCTCAGACATTACAACATAAGCATTTCCATATACAACATTTCCACACCAACTTGGTTGACACTACTTTTTCTTGACTGCTATACCCAGTTTAAAACATTGTCAGTTAAGTGCCTTAATTTTAGATAAATTAAGGGTGAAAAAGCACATATGGGCTGCTATCTAGTTTGATTCTTTTCACTTTATTATTTATTTACTATTTCAGTAAAATACTTTAAAAGAATGTTAATTCTGATTTATATGCAAGTCAGTCCTCAAACAAGTCTGGGATCCATAAGGGTATTGTATGTTTTTCTTCAAGGAAAACACTTGCAAGATCAGGAACACGTAGCAGACTTGCTTCAAATTTGTTCAACAATTTACTTGTAAATAAAGTCTTAAAAATCTTATAAGTCATCAGAATTACATGAGACTACATGTAATCAATGTACATCAAACATGTACAATGTACATCAAACTCTGGGCCTTCTGCCGTGAGTCTTGATTAATGATTTTAGTGTCTAATGAATCCAGTTACATACAACCCAAGATAGCATAAGCTAACTTACCTGAAACCAACGTTTTATCAATTCCTTCTCTCCTACAATCTATTTGGAAGTACAGTCAAGTTACTCATACTTGAACATACAGAATGTACCTGAGCCAATATATTTTGTTCCCGCATTAATTTTTGTCGTTCCCGGTTTGGCTTAGTAATGACCACGTCCAAAACTTCCTGCCCATTGTTAGGCACATCAGACACAAAGAAAATCAGATCTTCTAATAACTTGGTCACAAATCTAGAATGAATAGACAGATCCTTATTATACACAGCCATTCAACACTTGCTAGGATTCATTAAGAAAGAAAATCACATTTTAGAACAAGCTTTATCTAGCGCATCAGAACTTCAATCACTGCAAAGCTAAGTTTGACATATACCTAAAGCTTCCAGGTCTCAGATCAGCACAGGTTTGCATGCACCACAGTGATGTTTTCCAAGACATTAAACAGCAACCAGAGGAAAAAAGGGAGGATACAAAATTGATGTAGAATAGACGCAGACTGCTTAGAAATCCCAAATCTCTACCAGCTGATTGCAAGGCCCAGAAACAGTAGACAGATACTCTTACTCAGCCCAGCAACAATTTCCACTGGGAAGTTAGTAACACTGGCCCATGAAACAAGATTGTGCACTCACTAGAGCAATAAAAACACGTTGCCACTGCCACTATTTCCCTACTGACATGAGAAACTATTGAAAAATGACTTGGAAAAAAAATACTTTTATTTCACCCATGCTTTCCTACACAAAAAAAGATTCGGCAGAAGTAAATGCTAAAACAGGACAAAGGCAGTGGCAAGACCTTCCATCTTCAAGCAATGCAGGTCATCGCCACCTTGCTGTTAACATACCTTGCCAAGTATACACAGAGAGAAGTGTAGATGACCACAAATTTCCTTAAAAGAATTGGCAATCTTTCACAAACAAAACCCAGCACATCACCCACCCCTAGCAGCATTGTCTGAGTTTGGCAAATATTTAGTCTATAATTACTAAACCTGGCAGGAAGATGCTCAATAGATTTCCAAAGACATCTCTGAGAGCCAGACAGAAAGCTTTCATTAAATAAAAGAAGGCTTGGATGTTCAACTAATCTCTCTAAATGAGTTTTCATCCCAGTAGTGGATGTTGGAGAACAGTAAGGTCCCCAGAACAAGGCAGCTCACTAACAGAAAAAGCAGGAAAGGTAAATGTAGGGTTGATCAATTAGGAGCAAGCTCTTGGAATCCCTACTTACCCAAGCAGGAAGGTAATAAGACAGGGAAACAAGAAGAGTGGGTTTTTGTTTGTTTGTTTGTTTGTTTTTTAAAGGAAATCACAGGAACAAGCTAATAACAGCAATACCATGAAATCACACAATTATTGAATCATCTGTGTTGGAAGGCACCTTTAAAGGTCATCTAGTTCAAATCCCCTGCAATGAATAAGGGATTTGGACATTTACAGCCAGGTTGCTCGGAGCTTTTCTTGTTCTTCTTTGCACCCATTGTTGAATTCAGTTCCAGCAGGGTCTTGGCCTTCCTGACCTACCACCTACACAGCCTAGCAGCCTTCCTATATTTCCCCCAGAGTACCTGTCTCTATTTCTACTGACTGCATATTTTCTTCCTGCTCTCCAGTTTGGACAGCAGGTCCCAGTTCAGCTTGCTGGTCTCTTGCCTTCCTTCCTGATTTCCAACACCTGGGGATGGAGAGCTCTTGTGCTTTTCTGCTGAAAGCTTCCTTAAAGATCTTCCAGCTCTGCTCCACTCCCGTTCTCAATTATTTCATGTGTGTGTTGTACTAGTACATCAACATCAGAACTTGACAATACTGGATTGCAGTGACACAGCAGTGCAAGGCTAATACAAGGATGTCACACTTTCATTATGCTGTATCCCCATCTGATTTGACTCAACAATGAAGAAAATGGCTTTCCAAGATTGTGTACTAATACCTTGGCTATTACAGATCTGCCTGTTAAGATAAATCCTTCACCTGATACTAAGCCACCTGTGCTAATTACCACTGACAAAAGACTTGTGGACTTGACAAACAGCATAAATTGTTTTGTCACCAAAAATTAACATTTCCAGCAAAAATCTCTGTATGATGCACAGTAAAATACAAGATAAAAATTAACACTGTAAGAAATGCTATCTAACATTCAGTTTTACCAGACAGCTGAAAACAAATAGCCAACCACATGACCTGCAGTAGGAAATACTATTTCCTACTATAATTGTGGCTACAGTGTACAACAAAATCCCTTAATTCAGGGCTGGCTGTAAAGAATAGACATTCTCTGAATTGAAGCATGGATGGATATAAAGAGTAAATACTGAAGACCACAGGAAACGTAAAACAGGAATGTAAGCAGGGGAAAAATAAAATCACAGAATCACAGAATATCATGAGCTGGAATGCACCCAGAGTCCCCCACTTGGCTCCACACACAACCACTAAAAATCCAAAGCCTATGTCCTCACGCATTGTCCAAACACTCCTTGAACACAATCATGGTGCCATAATCAATGTCCTGGAGACCCTGTTCCAGGGCTTTTCTTATCCCCAACCTGACACTCTCCACACACCTCCATGCCATTCCCTCAGGTCCTGCTGCTGTCACCAGAGAGATGAGATCAGTGCTTCTTATAAGAAAGAAAGGAAAGGAACAATCACAACAGCCTCTCAGTCACTGCAAGTCTTGCTTCTACTGCCCTAGCATCATGAACATGCAGTACAATGAATTACACTTGTCCATTACTGTGATAATATGATGATAGGAGTAACACTAATTTAACAACATCAAAAAAAGCTCACTAACCTCCTTTCATTCTGGGTTATTGTTCCATTCTCCAGCTTTTTAACAGTTGATGCTAAGACCTTGTTTGCATCATTAGCAAAGTCCAAGTCTCTGACCTCAGATAGAGGAACTGATACAATGGCAAAAGCCTCCTTGTCCTCTTTTGTTTGGCACGTCCCGATCTGCAATAGTTTGTAGTTTAATTAGGGCAACCAATTTGCTCACCTTTGCCCAATTATGCATATTTTATATGTCAAGATCACCAGTAGGAAACATGCTGGAATTCCAACCCTGAGAAATTAGTGTTTACCTTTAACATTACAGGCCTTTCTTCATTGGTGTCTATTGGGATGCTAGTACTAGTAACCCAAGTATTGGTACACAAATGCCTCAGTCGGACATAGGAGTTCCTAAAGGAGAGGAAAGCAAACAATGGATTAGATGGGTTCTTTCTGAGCTAAACTGGGCAAGGTGAGATGTGGTTTAACATTTGGACGTGAGATGTGAGAGCATGAGTCACACCAGCCACTCATAATAAAAGGCAAGGGAGACCTAGAAGGTACTGTAGCACCCTTTGTGTTTCTTTTCTTTCTGATCCAGCATAAAGCAGTAACAAGGACAGCATCTTGGGATTATGCAGAATGCTGCTTTTAAACATTTCCATAAGTCTAGGAGTAAAGTATTCCTTGTATGAAAAAAAAAGAAAAAAATTAAAAGGTATTTTAAAATCCTAATTGAATTGAAATACACATAATGAATAAAAACAACTGTTTTCTTCTTATTTTTTCTGCAAAGTAATAAGCCTGTTCAACCTGTCACAGAACAAAAGAGCAAATGTAAACCTGATCATAGTTTCAGTTTCACCATTATGATGTGCAAAACCTTGTTCCAGGTAGTGAGCATTTACACAATCAGTTCTCAACCAAAAATCAAGTAAACAAAGAACAGGTATGAGATTCTTCTAAATTCTTTCCATTTGATAATTTCTGGCATTATTAAAAAGCAGAGCTGATAAATCAATTACAATTTTTACTCTGAATCACACTCAGTAAATATATTCAGCACGGTCTTCATTAACACACTCCCTTTCATGCTGATGGACTTTGAGTATTCAAGTAAGAAAATTATCTGGCAAAACTCTGCAGAGCAAATACTTCCAAGTTGCATACATCACTATTTGCAGGTATCTAGCTTTAAACTCCACCCTTGGAACTACTACTAGCCCCAAGTGTCTTCATACCCATTCAGCCACAACAATCACCTTGTGACTTATCTAATCAATCCCAGCTGAAGTAACAACTGAAGTTTCAAACATTCACGAGTAAAACCTATGAACCAATTACTGACTTAATTTGAATAACAGACTTGTTCAGAAACAAACACAGTTCACCATACATATTATTTGGCAGGGAACAATTCAGTTAGATCTACTAGCAGCACATTTTTTTCAAACAGTGCAACTCAATTCTGTCTTCATACATATCTGTGCAACATTTAGCCTGTTATTTTTCTCTTCACAGATTCTCTTTAAGCATCACTTGCTTTATCCTTATAATTATTTTATCCAGTCACAGCGGCACTATCATGTTTTATACATCTCTTGTTTATCTGTGAACACTCTTCAAATTTTAACTGAAGGATAATACTTGCTTATGTTTGATTTCTTCTGCTTTCCTCACAGGCATAATGCTAGGAAGGAAGAAACCTTGTCAATCCCACAACTTCTTTTTTTTTTACCTTGGAACCAGGCAATCAGCTCTCTGAAGAGTGGTGGCATCCAGTTCAAAGAGAGACGCGATGTCATTTCCATGTGGCACAGAGACCAAAGTATACATAATCTTCTCCCCTGCCTGGCGTTTCTTCTTTGAAGCAGGAAGGTCGCCGTCTCTCTGCTGGTTAGGCACAAGGTTATTTGCTTGCATCAGGGCCCATTATAAATTCTCCAATTACCTTGCTGATAAGTAATACATCTAAATTGTATCATTTTTTTTGTGTACATTCTATTAAGAACGTACCGTGACTGGCTTTGGAGTGCATAACACAAAGGATGCACTTTGCCCCAGGCACACAGGGTCTCAGACAATCATTATAACAACAGCAGGTCACCAGCTACAGAGAGACTGTAGTACTGTATACATTATTATTTGACATCTACAACTTCAAAAACTTGTGCCAATTGCAGACCCTTCACTCCCAACAGATGTAGCTACACAGTGCTAGCTTGGAAAGGGACAAAGTTAAAAGAGCATTAATGAAAACTGGATCTTCAAAAGGGAGGCGGGGAGTAAAAAAAGTGAACAATTGGCCCAATTCCACAGTTGTTTTATTTAAATTTAGAATTTTTTCCCATTCTGACTTTCTGAATCACAGCAGCACACCTTCCAAACAGGAAGAGACAGAATATCTGACCCATTAAGATCTGTTTGGCATTGAAAAGAGGAGACAAAAATCACCAGCTACCTTGCAGTGGAAATCTTAGCACAGGCTGCTAATGCAGCAGAGGTTGGATCCAACACAGGTCTATGTATGTCCATGGAAACTGGGGAATTTCACTCCTTCACAGGCACCTAGCTTTCAAGAGACACTTACAAAGCTGTGTTGGTGCCTGAGAATACGTGCAGCCCTCACATCCTTTGATACTCCAGGCCCCAAAAAATGTTAAGCAAAATCACACGTGGAAACTTAACCTGCATGTGAAGATTGAGAACACAGCAAAAATATATATCTATGATTTCTATACACATTTTCCTTTACAAACTTAGGATAAGACCCCAACTGGAAAAGCAGGTAAATTTTCCAAACAAAAATTTGAGAACCAGCTTTCGAGGTTCAAGGTTCACAGCCAGCAAAAGGGTAAGTAGTACAAGATAATTTAGAACAGCATCCAGACTTTTTTTTTTTAATATATTTCCCATAAGTTACATCCAAATCTAATTACGTTTTCCCAGAACTGATCCATTCTGCTATCATTTCCAAACTGAAAAGGCTGGTATACAAAAAGGCAGGACATTTCATAATCATGTAGTTTTTCCTTAGTGCTCCAAGAAAAACAGACACTGAAATATCAAACCATATTCTGCTCTGTGTTAAGAAGTATTTTTGTACTCCCTCGTTACACAGTGCCTGAGCATCTCCCATGGGTCAGTAAACATAAGCATGCACACATGTGCAAGTTTCTGTGACAAGAGGTAAAGTGAATGGCAGGTTCACTACTAGCCAGAACTAGAACTACTAGCCACTAGTTCTATGGAGAAGTTCCTCCTGAAGTTTGGGGCTGACTTCCCAGCAATTGCTACTAAACAAAGGCTTATTACCCCACCACCCAGGCTTAGCACCTGTCAGATCACACCTGCCATACAGGCAAGAGCTGGTTTCTAGTATCAAAAATAAAAAGCCCATCTCAACAGAAGGCAAGACGGTGTCTGTAATACTGCTAGCTGCAATGCCAAGCTTAGTTGAAGGAAATCTGGCCCGCACAACAGCTATGCAATAGTTCCAGACTGGACTGCAGCAAAAGCCTCAGAACTGTTCTCAGACTTTAATTAAATGACCTCAGACATGCCTCACAACCCAACCACGATTATGAATCTTACTCTTTGGAATAAAAGCATAACAAAAGTAACTCTGACCTTGAGAGCTCTGAAAACAACTTACGTATAGGGAGTGCACAGATAGACAGATATAGTCATCGCATAGAAAAATACAGAATTAATATTTATGTCTGAATTCACACCTGACTGCATGCACAAAACTCTGCAAGAGAGAGCATACGCATTTGCACACAGAAAGTTTCTTATGATTAATCAAATTTAATAAGCAGTCATCAGAATCTGCACTTAATCTAGCTATTATTAAATGTGCTGATGAGTCCATATGAGGAAGTTGAAAGAAGGGGAAAGTATTAGACTGCTTCACATTAATCAGGCGGTATGAAAAACACATAAAAAACACAGCATTCCTAAGTAGAATAAAATAATGACATTTACACAGGTAAGTAACAGGCATATAGGCAGATGTAGCCAACAAAAAACTGATTCAACTGAGAGAAGGGAGGAATAGACAGGTAAAGAGAGGGAGGAATAGACAGGTAAAGGTATTCAAATATAGAGAGAAGAAAATTCAACTCAAAGCAGCGTGAAGAAGAAGAGAAGCAAATGAAGAGTTTCAGTGGTGGCAGTGGCAGCCAGAGAAAGAACTCCCAAGACTGGTCTAGTTTGATATATGGAGGTTGGCAGCCCTGCCTGCAGCAGGGAGGTTGTAGCTTGATGATCCTTGAGGTCCCTTCCAACCCAAGCCATCCTGTGATTCTATGATTCTGTGAAGAATTCTTTCAGAAAAAACAGGTGAATTACATGCTAGCAGTAGAAAAAGCAAAAAAAAAAAACGTGCAAGAACTATGGGTAAAGTAATTCAAGCAAATGGTAAATTCACTAAGAAAAAAATAGTTTTGATTGTCCCAAACTGTTGGTAAGTTAGTTACAAGCTATAGCAATTCAAATTAGATACAAAGGTATGGTAAAGAAAATGGAATCACCTCACTCTGTAATTGTCTGGTAAAATCACTTGTAAGGATGCAGGAAATGTAGATTCAGTTACTTTCCTGTGTGGCAGGATTCCGACCTATACCTTCCAAATGAGTAGCTTTCTACAATGGTGTAATTGCATCAGTGGACAAAGGAAGAGCTATGATGTTATCTACCTGGAGTTCTGTAAGACCTTGGAAACAGTCTCCGCTAACATTCTTCTCTCCAGATTGAAAGATATAGATGTGATGAGTAGTCTAATGGATGAGGAACTGGTTGCAAGAGTATATGCAGTGTGGTGTGGTCAATGGCTCAGTGTCTGGATGAAAATCAGTGACAAGTGGTGTCCAACAGGGGACTGTACTGGGACCAACAGTCTTCAGCATCTTCGTCAACTACATTGATAGTGAGAATGATTGCATCCTCAATAAGTTTGCAAATGTCAACAAGCTGTGTGGTGTGGTCAACATGCCTGAAGGATGGAAAGATATTCAGAGAGAACTACACAGGGTCAAGCAGTGGGCCCAAGAGAATTTCATGAGATTCAAGTGAAAGATCTTGCATCTGGGATTGTGGCAACCTCCATCAGCATTACAAGCAGGGGTACAAAAGGACTGAGCACAACTCTGACAAAAAGGACTTAGAGATACAGGTGGATGGGAAGCTGGAAATGAGCCAGCAATGTGCTCCTGCATCCATGAAACCCAACCATACCCTGGGCTGCATCAGAAGCGTGGCCAGAAGGGCGAGGAAGGTGATCCTGCCCCTCTACTCTGTGCTGGTGAGATCTCACATGGAGAAATGTGTGTCCTCATGAATGAAATGTCCTCAGTACAGAATGGAAGTATTGTAACTGGAGATAATTAGATTTGTCTTCCTTGAAACTTGCAGCCCAGAGAATGACCCTTCTTCACAGATCTTCACATAATTTGCTAGCAATTGTAAACTACTCTGTATCCTTATATTCTTCATCTTTATTGGGTATCATACCTGAAATTCAGAAGATTTACAAGGAGTTTTGTTTAGAAAGGGGCCTACCTGCAATAAATAAATAAATAAAAACTCAAGGGGAAAAACAAAACGAACTCATTAAAAAAAATAACAAAAAAAAAAAAACCAAAAAAAACAGGCCTGCAATGGCTTTCCTTCTAGAATGTAAATCCGATCTACAGTTCTGACTGGTGAGGACACCTCTTGTACCATAGAGACAGACAAGGATAATGCCCTACTCCTGAATGAATACATTAAGCTGCACTACAGATTTCAGCAGAAATTAAATTTAAAAACAGCCTGCTAAAGCCAGTACAGTGTGGTATCTCAATATGTTAACCCAGTTTAGGAGGCTCTTAGAAACCAGAATTTATTTGTAGTAGTAATACAAGAAGAATTCCATTTATTAGATGTTTTTAAAAACTCTGTATGAAAAGAAAGCCAAGTAAATTAATGGCCAGCCTGGCTTCTGCATGTTAGGAAGCCCTGGCAGACAGCACAGCAGTTAGCCTCCTATAACACCTTTGCTGTTGACTCATTTGTGAGTCATCGCATTTTTAGCAGCGACATCACGTTGCAATTCTGTTGTTAGGAGCCAGAGACATTCTGTAAGAAACAATGTATGCGTTTTCAGAGCTGATTCAGACCTGTGTGCAGCAGCAGAATAATAATAGTGTGCCAGCATCCGTGTCTCCCCTTCTCCCCCAGTGACTGCAGAGCCTCTCAAGTGGTCTGACTGCTGGCTTTATATAAGCAGAGACACTGCCATTCTAAAACTGAGGATTTTTTTTTTTCAATGTTTTTCAGATTGTTTACGGCCTCAGCCTTGAAAAAAAAAATCCCCAAACATTCTCTAATTGTTTTAACGACGTTACCTGTGTCACACATTATGAAATTTAATTAAACAAACTTAGTTGCTGGAAGGTAATTAAAAAATAAAACTGAAAAAGAGAAAAAAATAGTGTTTATCAGGAAAAAAAATCACTTGGGATGGAAGCAAGAAAGCAAGCTTTGAATTGCACTGCTTTCTGGCATCCATAAACAGAGATAGAAATAAGTCAAAGGAGGTATATCAAATTGCACCAAGAAGTCCATGACAGAACAGTCCAGCTTCTTTAGAAGAAATGTAAATACATACCAGTCTCAATTCCAAGAGAAATCTGAATAATAAAACTCAGTTTGGAACTGCTTAGGATGAGCACTCTCATGAAAATGCAGACAAATGGAGGTAAGGTAGCTCTCCAAAGACAGCCTTTTAATACTAAGGCACTAACAAATGCCACATTTCCAGCTGCTCTTGACATTTCCCCAGTGTTTATGGTGTTCTTCTAGGTGCTGTACATTTCTGTGATTGGAAATAATGGACTACTTTGCAGCATAAAATACACCAATTTTGGATTTAATGGGAGCTGTAACAGAACGCTGCATTTTGATGCACTATACGTTACAATCTCCCAGACTTCAAGAGCTGGATAAGCCCTTTTTTTTTTTTTTTTCTTTTTTTTTTTCATAAGTCCTTTAAATCAGAGAAAGGTCTCATGTTAAAAAATAAAAATAAAATAAAAAATAAAATAAAATACAGTATTTAGATGTGGGAAAAGCACACACAAAGAATATTAACCGACTCAATGTAAGGTTACATTTTACCAGAAATCACAGCAATGTTTCACCATACAATTTGGCTGGAATCTCATGAAGCAGCCCATAAACGAGCAAGAAAGGCAGTCCAAACAGAACTTGGGAACAAAAGCCCTAGTGACTTCTGGCAGTATTTATGATCTCACTTGCCAAAATTCTTTCATACTTTTGAGTCGCTTAAGGCAAAAAGATGGACTTTGGAAGCGTCTACTGGCTATGCCCACTACTGCACCACAGAAAATCCTTCTCCATTTCTGCTTCCTAAAATTGACAGTTGCCTAAGCAACCATGATCAGGACTTGTAAACCAGGCAGAGAACATGCACAAGAAGCCCTATCACACATTTATAGTTGAGGGTTGGCACAAAACATACAGATGGTTGTGTCTTCTATAAAACCTAGATGACAGAGAAAGAACTGGAACCCTTTTCTCCCAGCAGTGAAAAGCAAAACACAGGCTGCAGGCTCAACTTCTTCCTTCAGCTGAAAAGATTCAAGCGTGCCTCTTCTATTTCCCTACTCTTCGGCCTTCAAATTGCACTGGTGTGTTCCACCTCACCCTCTACAGCAGCAGATTTACTTCGCAGGCAACATTTCACAATTAATTGGTTGAAAAAATGAATAAGAAGATGCCTTTGCAGTGAATCAGTGAGGCAGTCACCTGGTAGAAGAAACACCACATGAAAAACAGTGCAAGGAGAGCTTGTGTGCTATATGTCACCTGTGTATTGGATACAAGACTGACGTGGCTGGCCCTTGAAGAACTCCAAACATTCTAAGATTCTTTTGCTTTAGAGGGACAACTAAACACTGCATCACTGTAGCATAAAAGAAATCCCTGCACAGAGAAGTTTTTCTACTCAGACAGAATGAAGACAAAATTATCAGTAATGACTCATGGTATTTCCAACAAAACTGAAAAGAGGTGAAGGATCCAAAGGTATGTCTACCTTGCTAAAAGAGTATCACAGAATGGTTTGGGTTGGAAGGGACCCCAAAAATCATCAAAGTTCCAACTGCTCTGGCACAGGCCGGACCACCAACCTCCAGATCTAATACTAGACCAGGATGCCCAGGGCCCTATCCAATGTGGCCTTGAACACCTCCAGGGACAGCAAACCTATAACCTCTCTGGGCAGCCTGTTCCACCACCTTACTACTCTCTCTCTCTAAAGAACTTCCCCCTGACATCCAATCTAAACCTTTGCTACTTGAGCTTAAAACCATTCTCCCTTCTCCTATCCCAGTTTACCCCCGTATAAAGTTGATTCTCCTCCTGTTTATAATCCCCTAGAAGGCTGCAATGAGGTATGCTATCAGACTTCTCCAGGCTGAACAAGCCCAGCTCCCTCAGTCTGTCTTCACAGGGGAGGTGCTCCAGACCTCTGATCACCCTTGTAGTCCTTTGGACCCTCTCTACATCTTTCCTGTACTGGGGGCCCCAGACATGGTTGCAGTACTCCAGATGGGCCCACACGAGGGCAGAGTAGAGAGGAACAATCACTTCCCTGTCCCTACTGGCCACTCCTCTTCTGGTGGAATCTAGGATACTACTGGCCTGAGCTGCAAGAGCACGTTGCTGGCTCATGTTCAGTTTTTCATCCATCAGGACCCCAGGTCCTTCTCCACAGAGCTACTCTCAAGGAATTCTTCTCCCAGTCTGTATACGTATCTAGTATTACTTCAACCCGAGTTCAAAACTCTTGTACTTTGCTATGTTGAACCTCAATAGGTTCACGTGGGCCCACCTTTTGAGTCAGTTGAGGTCCATGTGAATGGCATCCCTTCCTTCCATTGTGTCAACCGCACTGCTCAGCTTGGTGTCATCAGCAAACTTGCTGAAGGTGCACTCAAGCCTGTCATCAATGTCATTGATGAAGATGTTGAAGAGCACCAGTCCCCTGGGTGACACTGCTCATCAATGGCCTCCACCTGGACATACTGCCATTCACCACAACCCTCCATCTACGGCCTCACAACCTTATCCGCCAAGTACTCCACCTCACCAATTTGTATCACTCCAATTTAGATATAAAGATACGTGTGGGGAGGGGGGAAAGATGTCAAAGACTTTGCACAAGTCCAGGTAGATGACCTCGGTCACCTTCCCTTTGTCCAATGATGTCATCACTCCAACACAGAAGGCCACCAGATTGGTCAGGCATGACCTTCCCTTGATAAAGCTATGCTGGCTGTCTCGGATCATCTGCTCATCTCTCCTGTGCTTTAATGAGCCTTTTAGAGGGATCTGTTCAGTGATATTCCCAGGCACAGAGGTGAGGCTCACCCGTCTGTAGTTCCCGGGGTCATCCTTCCTCCCTTTCTTTGTAAATGAGAGTGACATTTCCCTTTTTCTGCTTCCTGGAGACTTCGCCTGACAGCCATGACTTTTCAAATATGATACAGAGCAACTCAGCAACCACATCAGCCAGCTCCTTTAGGATCCTGGGAAGAATGTCATCTGGTCCCATACACTTGTATATATTCAGTCTCATGAGGTGGTCTCAGACCAAACCTCCTGATAAGCCTGTTACCAAGCCTTATCAGGATTTCTTTCACAAAATATCTTCACGTGAAAGTGCTGACTGAGTAAAGTAAAATTTCCTCAGAGAAACACTTTTGATCATCAACTAGGTTTGATTAAATTTTTAATGGAAACATTTGTCCAATCAGATTTCTCTGGTCTTGGATCTTAGTTGAAACCAGTGCGCAGGAGGATTAAGCCAAACTGTTAGAGAAGTCACCTTCAGCATTCATGTTCAGATCACTTCTGCTTTTCATTATCCAGTCCAGGGAATATTTAACTACAAGAGCTGATCCTATTTTGTTATGTTGGTCCACAGTGTCAGACGCAGATGTTGGTGGTATGTATTCAGACTAGCTCTATTCTAATTTTCTGTGCTGGGCCCTCATGAGAGGCTAGAACACAGTATACCTATATTCCAGATGTGTACCTTTTAATTTTGATCCTACAGAATACAAGTTTGCACACTGAGATTGCTCTGCAAAGTGAATTAGAGAATTCCCTTAAATAGAGAATAACTAGGAGATTTGATGAAGGAGGTGCCATCATCCTGTGAACTAAAGCGTTAATGCAACTGAGCTGTGTGTGAGCCCAGCTATACTGTTCTCAGAGCAAAAGCACGAACCCAAGCATTCCCAGGCAAGCACCCTACTCAAGAAGATATTCTAGAACTTATCTCAATTTCTGTCAGAAAGCTTCAGGGGCTTCACATGTGATTCCAAAACAAAAGAGAAACAACTCTTGGAGCTCCCATATTTTCACAAAAGAGAACTTTCATTTCTCCAGCTAATTCAGCTCTTATATTATTACTTATACCAAATATCAGGGAAGACGGAAAACCAATGTTACCTACTCCTACAACAGTCAACATTTCTGTTTAAATTGCAGTGCTGGAGGCATATGATTACGTAAGAATCTTGGTTTTCATTTAAAAAAAAAAAAAAGTAGAACAAAAAATTCTTCCCCTTGCAGAGAAAAACTTGAAAATGTGTCCTTTAAAAGAACAAAAGCCAGAAGGCCAAAAGAAAGAATTTAAGTTTATTTCTCCTAAGATCTCAGCTGTTTCAAGGCAGTCTCATGAATGTGATGGAGGAATTATTCCTTTTGGATTATTTGTTTAAGAATAAGATTCCCTCACAGTTTTATATCTACGTCCTTCACTCATTATAAACCACAACACCTCTGGTCTCGCTTTGTTAGTTAGAATTAGCTGGCTTGCTCTTAGCACTGTACAAGATAAAGTCCTTTGCCTTTAACGCTCCAGATTGCCTGGAAGCATCTGACTTCTTGTCCAACCCACTCATAATGCAGCAACGACAATGTAGGTCCTTGTGAAAGTGTGGTGTTAGAGTTGCCTAAAGTGCAGCAGGGCTCAGTTTAAACCCGAGTATCTGCTTGCATGTATTCAGTACGGTTAATGAAAAGAGTCCCAGCATATTCTTAGATTTAGAGCCACACCTGACTGAAAAACATGTCCCAAGGAAGCTCATTTCCACTAGCAGAGCCTCTGAATTTGTTTTGGTACATAAATAACCAGACTCACTTGTCCCTGGCTTTCTTGCTAAAGAGAATGGAGTTTTTGCCATGAGGTAGAAGTCCTAATTTGGTAAGTATTAATCATTTCATATATGTAGCCACTAAACAGAACTGACTTCAAACTACTGCCAATTTGATGCAGAATTTGAATAAGCTCCCTAACGCTTCCTTTAAAAAAGAGTAAGCTTTCTGTAATGATAATACTGAGCTGCACCCTAGCTTACACATGACAGAGAAGACAACCTCAGTGGTTATGACACATTACTACAGGGAAAGCTACAAAGGACTTCCATTTGTTGGGCTTTATTAGGCTAATGATATAGTATTTCCCAGGTTACATGCAACATACAAATTCCACTTACCAAAGCTTTTCCTTCATTATTACCTTCTGGATAGTGTGGATTAAGCTGGAAAAGAAAAGAAATTAAAAACTATCTTGACAGCTCTCAAATGTTTCAGAACTTTGGGAGAGGGACTGGTTCAGTTCTTTATTATGTATTCATCCTGCAAAAGAATTATGGAGTATTTAGAACTAGCATAGCAATTAGAGTAGGAGAATTAGCAATTTAATTTCTGGCCGACTTACTGGCTGTGTCCTCACTTCAGAAAAGTGAATCTTACAATCAAGCTTGTTAAAAGAAGACTTTCAAATAATAATTAAAAAAAAAAAAAGAAAAAAGAATGATGGAGAGAAAGCTAAATATAGCAAATTACGGTCACCCCTACCAACACACAAACACTTATAGGACTGACCTTGAGCAGATGTATTGAGATAAAAATTAACATTACACATCTACTAAGATTTTACAGAACAACAGTTAGCTCTGAATAAATACCTCTTTAAAAGAGAAATGGCAATGTCACTACAGACAAGCGTTGAATTACTCCGTGATTCTGTTTAACCATTATTAAGGTACTTTATATGTCATACCAGGATTAACAAATATTAATTAATAACTAAAGTAGCATGAGATGCTTGGATGAAAAATACAACTATTAAATGTAAATTATTGCCATTTAACAGCATTTACTTTTACAGATTTTACTTTTGACAGGGAAAATATGTAGACTAGAAAATGAGGGATTATGTAGGAAGACATATACTCAAATAAACAAACACACATACACCCACATACTGGCTGTACACAAAATGTTTCCTGATTTGATTTATATAATGAAACACTTCTCCCTCAATATTTGCCACAGTCCCTGACACAGTACCTTCAACAGGTCGAAAATGTGGAACCAAAATCATTACTTACAAATGTAAGTGTTATGCATGTACATCTTACAGGTAAGTGCATTCATTTTCTTGGCATGAATTTGGCATTAACAGTGTGGAAGAACAAGAAGTGAATTGCAGAGGGCAAACTGAATGAATTCCAGTCATACTTTTTTAATATTACATAATCATCATCATACATTTAACATTACATGGAAAACAATTGTGAGGTGTTTTTATCAAATCTAGAGAGGTTTGATTATTACTCTACTGTTCATGTCTCTTTAACAAAAAAAAGTCATCACTTCATAAGCCTCAAGAAAAGAGGAAAACATTTAGACAATCCTAAAATTGCTGAAAATCTCTTTGTTTTCTATCGTGACTTGATGTGTTAACACATAAATGGACAAAACTTTATTCTCCTGCCTTCATTTTATTATTCACATTAGCCACTGTGTCACCTTCAAAAATTGATGTTACAGAGCCTGCTTTCCTCCCTGCATTAACATCTATCCCCAGTCTTCTGTTTTGCACCTCCATGACATTCCCACACATTCTCCTACCTTAGCACCCATCTAATTCTATTATAAAGCAACAAGAATGGGAGAGGAATGCAAAGCCACAGACAACTAGAAGTTACATGTTTATGTACACATACTTAGATATATATGTATTATATAAAACCATCTTCCTATAGTTTTGGTTTCTTCATTAGTTTTCTCACACTTCTTTCAGCATTACTTCTGCTCACCCAGTGTCTTAAAATAATTCGAGCTGCCCACTCAGACAGTCAAACTCTGTACTTTTGGGCCTCCATCAAGAGCAGAGAAAATTATCAGGCAGTGCTTCTCAGTCACTTAAGGCCACAACACAGCTGCAGAGAAGGAATAGAAAGGCTAAATCTAATCCTACCTTCAGATTTTGCTAGTTGTAAGCAAGCCACAGAAAGTCAGGGTTATCTCAGTTTTGTCACTAAACTCAGCATAGAGAGCTATGCACTGAGGACTTGATCTTTAGTTGGAATAAATCTATGATGCTTCATTAAAGGACTTGTGTGAATATAGCTGTCTACTCAGTATGAACTGAGCCCTATGTCTTGCTATTCTTCAATTGTTTGCTCTCAGCATAACCATGCTTTAGAAAAAAAAATATATCAACGACAGAAGAAACTTTGGAAAATCTCTCTCCTACACCACTTCTTGCCTACTTTAAAAATGACTCAAGAGATTGCCTTCAGATTTTCAAAATAGTTCACTAGTGGACAGAGGAAGACAGAAGGCTCAAACAAAAAAATTAAGTGTATCCTTAATGATGGTTTTTCTTGCCCCATTGAAACAGAAACAACAGAACTATGAAGATGTTGTTTAGAGAAAGTTCGAAATGTTGAGGTTAAACAGGTTAAGCAATAAACAGGACAGAATGCAGTTTTAGAGCTGACATTAACAGCCCCCTTTTCAGCTCAGCAGCTGTCATGTTCATTTCAGCTGAGGTTGTTGGTGTTCAGCATCTGTAAAAATCAGACTATCAGCTGTTATCCTATACTATATTTCTCCAGACAGAGAACTCTTGAAAATGAATTTGTTCCTTGATGCTAATGAAATCAAGTAAAATTCTTAAGATATTAAGAAAGTAAGTAAGAATACCATGCTAAAATGGATCTCATTTAAGCTTAGCACTCTTCAAGCTCTTTGAGGTCATTGGACTTACTGAAGTTGCAGTGCTCCCAAATTGTACCCAAAATGCTGTATATTTCAGTCAATATGTACAAAGAAAATGACACATTGTAAACTGCAGAGCTCAAGCAAGTATAACTGTATAAATCACTGTAGTAATAGTTCAATTTTAAAACTATTTTTAGGGTATATTTCCAACCGCTTTTTTTCTGATGCCGAAATTCTAATTTAGAAATCCTAATCCTCCAAGGCATCTTTTTCAACAAACCTAGAAATAGTCACTGTTTACCTTCTCTTGGACAGAAAAGGAAAAGAATCACAAACGAGAGTTCAGTTTCACCATTGCTGACAACAAAACAATATCAAAGACCTTGAAACTCATCTTGTATTATGGCAAGCTCATGCGACTCACCATAGCATCCCAATGTTCATTGACTATGTAAGGCAAGTCAGTAAATGAGAAAATAGCAATGGCTATATGGTGGTAAGGAGGGTGCAATCTACATTAAGTAATGAAGATTGCACTAGTAGAGGCTAATTAGGAAAGAACAAAGGAAAATTCACATTAGTGAAGAAATGAAATGGCCACATGACAAAAAGCGATGGAAGCAGTGTGGCTTAAATATTACTCCTGAATAACTGGGTCAAGGTGAGCGACTGTATTTTTGCCTGTCATTCACTCCGCTGCCATGTAAAAGGCAAGCCCTATTACATGGATTTTACAGTTGGAAAAGGCTAATATAACCAGCTGTCAAAGCTCAAATGACAATGATTCAGGGCACCATAGATATTTGGTCTTTTTCATTTGCTTATAAATACAAACACAGATCGAACTCTATACATCCTCCAGACCACATAAAGCCCCTTGAACTCCAGAAAATGGGGTTACCACATAACCCTTTATGGTTTAACATATATGGACCAACAGTGAACACTGACTTACGTGCTACACAAGGTTTTTCTTATGATGAGGCCCTATCAACAGTAGTTATGGTAAGTAAGTGCAAATGCAGTTTGCGCTGTATAGTATACAGGAAATATCTGGGAACTAAATTTGGTTTAGACTGACTCTACTGGGGAAGAGAGCTTGGAAGTGGCCTAGCAAACTTACTAGCAAACAAGGATAGTCAGTACCCTGAGAAGGCTCCCACAACCACACAACATCATATTTCAAACACTAAAATTATTGACTACTTCGGCATTTTTAAAAATGATCATCATGCTGCGAAGTTGCATATGAGGAAGATGCAACTTTCAATTGTATGTGTTTGTGTGTTACTTTTGGTAGTCACTGCTCAGTAAATGCACGTGCCCAGCTAATCCTGAGAAGTATCCTGTTAAATCAAGTGCCACAAGTCCTATGCTCTGTTAATTCCATCGATTATTAAAGGTGGTTAAATTTATATCTTAACTGTTTCAATACTACAACTTCACATAGCATAATCCCCTGAGATTCCACTACTGAGTGGAACAACAACTTATTAATATGCTATTCTTGGTTTTTTTTGTTGATTTTTTGGTTGATTGGTTGGTTGGTGGTTGGTTTGGTTGGCATCTACACATAGTAAGACATGTCTTACAGTTCAGCAAGGAATTAAAAATCTCAGTCCACGCTGCAGACAAACAACTTAGAATTTTGCTTTTACATGGGATGCTATCTTTTTAGGCAGAGGAATGTGTAGAAAGTACCCAAAAAGGCTATTTTCAGACACTTGTTTAATTAAGAAAGAGAGGGAAGTTTGGAGAAAAATACTCATGCTTATTTTAATCACATTTTGTTGACTAGGTAAAGGATATTTAAAATAACTCGTCAAGGAAATAATTAGACTGTCAAATTTCAGCTAAAAGAGTATTTTAATTACTTGATTAAAACCAGTATTAGTCAAAGAATTAAAGGTTCTAATTCAACATATAAAAACAGTTTCCATTCCATTTGATAACTAGCCTGTTAACACAGAGCCTGTTACTCGATCAGCGAGGTCAAGTGGTTCGAGGGCAAAAAAGCCTCCACAGAAGAAAAAGCAAAAATTAACTTCTCAAATCTTTCTTCTTCATTAGACGTACTTGGTTCTTTGTTATGTCATACTGATTAGCTTTCAGTACATCCAAAGGAGTTTTGCACAATTTCAAAGACTTCAGGGATGTTCAAAGAACTCTTACCATCCTATTAACTTGCTGGAGGAAGAGCGGCTACAGCTCTACCTAGATACTCTATTCAGTACAGCCACAGCATCTGGCGCAAGGCTCCTGATAATCATCATGTGAGGAAAGTTTAAAACCTGAAAAGGCCATTTATTTCAGGATTTATTTTGCTGCTATTTTGCTTACAAGTCCTGCCTTAGTAGATCAGACAAGTTTCCAGGCAGCACTCAGAGAGCTGAATCTTTCTATTGGCTTTAGGAACAAGCGAAGTTAAGGGGCCACAGGTGGTGCTTGGAAACCCCCGTGAGGGTGAACAATCTGCTAGTCAAAAATGGAAAAGAAAATCAGCTTTGACACCTTCCTGACCCAGTTGTTCACCCTTGCTGTGAAGAAGAAAGGATAGGTCATCTTGAAGGCATTTTTAGTGCTATAGCAATGGCAGGCCAATGCTTATGGTATGCCTAATTCACAACTGATTTAAAGGTCACATGCCAGTGGCAAAAACTAGAGCTGTCTAGGAATGTAGTTCTACTTCAGGCCAAGAGAGATTACTGGCTGGGAAATCCCTTTGCTTCTACCAAGATTAAGGGTAGAGAACCTGATGCTTAGCCCCACATAGCAACATCCCACTCTGCAAAGGAATTAGAAAGGAAGAAAAGTACGTAAACGATCCTTTGGTCTAACCTGAATACCGGGCCATACCTTCACTACAAATGGTTATGTCAACATGTGCCACATGAAAAAAGCATTCTGAATATTAATATCCCCTCTGAATTTCAGCAGCCCTCCCAGAAAAAAACTAGGACTGGTTGAATTAGATATCACTGAAATTTTCACAGTGAAAAAAAAAAACAAAAAAACACCTTCTAAACCTTCATCAAACATCAAAAATAAAATTGGTACAAATATAGTTTACTAAAAGCTTCTCAAGTTATCTTGAAGTAATAAGAAACAAAATGCAACATAGAACTGACCATGTTTGTCATTTTGGAATGCATCAAAATGCAAAACCAGCAGTTGTGTTTTTAATAACCGAAGCACCCATATAATGACTAAATGACTGTAAATATCGTGTTTATGTCTTCACACTTCCTTTCCTCGTAAAGCTCACACACATATAAACACTGCTCAAATGCAGCCAACTTCAGGCAGGATGGAAAAGTCCTAGCTGAATACAGGCTCATAGATCACCACTGCAACACCAGCTTGCTGAGAGAAAAAACCTTCCCCAAAGACCCAAATTTTTGAAGGTATACGCACACTGACACACACACAAATGTTGTTCCTAATTTCCACACAACGGAGACAAGTCAGGCCAAGAAATTGAGCTGCATTCACAAGGTCCTCAAAAACCTTTGAAAACCTAGCCCTGGTTTTGCTACAGGAACCACTCCTAAGTGTCACTGTAAGTCATATCCAAACCTGTGGAACAGGTCAAACTGGCTCAGTAAATCAGTAATCCATTCTTCTCCTTAATCTCTGGATCTCTTCCATCCCTTCACACAGAACTGTAAATTATTCTGCAGTCTTTACAGAGCTTTAAAACAAAACTACAAGCCTCCTATGAGACAGTGAAAAACATAAATAGGGCACATAGTGCTGAGTTCACTCTGTCACTTTGACATGTCTTTTTCTTACAACATCCTTTAACCACTGAGCACAACAGGCTGAAATGATCAGAATGCTGTATTAACATTTAACAAAAAAACACTGGGGAAAAAATGATCCAAACGGAAGATTTTGAAGCAATCTTCAGGTAAGGAGGTCCCACAATACCAACAAAATAAATATGCGAGATGCACAAAGGCCTTGGTGGATGCTGCCATCTCCTGGTGCCTTCTACAGTTTACATACTGTTATCCTTGAGCAAACAGTACCTGCATATCATCTCAGTTACAGGCTGGTTTTATGCAGTTATTTTTCATACTGTTTCTAAAGACAGAAGGAAACACACAGAATTCACCTTCTCTATGTTAGCTCTGTTATGAGAGCAGTACATTTTTTCAGCAAAGGTTTGCTTCTTTGCTAATCTAAAAAGTACCACAGAGAAGCCATTTTTGCTTCCTGAATACTTAAGATCTCTGTCAATACCCCCGTCTCCAAAACCAGTATGAAAGGGCCTAAATTATGGCCTTCACACATTTAATCTCAGTTGCCTTTAAAAATAAATAAATAAATAAATAAATAAATAAAACGAATGTTCTACACAGTACCCCATTCTCCTCTGCAGTCTAAGAATGTGAAAGAGTGAAAAAAAAAGAAGAAAAAGAAGAAAAAAAAAGTCCTTAAAACTACAGATATTTTCCCAAGGTTCCAAACCAAGTGATCATTACGACAGGATTAAATCTATTACAGTTTGGCTCTGTCCATGTGGATAAATGCGTACTACGACGACGTACATCATGTGCCAAGCTAGTATTTTTAACACCAACAGAGGGAGACATAATACAGAAATTCATTTCAAAGAAAGTAAACCAAGATTTATAGCGGTTCTCAATTTAAAGTGAAGAGAAACCTGGGCAATTTTGACAGAAAAACAGAGTGAAACGATATTGAAATAATTTATTCAGGAAAGACAAGAGGAATATGAAGAGCTTTTATGGATCATTAATTCAAGGGTTCTCAGCAAACAGTTTACATACACCATAGCAAGGTGAAATACAGGGCCTCTGATGCTGGTTTTGATGCTAGCAGTTCCCATTCATCTACCCCAACCACTTGCACCCCACACCTTATTTCCAATCTGATTTTCAGTAGATTCCCTGCTGCCTGTTTTCCAGTCTGTGCCAGCACAACCTCAGGGACAGCACAACATGTCATGGGACCACAACCGAAAATGTGCAGAAACACAACATTTCTGCAAGCCTACATTGTCACTGAACTACTCATCACTGAACTACATCTTTGGTGGTTCAGATGGCTCTTCCTGTTCAATTTAGAATGCTCATATAATTGTGATGACATCTCATGCATATCTAACTCAGTACTTCCCAGGTCAGCCAGCTTTAACCATTGTTATCCTCAAAAGAGAATGATCTAAGCATATAGTGCTAAAATAGCCCCAAAGTTGAAAGTGTGTTTCATGCTCGATTTTTTCGACAAAGAAGAGCTTAGAACAAAACTCTGATCAGACTTGATCAAGAACAGTTCTGCACAAAGAAGTAAACAAACCCAAGAAATCCAAAGGAGTTTTCCAGTGGGACACATATCTAAGATGCACATGGGATGATTGCTAATTTTGCTCTAAATAAGGAACAGGTTTAGCTCTGTGACTTAGAATCATTGAATCGCCAAGTTTGGAAAAGATCTCCAAGATCATCCAGTCCAACCATCCACCTACCACCAATATTTCCTCACTAAACCATGTCCCTTAAATGTTTCTTGAACATCTCCAGGGCTGGTGACTTCCCTGGACAGCCCATTCTGGGGCCTGACCACTCTTCTGGAGAATAAATTTTTCCTAACGTCTTACCTCAATCTCCCCCAGTACAACTTGAGGCCATTCCCTCTGGTCCAGTGCTAGTTATGTGGGAGAAGAGGTTGAATCTCACCATGCCACTACCTCATTTCAGGGAGCTGTTAGAGAGCAATGAGGTCTCCCCTGAGCCTCCTCTTCTCCAGATTCAACAATCCCAGTTCCCTCTGCTGCTCCTCATAAGACTTGTGCTCCAGACCCCTCGCCAGTTTTGTTGTCCTTCTCTGGACGCGATCCAAAGCCTCGATGTCTTTCTTGTAGTAAGGGGCCCAAAACTGAACATGGTATTCAATGCATGCCTGCACCAGAGCTGAGTACAGAGGGATGATCACTTCCCTGCTCACGCTGGCAGCGCTATTTCTGATGCAGACAGGATACCATTACCCTCCCTGGCCACCTGGGCACACTGCTGGCTCATGTTCAGCCAAGGATTGAACAACACCCCCAGGTCTGTTTCTTACACATGGTTGTCCAGACACTCTGCCCCAAGCCTGTAGCGTTGCTTGGACTTGCGACAAAAGTGCAGGACCAAGCATTTGGTCTTGTTGAATTTCATCCCATTGGCCTCAGCCCAGTGATCCAGCCTGTATACATCTCTCTGAATGTCCTTCCTACCCACAGGCAGATGGACATTTCCTCCCAACTTGGTGTCATCTGCAAACTTACCAAGGGTGCACTCAATCCCCATGTGTATCTCATCAATAAAGATTTTAAACAGAACAGGACCCAGTATCAACCCTTGGGAAACACTACTCATGACCATTCACCAGCTGGATTTAACTCCATTCACCACCACTCTCTGGGCCCAGACCTCCAGCCAATTCTTTACCCAGCAAAAAGTGTGCCTTTCCAAACCATGGGCTGCCAGTTTCCCCGGAAGAATGTAATGGAAGGCAGTGTCAAAGGCTTTGTTCAAGTCTAGGTAGACTACTTCAACAAGCTTTGCCTTATCTACCATCGGGGTCACTCAATCATAGAAGGAGATCAGGTTAGTCAAGCAGGACATGTCTTTCATGAAACAATGATGGCTGGATCTGATCTCCCGATTGCTCCACACACACCATGTGATCTCATTCAAGACAATCTGTTCCATAACCTTCCTTGGCTGACAGGTCTGTAGTTCTCCAGATCCTCCTTACAACCCCTCTTGTAGATGAGAGTCACGTTGGCAAGACTCCAATCCTTTAAGACTTCTCTTGATGACCAGAAACACTGTTAGATGGTGGAAAGCAGCTTAGCAATCATCTCTGCCAGCTCCCTCAGGTGGATCCCATCTGGACCCATGGACAGTCCAGGTGGAGTAGTAGGTCTCTGTTTCAATTTGAACATGGGGGTTTATTTTGCTCCCCATCCCAGACTTACAGGTCAGGGGGTGGAGTACCTCAAGGATAACTGGTCTGACTTTTACAGACAGATGTAAAGAAGGCATTAAGAACCTCAGCCTTTTCCTTGTCCTCAGTGGTCATGTTTCCAGATGTATCCATGGATTTTTTTGTCTTTTACCCCAGTGACCAGGTTGAGTTCAAGCCGGGCTTTTGCCTTTCTAGTTTTTCCCCTATGCATCCTAACAACTTCTTTGTGCTCTCCCCGAGTTGCCTGTCCCTTCTTCGACAGGAGGTAGATTCTCTTTTTCTTCTGGAGCCTCAGAAAAAGTTCCCTGTTCAACCAGGCCAGTCTTCAACTCTACCAGCCTATCTTACAGCATAGGAGAACAGCCTGCTCCTGTGCCTTTTAGACTTTCTTCTTGAGAAGTGTCCAGCTTTCCTGGCCTCCTTTGCTCTTCAGGACTGAATCCCAAGGGACCACTACCAGGGTCATGAAGAGTTCAAAGTCTACCCATCAGAAATCCAAGGTAGCAGTTTTGCTGGCCACTCTTCTGAATTCACCAAGAACTCTATTTTGTGATCGCTTTGCCCAAGACCCCCACATCTCCCACAAGTCCTTCCCTGTTTGTGAACAGCAGGTCTAGCAGTGCACCTCCCACAGTAGGCTCTAGAAACACACTCTAGAAACCTCCTAGACTGCTTCTTCTGCGTTGTATTGTATTTCCAGTATATATCAGGGAAGTTGAAGTCCCCCATGAGAACAAGGACTGGAGATCATGCAACTTCTGACAGTTGCTTGTAGAATGCCTCATCCATCTCTTCATCCTGGTTAGGCAGTCTATAACAGATCCCCACCAGAATGTCAGCCTTGTTGCCCCTTCCTCTGATCCTTGCCCTGATGACTTGACTATAAGCAGGATATGTGCCAAAGACCTTGCCAGCCCCATTATCCTATACAAGCTGTTATAAAGCATATTCACACACAAAAGATATAAGTGGCTGTCTCTGAGGCTTCATGGAAATGGCTTAACAATGGAAAATTGCTAGAGGAAAGCCAAATCTGTCACATCAGCATCTGATTGACCCTTGACCTCTGAGCACATAACTGCTTACATTCCGCTGAATTTAAAGCCAAAGCTACTCATGAGAACTTTACTGAATGAGAGTTTTCGTATGAGCAACAATCTGTTTTAGTAAATGAACTACAGTACAAGTCAGAAAAAGTATGTTCTGCCATTGGTTCTGCCATTACCACTTACTGCTTAGATTGAGCTTACTGCTTCAATCTGCTAACTGGCCAGTTCAGCCTGATCACTCCCTTGTCTAGAAGAGTTTCAGGGCCTTTATTATCTTTTACAAAGAACTAGCTAAAACAGCTCAATGTTATAGCAACACACTCCAAACATCAGTATTTCTTGAATTTCTTGAAAAGCACAGTAATTTGATCACTTGTTTACAACAATTCTATAGAACCAAAGGAGGTAAATATTAAGGTTGCCATTTTATCTGCATTATCTTAATTCATTTAGTATAGTATAGTTAATTCAGTGTTAAAGACAATTACCTCACCAAGTCCACTCCCTTAACTTGCCAGGATACCTAATAGCTCCAATCTTAGCCTATTCAGCTAAGTGAAATAGAATTATCACAAGATTTTCCTTTCAAATTCTGAACTGTTGATGACTATATACACATTCACAACGTTCCACAGGAAATGTGCTCTGGTTTATCTGCTGTCTATTGGAATATCTAAGATTAGCATGTGATCTGATGCTTGCACATGTGTCTCATGACTATTTTAGCCATACCCATCTAACCAGAGAAGTTGAACACGAAATGATGTTTACCCTGCATTTTGTGTGCATACATGTACACATGGGCATACACATTTCTGTTTAGCATCTTCATACAGCAAGTGTTACTAGTTACAGTATAGCTCATCCAGTTCAGAAATCACAGAACTGGGAGTTGTTACACACATGAATAACAACATGAAAGATGCGTGCTCTGTTTCAGTACAATCAGCAAGTTGACACTCAGTTCAAAAGAGACTTTGAACAGTCCAGAATATTGAATAGGATAGGTGAGCTGATGAGAACAGCACAACTGTGTGGTCCCGATCTACAGCACTTGAAAGGCTGTTCAAGCAAATAGCAGCTCTTTCACACCTACACAGGGACAGATGTGGGCGTATTCTGCACGTGGTACATGCACTAAAGAAACTTTAAAAATGCTGGAAAAGTCTTCGTTATTTTGAAACATTCCATTTTCACCTAAGACTATGGACTCTCTTTAAAAATAGAAAAATTCAAAATAAGTTGGGTCATTTTGCTGCAGGCGAGGCTAAAAAAAAAAGAATCTTCTGCAAACTTTTTTTTAAAAGTCTGCTAACTTTGTGAAGAAGAAAATAAAATTCAGCAGCCTGGATCTTAGCTGGTAGCTTAGTGTCTAAATCTCCTGCTACAGATCTGTCTCAATACTCAACAAAATCAAGTGCTTTTGACATTAACAGCAGAACTCCCACTGCCTCCAAAGAACAAGTAGAGGAGAACTTCTCAGCTGAATACTTGGTTCCACCTTTTAATGATTTCAGTGTTTTTGGAATGTCTGATCCAGTGGCTTCAGATTTCCAGACGTCAGACACAGAAGAGAACTACCACCAGATTCCAGATGTCCCAACCTTACCACAAAACATGAAACACTTTCTTCAGCACAGTCATCTCATATCTTAAGTAACGGGCTGAGAGCATACCTGCATCTCATGCATCAGAACATACCCACGGGGAATGACAGGGCAGCAATGTGCAATTAGCAAATGCCTACCACTGAGTCTCCTTTTTAGCAAGGATCCTTCAGGATGACTCAGCTTCAGTCAGAGTACTATGGTCTATGGTATTAATAGGTCTTATGAAACTTCAGAGAATACTGACAAAAATCAGCTTAAGTAATATCATGTGAAAAGGACAAATGTTAAAAGAAAGAGTACAACTGAAACTGAATCAGAATTCAGGTATCAGAGAACACCTCTACCTTTAGAGGTACCTAAAACTGGGTCACTGTGATTCTTCGTAACCTGTAATGTAGGACTTACACATCCCAATTTTTTTCAAGTTTATAACAATTAGATTTACTCACTTGCATATTTTGCTCACTGAATAACAGTATTGCCTCAATTTTGTTTTTTTAGACTACTTACTGCAGCATTGACACATCTGTAAGTTTATCAAAATTGATAATATTTTGATATTTTATATTATTATTTTATATAATATAATATAATATAATATAATATTATTATACTATATGTAATATTATATGTTATTTTGATGTTTATATTATTATCAAAATTGATAATAATTGATATGAAAATTTCTGAATTGTTTTCAGTAAGTGGCATGAACCTCCTTAGTCCCCAGATCATCCCCTGGATTTAATAAGCTTCAGTGACATCCTTTTGCTACGTAGGTCAGACCCACTTAGTCACAAATAAGGCTGATCAGTTATTTACACCTGGCACAAGACGCCTGAGAGAAGAAGAGAAGGCACAGCATTGCTACATCATAGAAATCTAACTGCAGAGGAGCAAAAAGGAAGGTTCTGGTAAAGGACACTTCTGCTCATTGTGTGAGATTTCACCTATTCAAAATTCCCCTACAAAATTCTCAGTGCTACACATCACCTAAACTTACATAAAGATGAAGTAAGGAAATTATGGTTGTAAAAAGTGATAAATCTTGATTTATAATTGCCCAGACTGTAACATAAATAGTATCATTAGTCAACTACAGAATACTTAAAAGTTTCATGTATTTCATTTACTTATTTTTACTTATTCCATTCCAGATATCTTTATCATGGCAGTTTAATCAAAATCAAGTCACAGCAACGTGTGATGCTGTCGACAATTCACACTGTGAGTAATCTTCCTGTGCTGCAATAGTAAAGATAAGAGTTCGATAAGCTTTGCCCAACTGATTTGGAGTTAACTTACAAACATTTGGTTTCTGCTTCCCTGTTCATAATTCTTTGATGTGGATGTCTGGGTGGTGCACTGAGCCTGATATGTGAACTGCGTAAAATACAGTTGGCCGGTTTTTATTAAAGCATTACCTTTAATATGTCCACCAGTACAGTATTTCACATAAGAGTATTTCACACTTCATAGATACAGTAGCTAATGCACCTCTCCAATCATAGTATATCATTTCTGTTCAGCCCAAATACTTTTCCAGCTCTCACTCTCAACATTACAAGTCTTCTTGGTGGGGATTTTCCTTCCTGAGGTAGAAGGGTCATAAGCTCAGGTTCTGCATTCAGTGAAGCGTAATTCCTCTTCACCTGGAGATTTTTCTCCTGAAAAATCTCTCAGCTGGTAAAGTACAGGATAAGGGAGCTCATCTGTCAGTCAGCAAGCTTCAGTGCTGAGGGGGCACAGTGGAGAAAAAAGCTGATTCCATCAATCTAGCTAGTCTGAATAAAGCCTTTCTAGCAGAAATATCTCTTCCTCTCTAAAAAAAAAATAAAATGGAACGGAGTGTACTGGTTGCCATGTGAAAATTAGCCAGTATTAAATAATAACACAATAAAGCAAGCTGGCTTCAGACAAGCCAGAAATGTTGCTGCAGCATGGAGGCAGCAGTGTAGAGAATATTAGTAAAGGGATGCTGGCCCACTGCCTTTAAAGAGATGATGCTCCTCACTCTTCCACACAGAGATTTCACCATTATCATATTTTTAAATTGCACTATGAATTACTACCCTAACCAATGAAAAGATCCAATTTACATTCAGTCTCACATGGAAAATAATGCAATTGCTTATGTTTTGATACTGGGTTTGAAATAATTTGAAATACTTAAAAACTATGAATGCGGTTGTCTGCTCTTACTCTGAAATCAGCGTAGGCTGAGACAGAAGTAAAAAGTGAAAGCAGGACCCTGGGAATGTAAAAGACTTCTCTACATACAGAATTTGCACTGCAGCAAATTAATTCAATCCAGCTAGAGAAAGACTTCTTTCAGGGGTTCTCAGTGATTACAACTGACTCTTGTAAATTTTCACACTTGTGCCTGCAAGAATAAGTCAAAAAGATAATCCTACAAAAACTTAACTAAATCAATGGAAAAAAATTGTTTCTCATGTCATTAATACAACTTGAACACAGATCAGATCTAATATGGATTAGGTACAATTTTAAAAGTTCACAACTTCTTGCAACCAGGGAAAAATCCAAGGCTCTGTATTTCATCAAGTTTGTACCATTTCCTCTCCTACAGCTTGTCAAGAGACCCACTTTATTTTTAAGGACAATTATATATCCTAAAATATATTAAGCTGCTCTTTTGTGAAGTCACAGCACTATTTTGCCTTTACATTAAACATCAAATAATAATCAGACAAAATGTAAGATTTTCTTTTTCTTCCTCCTGGACTTCCCATTCCACTCAAAGGGTTAAATATATCTTCAAACCCATTTTTATTCCAATTTTTAGTCAAAAGACAACTGTGCAACCTCAGAAACCTGCTATAATCACAATGCACAAGCATGACATCAAAAGCCATTACACCAACACATGACAAGTTTATCCTTTCCAAGTTTCTAGAGAACATAAAGATGCCTTGGACCATGAAGAGATTGACACATCAGTATTATAGAAACATTTTCTAAACCCTACAAGAAGAAAATGAATGACAATTGCTGCATTAGGGCAGTCTCAAGCATCTATTCTAATGCCTGCACATTAACTTATCTGATCAAGTTCAACTGTTACATTCAGTTTCACTATAAAAACTTTAATCACTATATGGCTGTCTGAGACAGAAAAGAAGAATATTTCACTATTCACAGCACCAGAATCAATGGTAAATGAGCAGAAAGGTAAGCAAATCCAAGGATTTAAAATACAAATATGGCAGATTTGTAACATTACTGTTACATATCTACAGAGAGAAAGCCCTGGAGGGAAGCAGGGCCCAATAAAGCTAATCAGAATTAAAGGACCATTGCCTCCAAGCCCAGAAGCAGCGTATCCCGAGAAAAAAAGCAAGCAAGAACGCCAGGAGGCCTCCATGGATCAACAGCAAGCTCCTGGACTTGGTTTAGCTCAAAAGAAATTCTATAGGGAGTGAAAGCAGGAACCTGAGAGGACTGAAAAGAAGTTGTCTGAGCAGCCAGGGATCAGGTTAGGAAAGGTAAAATCCAGACAGAAGTAAATCTACCCAGAACATCAGTGAGAACAAGAAGAAATCCTACAGGTATGTAGTGATGTAAAGAAGGTCAGGAAAGATGTGGGCACTCTCTGGAAGGAAACTGAAGACCTGGTCACAAGGGATGAAGAGAAAGCTGAGGTGCTCAATGACTTCTTTGCCTCAATCTTCACCAGCAAGGGCTCTAGCCACAATGCCCACACTGCAGAAAGTAATGGTGAGAACTTGGAGAAGGTAGATCTGCCTGCTGTAAGTGAAGATCAGGTTTGAAATGTTCTAAAGAAACTGCAGGTGCACAAACCCATGAGACCCCACAAGATCCGTCCATGGGTTATGAAGGAACCGGTGGATGAAGTTGCCAAGTTGCTATCCACCATATTTGTAAGGTTATGGCAGTCTGGTGAAGTTCCCACTGATTGGAAAAGGGGAAACACAACCCCAATTTTCAAAAAGGGAAAATAAGATTAAGGGAACTACAGGCCAGGTGTTTCTGTGGGTCTACCAAGGCACACCGAAAATAAAGTTGAGGTGATTGGTGGTAAGCAGCATGGCTTCACCAAGTGCAAGCCTGACAAATGTGGTGGCCTTTCATGTTGAAACTACAGCATCAGTAGATAAAGGAAGAGCAACTTATGTCATCTGTCGGGACTTGTGCAAAGCATTTGACACTTTCCTCCATGACATCCTGGTCACCAAATTAGAGAAAAATGGATTTGATCCATTTCCTTATCCACTCACTGGATAAGGAATTGGCTGGATGGTGGCTCTCACAGAGTTGTGGTCAACTCCAACCCATCCGTTCTATGATACTATGTTTTCCTTGGCACCACAGTGACTAACAGCAGATTCAAAATTCAACAGCACAGTGAAAATTAAGGTTACATGTTGTCTTGAACTCACCTACCAGTGTTCTGTAGCTCAGAAAATTTACAGCCATACAGTGCAACACAGCAGCACACATTCCATTTTCCCCATTCAGACCTGATGTGGGATCTTTTCACAGACCTACCTACCTACAGTGGTTCTGAATTAGCAGGACACATTTTATAATTGGTTAGGCAGCACACAACCTCACATTTAATTGACATTCTTACCTCTGCAGCTAAGTAGTTTCCAGTTGCCAAGTGCTTAAATCTAAACAAACTATTCCACTGTCCTGCCCCTCCCCGGCAAGGATCATGATGGACAACCTGTAAGAAGTACAGATTTTTAATAGGGCTTCTGAAAATCATACTTAGATCACTGATGTTTCTTACAATGCATTCCAAATAAAAACATGTAAACTACACCATTACAAACAGTTTAACACAGAGATATGTTCTGTGTTCATGCTAAGCCCACCACAGACAATCACTAGTTACATTTTTTTTCCACCAAGTGACAGAAAATATGCCTCATATTACTTTCCAAGTGAGGAGCACTTTGTATTAAAAGCACAAAGTTGGTTCAACGTCTAAAGACTTTTGGACACAGGAGTTACATTATTATAATGGCAAGAGCACGAGGCTTTCCAGTTTCCAATGTTCTTTAGTTAACGTTAATGTTCTTACTAATCCCATTCAGCAAAGACAACCTTAATCAGTCTAATATTAAACAGATGCTGACGTGCCCTGCTGCAGAAAAATACTCATACACTTTCCTAAGATTTGTTGTCAGTCATAACCAATTTGAATATTCTATATTGCACAAAAAGTCAAATTTAAGCGCTTGCAACTCACAAGTGTCACTCTATTGGCTTTGAAAAAATTGTACCATTTGCATCAAGTCTGAAATTGACCTTTCATCATTTCAGTGCAGCCAAATACACTTAAAAAACATCCTCTCTCCATATGCTCACAGCAATAAAGCATCTCTTCAGTGTTCATCCTACACAAAATGCTTCATAAAATAATAATAGTTATGAGGAGGTATATGATGATATTGAGAAGCTATGAATGATTCATACTGTGGTAAAGTATTTTTACTGAACCCCGGCCTTCAGGTACTAAAACATATATGAAAAGGGAAAAAATACCTCTATCTCCCATAGTGCCTTAGAACTTGTTGCAGAGGTGGCTGACTGACGCAATGTAGTACGAAGGAAAATATGCTGTTTCTTCTCATATTCATCACAGGTCAGAAACTTCTCTTGCTCTGCATGAAACAGCCTAACAACATCTCCCTAAAGTAAAATGAAAGAGAAACATTATTAAGTGGAAGGCAAAGTTGCTAGACTCAGTATCCATTCTAGCTCCAGTAATGTCATCATAGTTGATGCAAAGAAAACATTTATTAGTTGCCAGGTGCTGGAGCAGGTACTAAGTTCAGAATCTTTGTAATGCATCTGAAAATTGTGTATAAAATGCAATAATTCACTCCTGCATGACATCCATCTCTTTTTGTGAAAATAAAATTTCATTCAAAGCACTGCAATGAATAGTTAATCCCAAGGTGACTTTCTGTGTGAGTCATTCCCCAACTCCAGTCTTTTCTTAGGCTTTCCCGCTACAACTCAGACTCTCACTTCTGAACCTTCCTCTCCCTTGGTCCCAAACATCCAGGTTCTCTCAAATCCACCTGACTCCATAGTCTCAATTTTTCAATAAATACAACAGGAACTTCTTGCTTTGCCTTGCCCCTCACCTTGCTCCTCCTTTCCAATACAGGAAATGTATTTAAAAGTACCCCTCAATTTCATTTGCTACCTATAAAACTACTGTTATTTTGCTGTTCTCTGATATCCCTTATCCCTTCTTCTTTGCAACCAAAACCAATGGTCCCTTCTTATTTCTTCCAGTAGGATCAATTTTGCTCCCTTCTGTCTCTCACCAAAGCTTGATACCTACTTCAATACTTAAAAAAAAAAAAATAAAAATAGCCAGTTCATAATGACTTAGTAAGGTATAAGTGAGAACAAATGAAATGTGCTTATTAATGAAAATATTTATATTTATAAATATATTTATACTTATGAAAATACAAGTGACCTGAAGACACACAAAGCTGTGTAAACCATCAGCCGTCTTACAACAGCTATTGTCATCTTCCATGCTTCACTCCCTTCTCTAGCTTCTCAGACCTCCTTTGGTACCTTAGCCTAAACTGAAACATCATAGCAATTTTGTATAAAGAACTCTCCATTCTAGGCTTCATCTTTTCTCCAAGATCCTCTGTTGTCTGTGGTAGAAGGAAGAGATTGAAAACTAGTGCAAACCAGATAATATCACTTAGTAAGATAACACCACCAAAAGAATTACACTAGCTGGTATAGGACAGCAGGGAGGAACCCCCAATGAGTCCATAAAGTTCTATTTCTTTTCTTTTTTTCCACCATTTAATATTTCTCTACAGTCAAATAAGGCATGATTATTCAAATTTAAAATATATGTGCGTGTGTATATATATATACATATATCATACTTACTCCTTTCAGTACATCATCTCGGTAACTACTGAATTTCATGAACAAGGTTATCTTCCAGCTTGTGTTACAGTTGACAGCATTTACCTCGAGGGGGAAAAAAACATAATGGGAGTCTTAAAGGTTGTTCTTTTTTTTTCCCTGAAACATTCTACCAATCTATAAAAACACACCGCATTTAGGGTAGCAGAGAATATGGCTTAGTTCCAGGTATGTGAGTAACATGTGTCCTGACGTTATTTAGAGTTCAAAATGATGGTAATGTTGGATAATACTCAGTGGGTATTCTGTCTGCTTACAGCCAACCAAAGACCTAAATAGCTTATGGAAGAGGACTTACTCTTACATCAAGGAGGGTTTCAGAAGCTTTCAGTGCCAGGAAGAACTGTGCCAAGAATAAACACATTTCATCTTGGTTTTCTGAGGCCAAGATGGAACCAGTGTTTAATACTGGTATCTAGCTTATGGCAATCTGGCGACCAGTAAACAACAGAATATAATACATCTCAGACTGACAATTACCTCTCCTCTGTTGAGCTCACCTCTTTGCAGCCAGGGTTATCTAGAAGTTCAATGTTGCTAGCATGCAGTGGCTGCCCTGCATTGACTGGCATCAGTACAACTTTATCTCCAACAACAACCTGGAAGTCAGAAAGAAAATGTAATTTAGACCTATGTAATTACCCAATAAAATGAAGTAATGTTGTATTTTTCAAAAATGACTCAAATGCATGCTCTAGAAATAGCACTTGGTGAATTTACTTGCACACAATTCACACACCAATAGAATATTTTTCTGGCCAGTTCTGTTCTCATGTGCCTCTGCAATTGCTTGGGTTCAAGACATGACACTAATGAGTCCTCACATTCTCAGTACTCACGCCACTCAGTTCAGCAGAAATTCAAGTCCATGAAATAAGAGACATGATCCTATGAATTTCAGGAGCAGATCAGAAAATCTACACTTTACATTAGGTACTCTCTATCCCATATTTACTGCCAGTCACGGGGCAGAGAAAGCTTAGAAAATAATCTGTAATCAGACAGCAAAATTGTTTTCCCTCTATTGCTGTAAGACAGCCTATTCCATCAATGTCTTTCATTTCAGAGAAGCCTTAAAAATTTGGATGTGACAAGACTTTTTAGCCCAGTGACTCCTCACTCTGTATGCCATCTTCTGGCAAACAGGTTCACGAGTTCTGTGGTTCAGACTGTATGACTGCAACCTGGGAAGGAACGTAAACAACTGGAAATTCAGATAGGTGAACTCACTCCATCCCCTTTCCTTTTACTCCCTAAATGATATTTGATGGTCAGCACAGGCACCGGGTACATCAGCTAAGCAATCTCTCTACAAGACTAACTCCTAGCTGACTCCTTGCAAGCAAAGCGCCATGCCCTTGGAATTCTTCAATTATATAGACAGGGAGCAACAATATATGAAATTGGCTCTGACCTAAGAAGTGCTTGAAATGTGCATATGGAGAATTCAGTTCATACCTGAGAAGGGTACACAGGCATTGATTGGCACTGGTGTTCTGGTTCATGTTGTTCCCAGCAATTTTAAGCACACACACACAAAGACAAGAAGTGGCTAAAGGTGATTTTGATGTATGAAAAGCTGTAAAAGCCATGCTTTTTAGGAATACAAACAAAAATATGCTCTGCATTGATCAGCACATTTCCTACAAGAAGCCTGATTCAGCCCTGTATAACTTCAGTGCAGATGAATTTGGCCCATTTATTGCAGGGGTGAAAAAGAAGGTTGCTTGTTTTTTTATCTACACAGCTAAATTAAAGAGTAGCAAAAGACAGCGTCATCATGCTCAGACTACAGGTAACAATCCTGTTTGACCCAAGTAATGAGTAAAAGTCCACTGACAGAACCAAATAATGGTGACAAGGTGCCTTTACAGTACCTTACTTATGAAATACATTTGTGCATGCCATGCTTCACACAGTCATTACTTACAGACCATTTTAAGAAGTTAAGACCAGACAATTCATTAATCAAAAAACCATCAGGCTTGCAACCTGCAAAGTGGAATCAGGACTTCAAAATTATTGAAAGTACACCTGGGCTATAACAACAGTAAGAGAACACATCATTGAGCATCCCATTAAAAAAAAAATAAAATTAAAAAGGCATCAGGAAGAAAGTATCTTAAAATGCATTCTGTGATTTTCATGGAGGCAACCAGAGGAAAAAAGAAGTACACAGCTACTCTGCTCTAGACACACACCTGAGAAGGAACCATTACATGGGGTCATGGTTTCCGTCTCAGTCTTCTAACTCTGCTTGCTTCAAGTCAATATCAGTAATTGCCCTTGGTGTTGGCCAGCCACATCAGTTGTCACAGAAGCAATGAGATAGCCTATGTTCTTCTACCCCATTTTTCTCCTTGGTTCCAACCTCCACAAAAGGCTGGGAAGGAAGGTACAGAGGTAATTTAACAGTGTTTGTTCCCTATACATTCTCCACCAGTGATACAGAACACAAAAGCAAAGAGGGAATCCTGCTTTTGTACATAGAGTGGCTCCTGGCAAGCTGCAATTCTGCACTTTTGAATTCCTCCTATTCCCTGCCCATGCCCACATCTCCCACCCAGTTCATTTCTGGCTCAAATGATGCTCCTGCACGCCCAAAGCAATGGAGGCAGTACATGTTCATGTGCACACATGCCCATAAGCCCATAATTCTGTCTGCAGAATTGTTCAGTACAGAGATTGCAGAAGAGAAAGCAATGCATTCCCAACTTTTTCCTCTGCAAGCTTAGAATTAACAGCAGTCTTCTTTTCCCTAGGTACGTATGAGCACAGCCAGCCACAGTGTGCTGCATATCAGTTATCAGCAAATAGTTTGACTGATCACAGAAACTTTCCTCACACATTCAAATGAAATCCTTAGATCTGCATATGACACGTAGATTTTGAGTATCTAATTCCCAGTTCTTTTGACAAAGCTCGTATTCTTTCTCGCCTAGATAATGAGCTTCCAGAGAATGATGAAATTCATAGTGAAGCCAATAAGAATTCAGCTTCTGAATGTAAAATAAACCTACAAGGTCCTTGAGTTTCAGATGCAGCAGAAGTCTAAATTTACGCAACTCTGTTTGTCTGTGACTAGGGAAGAGCCACAATCAAAATCCACCGCATAGTCTTGCAGGTGGGGGAATCAGTGTTGACATCTCCTAGAGCAATTACTTGATTGCATATAAACTCAGTAAGCCCACCTAACAGCTACAACTACACTGCAACCAAAAATTAAGAGAAAATACTGTAATACAGGTATGATGTATCAGAAAGATTGCCTAATTAATATATAATTAACATAGTAAGCTATATTAGCTGTGAAGAACTCCAAAGATACAGCAATAGAGATTTCAATAGTGGCTAATTGTCCAAATAGGTTACCAGGCACACTGAAGGCTCTGCTGCTCCACTTTCATCAAATTTGTGTTATAAGCATATATGCCTGCCAATCACATTTTTATACTTCAAAGACAACGAGGATGTGGCTCTGGACAGGCTGGTTTAGTGGTTGGCAACTCTGCCTGTGGCAGGGAGGGTTGAAACTAGATGACCATTATAGGCCTTTCCAACCCAGGATATTCTACAATTCTATGAATCTATGATTTTGTAGAACTTTTGGGGTTTGGAACAAGGTGATCTTTAACACTCCTTCCAAACTAAGTCATTCTAACTTTCCCATAGCTGGGTGGCCATTTCCCAATTTCAAAACCATCGTCCTCAGCATCCAGCATTAACAAGTTTTTACACAACTAAAAATGGCAGGCAACTAAAAATGCAATCCATGCAGAGCTAATCCTGCTATCAGTGCTAATCTTGCTTTTCAGTATAACTGGAGCCAGCCCTGGCCTTAATCAGTCAAATTTGTTATGGAAGGAGAGCTGAGATGCAAAAAATACTGCTGAGTTATGCCAATGACTGTAAAATTTTGGCAATATTTTTTCATTACTTACATAATGAATCAATTGCTTTGGAAGCTACACTAAACCCTCTTCAGAAAAATTATTTTTAAAATACTTCACAAAGCAAAATAACCACAATGACTTATCAGAAAACTTACACACATGACTTCCTATATCATAACCTCCCCCTAAAAATGACCGTCTTTTCTTTTAGGGTATATTTGGACCTCCTTTGCCTGCATTATCTCACACAGTAGCAATCACTCAAGCAGTAAGTCAACATTTGCTTATACCATTTTAGAAACAGATTCTGTACAGACCTTCAAAAGTATGTTTTCTTAGGGAATTTCCTTTTTATAGCACAGAAGCTGAAAATGGAGAAAAGTACACAAAAAAAAAAAAACAAACAACAAAAAAAGCAAAAGAAGTTTCTAAACAGAATGAGGACCTGATACATCAACCTAACTTCATGCACTAAGAAGTCAGAAGGAGAAAACTATAAAACAAATAACCTAAATATTTTAAAAGATAACCTAGTGGAGGAATAAAATGGCCCCAGCTTATGTGGTATCAGGTGCTCTGTTGGGGAGGGAAGGAGTTGCTGGAAGGCTGGAGCCTCTCTCACCCTGTGGCAAGCAAATAAAGGATTTCCCACATCACTTGCTATTCCTGCCCCTCTTAATAGCAGCTGCTTGGTTTCTGTGTCTGATGAAAAGACAGAAACATTACAGACCATTTTTAAGAAAGCTACCAAAGAACTAGTGTTTAGTGCTGGAATTTTGCAAAGAAAATTATCAACATCTATTCATGCCTAGAAGGAGGAAAAGCCTGGGCCTTGGGACTTCCCTCTGTAAAATATAATGGAGAGCTCACCACTCAGAAAGAGAACAATTCCTAGTGACAGAAAACGAGCAGCAGGGAGGTCCAAAAAAGACCATTAATGTATTAGAAAACCTTACAATATCCCACACTACGTTTTTAGTACAGACTCTAACAAATACCCACAAGAAACAGCAGGAAGGGGATCTGTACAGATCCATCTGTGAAATGTGCTGCCACAATGATAACTGTAGTGATATACTCAGTTTTCAGAAAAGCAAAATTACTTCAAATCTTCACATTTCTCATGCGTCCACAACTGTGTCAAATCACATCAAAAACCCTACAACAATCAGGATGACTTAAAAGGCTTAAGAGCATTCTGTTGTAAGTGTGACAGCTCACAACTGCTTTGTTGATCACGCTATGGGTACCCTGGGTCTTCATTTTGGAAAGCATTTCACACATTTATTTTCCAAACGTGAGAAATTAAGATGAATAAATTAATGCTGAATTAATGTTATTCTAAGAAATTAAGCCAAAAACCTTAAAACAATAAGTCACTTTTTTCTTTTTCAGAAGGAAAGGAATATCAGCTTAGGGTTTGACCCACAACACTTCTTTTGCCAAGCTGAAAAACCATGAAGATATGCCCCGCAGGATTACTCATGCTTGCTCCTTTTCTCTTGAATATATAACAGAGAAAGACTATGACTTCATTGGCTCCTGATCATGAGTTGGGAATATAATCCTTCCCCTCCCCACAACAGGAACTGTTGCCAAAAGGAACTGCAAGCAACCACCCTTATCCAGGATAGCATCCAGGATAACTACCTGGATAACTACAAAGTTAGTGAGAGAAAATACACGAGAAAAGAAGCACTCCTGTCTGTGAAAAAAAATCTGTAAAAGCTCTTTCACAAGGGAGAGCTGGCAAACATTTCCAGCCAGGTCCATAAAATAGAACCAAACATGTCTATTAGGCAGCCTTCTCAGAGGTGTATCTGAACTTTCCACAGTGGGCACTTTGGCCACAGCTGACTGAATGAAGAATGGAGTTCTGGCCTCCTGGTACAGATCTCGGGTCTACAACAAAGAGCTCTCCTGTGTATTTTTCCTCTTACCAATATGCAGTATCCCACTAATATTTACCCAGAAAATACCCATCAGACCATCAAACCCAGTATCAGTCACAGAAGCCACTCTTGTGTTGAGAGGGGATATACATTTAAAGGCACATGCATATTTTCAAGAGACATCCTCTGCTGACTTTTCCACAGAATTTTGTCTAGAATTTGAGTTTAAATAGACTCTAAGGGCTCTGAGAAAAAAAATGAAAAACCAAAAAACTAAAAAAAAACCTAACGTAAACCAGCATATAATAGATTGTTTATACAAAATGTGCCAATGCAGCTAAGCAGAGGCTTGGATGAATGTGGCAACATTTCAGACTCCCAACTAAATAATTTGATGCTAACAGTTGAAAGCACAATTTTAATTTTTTATTTTTCTGAACACTTCATGCCAGTAGCAAGGAAATCATGCATCTTTTGGGAATACTCTGCATTCTCCCTCTTACACATACAGTATTTCCACGTACATTGTCACCTTCACTCCTTAGTTTCCAGAATGGCTGTATATAAAACCAGGATCCTTCATTCCCTGCAGCATCCAAAGACACTCGCATAGCATTCTTCTCTAGCAGAGCTGGTAATCTCTTATTGACTGTGAGGTACTTATTGCTTTTTATGTGCAGTAGCTGTAAACAAATAACAAGTATGAAAATTAGTATAGATTTTGCATTTTCTTGCTCAAAGAGCAAGCACAGGATTTCACACTGCAATGATTTTTCGTAACATACAGAAGCAAAGACAAAATAAAACTATAAGAGAGTTACCAAAGTAAGTATACTGCAGGTTAGGAAAACAAATGCTGTATATCAAATTGAGATAACTACATCCATCAACATCGTTTTTACAGCACGTACTACACAGACAGGGCAAGGGTCAATAATAATGTTATCTTCAGGAACTTCATCCATTAAGGGAAGTTGTACTGCACTTAAGAACATAACTTCTGTCTCATGAATATGTCACAAAGTACAAATGACTTCAGTGATTTAAACAGAACTGCAAAGCACCTCTAAAGTAGGATTTTGAAATGAATTTTGAACATATATGTATTGACATTCGGATTCCAGACTGCAACAACAAAAAACGTATATAATGATACATTATTTAAACAAATATAAAGTACTTCTGGTAGTCTTTAAATGAGACAGAAAAGCACATTATTGTAAACTTTACCAAGTTCTGTTTCCTGACCACTGACAACCCATATTACAGTGCTTAGATTCATTTTCACCATAACCTTGAAATGAAACAACTCTTCCAGCTCTGAGAGAAGGTGGATGTATTTTAATAGGTTTACCTGTATGACATTGCTGTATTTTACAATTTCTCCCAACAGCTTTCTGTTCTCACTTTCATTCTGCTTTTGTTCCAGTTCTGCTGCATGCTGCAAAAGAATGATTGTTTCTTTAAATTTTTGAATTTAATATCTGGATTCAGCTTCCAGAACAGATACTGCAAAAAAGAATTGGTGTCACGTTAAAATTGCTTCCATTTCTGCATTGAAAAAATGAGCATCTGTCTCTTTCTGCAGTATGATTTTCTGAACAATAATCAACTGAAATAATTCAGATTTTTATTACCTAGAATAGAAACTCATTTACAATTCATGGATCACATCTGAAATTAATGCTAATACAGTCTAGCACACTATTTTAAAATTTTTCAAACAAGGAAGATAACTCCATGTGCCTTATTTCATCCCAGAGCAGAAAAAAAAAGGGACTGTGGCTACCTTCTTCTGGTTAACATTCTTTTTGCTCATCTCTTAATTACATACAAATATACTGACTTTATGTATAATAAAACAACACTACTTGGTCACATACTGCAAGACTAAGGGGTCAAATACAGCCACAGAATGAATTCCAGCTTCGCTCCAGCCACATATCTTGTGCCCTCACTGCTGTTTTTAACAGGAAGCACTAACAGCCTTTCTACTGGACATCAAACTGTAGCTACCGTGTTTGACAACACTGCGTTTCATTTAGTCTTATGTGTCCAACTAAAACATCAGACCAGGCCTTTTTCAGGGATGTTCAATCTGTCCAAATTGCAACCCTGAGGAATTTCCAGATTAAAGCATGCAAAGCACCTCTTTGCCTCTTTGACCATCTCTCTGCACAGCTCCTGGAAAGGAGTTCCAAAATAATCACACATTTTAAATCAAGGTTCACTCTTGATTCTATTAATTCTGTATTTGTACTTTATAAACAAGTACTGCTTTCAGAAGTTTGATAGCAGAAAGGCATAACCCCCAGCTCAACTCAACCACAGCCTAAAGCAAGATGAAAAATGAGGTGAGGGCAATAAATGCCAGTCAGGAAATAGAAGAGCTAAGAAATTAGCGTATAAGGTTGGGTCAAATTGCCCAGAGAGGCTGTGGATGCTCCCTCTCTGGAAGTGTTCAAGGCCAAGCTGGACAGAGCTTTGAGCAAACTGGTCTAGAGGGAGGTATCCCAGGGGTGTTGGAACTAAATGATCTTAAAGGTCCCTTCCAACCCAAACCATTCTATAATTCTAAGGTTGTTACAGTGGCATAATACCTATCATGATGGTTCACAAGGGATTTGTTATTGTTCTTTTTTATTTCATTGTTACACTGCAGCCTGCAGATTGAGATAAGATTGCAAATACAGATGCCTCTTACTTGAAGTTTCTTCAGCAGTGCTGCTTCTGTATGGTTTCCTTGTTTGGCTTGTTTGGCTTTCCAGTACTGCTTCTGGGCTGAATATCGGTTCATAGGACACACCTTGAAAAGGCAGTCTGTAGAAGAATGAAAGAAATACTCACGAGTTATGTTGAAAGACATTTCCTTCATTTGTAAGTGCGCTTTGGATAATTTTCTTTTACAGAAATGGCCTGGATATGACAATGTTCAAGCACAGTCTGAGAACAGTGTTCTCTAATGTTATCATAAACAGGTTGTCAGAACATCTGAGTCAACAACTCCCATTCTGAGAAACCTCTCTGTAACTTCTGTGTGGCTGGGATCTTGCCATGTGCTAGACACCCTCCTGCTTTGTTAGTACTCTTTGCTGCAGCCCAACTTTACAGATTTATTGTCTGAAGGCATGTGGCTTTTGAAACCTTGAAAAAGCTGTCTCGTTTCCTGTATGTCATACATCTTGCTGCTCTGCTCCTTCTGGCATAGCTAACACAGTGAATTACACTGACATCCAGCCACAAGCTATCACATAGGCTAACACAGCATATAGTTCTGCATGTGCCTTTTCTAAGACTGATTTAAAAAAAAAACTAGCAGCAAAAACAATGTCACAGAAAGTATACTCCACCTTCATCTCCCCAGCAGGCAGCTGACCATAGCTGAGCGTCAGCAGCTCCTGGCTGCCTCACAGGAGCAGTGTCCCTTGCAAGACTTTGACTGCTCTTCAAAAAACAACCTTGTTGCAGCCCTGCTATCGCATATGAGAGTAGATGTTGTCATTGCCAGTGCAGAGCGTGGGCCTGCAGACCCTCTTCTGCCAGTCTGCTCCCTGGATCAGCAAAGAAAGCTATGGAAAGCTAACCAGAAGTCACAGCCTGGGTTTTTAATCAGTAAGTCAGGTCAGAAGACAGCTTCTGTTTGACAATGCTGTTTACTCACCATCTCATTCCAAGACAATCGCAGTTGCTAACAGACTAGGATGAGTTCCAGCCTTTCCACCCACAACAGCAGGTGGGAATTCTCACGCATTACATGACAAGAAAAGTTTCCTAAATCTTTTCCATACTTATGAATGGAAATTCAAGTGTCAAACTTATAATTTCTCTACAGAAGATGCTAGATACAAAGGCAGATCATATTCTCATTTTCAAAACTGTCAGTTCAATAGAATTTCTCTTTCATGCAGAAAGGAACAAAGCAAGACTTAGCTGAACGTATCCATCCCATCACTCTTTGCGAGGAGTTAATGAAACAGTAACAACACCTCTTGAAACAGGAGAAGGAAACCTTGTGTAAAGACTGGCAAGTCTTTCCTATGTACAAGGAATGAATTCCCAGTACTTAACAAAATAAAGCAGGCAGCATTCTCAGGTATAACCAGGCTCAGTTAAGCATAGCTATCTACCACCATGCCAAAAAGATTAGTAAGACTGTGCACCTGCATCCCCCAGAGCTGTTTGTTTTAGCACTAGCTCTCAAGCCAGAAACTAAGCCTCAATGTTTTCAGTTCTTCAAAATTCCCACTTGGCCTCTCACATCAGGTCATTTGGCCAAAACATCAGGTATTGCGCATTGTAACACTACAACTTCAAATGCTTTGCCTCCTCCCTTCATGGCAATAATGGATCTTCCTCCAATATTCGTAGGAGGGAAACCTGTCCACAGAAAGGCCATCAGCAGCCAAACTTTTCTTGACACTTACCCACAGCCCTGACTGATCTGCTCCCCAGTCACAGCCCTGAGCTGCTTGCTTTTCCTAGCAGAGAGTTTCCAAGGCAAATCCTGCCACTTTGCAGAACTGTTTGCTTTCATTTCAATGAGAAACATTTACAATGAGAACTATACTAGAGAGCCCAGAGTATGTTATAACTCTCCGGATAACTTTTACAGTACTACAATACAAAGGAAATAAAATACAAAAAAAGTCCATATTGTTAAATCATACTGTATTTTGAAGGAGATTTTAGTTTGAATATGGGAATTTCAGCTCACAGGACAAAAAATTACCTATTATTTTCTGTTAATCTATAATTAATGTGTCTTCTCACAACACATGAAACGCACACTTGTCTCAAGTAACAATACTTGCTTTTTATAGGGCGAGTTTTCATTGCTGGTACTCCCCACACATCCTGCAACTTTAGTAAACAAACAGCAGCTTCCCATCTTCAAGGAGAGTCTCACAGCCCTGTGCTACCCCACTGCATTGCACAGAAATGCAAGATGAACATGAACATACCATCATTACTGCAGCTATATGCCTCCCAAAGACAGTGTATTTTTCCCAATGATACTTCTTAAAGAAATGAATACACAAAACAGGTGCTACATAGCCTCAGCCACACAGCTAAATCTGCAGCCGTGCTGCCCAACGAAGCTGTCCCAAGATCCAGCCTAGTGCTTAAAAGTTGAACTTCCAATAACTTCGTTAGAATCTGTATTATAGGAATTACATTCTCCTCAATTCAGAAACCAAAAAAAAACCTGATACTCTTTGTTCCAAGACAAGCTTTTGCCTTTTTTTTCCTTCCTCTTTTTAAGATTCCAGATACGTTAAAACCAGTTCATCTGGTTTCATTTTTTCCTGATCTTTTATAGTTGCTTTTCCAAGACTGATAGTAGAGTGCTGTATTCAAGCTTTGCGGTCCTAGACAACAGGAACAAACAAAAAAGTGCAACAATTCCTGCCCTCAAGGAGCTATGGTTTAAATGAACAGGAAAAAAAGAAAAACTGAGACATAAAAGATTACAAAGCAACTTTCCAGTGCACACAGCAGATCCAAAGCTCTGCCCTCCTGGAGGTCAATCCAGTAACCCATTCACAAAACAGACAGACCTCTGACATCTTCATGTGCCCACGTGTCTGAGCCTGCAAAAATGCTCAAAATCTATATTTCTATATTACTGTTTTGAATAAGGCATTAGTGGGTAGAACAAACACATAAGGCACACCCTCTGACCAAAAAGCAACTACACTCAGGAAGTGTGCAAAGGAAAATAACTCTTATCATGTCTCTTAAATATTCAGTGATATTGTGCAAAGATGTCTTAGAGCAATATTCATCATTGTTTTTTTCTTCTTTCCTCCTTTTTTTACTTTTTTTTTTTTTTTTTTTAATTTAAGTGCCAGAAATCCTGCTTTTATCCATCACGGAAGACCTCAGTGATTTGGAGAACTAGAGAAATTAACTTATGCCTTTAGCTCATTAATTTCACTTAGAACATTTCAGTATTAGGACAAGAAGCACCTGGCTTCACCAGTCCCTTAAATTTAACCAAAAAATAGTAGATGTTTCTTTTTTTTCAGCATACATCAGGAAACACGTGTGGGACTAATTCTGCCCTCTTTTACAGTGATGCAAATCTAGATGCGCACACTGATGAACAAGGAGTAACTCCAGGCTCACGACAGCATGACTGAAGGGGAAATCTGAAGCACAGCTTCTTTATATGGACACAAAATGAAAAGGTTTCCTTAGTTTAACAATATTCTGTTTTGTAGGATGTTCTAAAACAACCAGAATAGCTGCCACCCACTCAAAAAAAAAAAAAAAAAAAGAATTAAAAAAAAAGGAAAGTAAACACATAACAAAAACGAAACTGCTATTTTGAGACATCTCTTCACTCCTCTGGTTTTCAGTTCAAGCCAACAGCTCAGTACCTACATTTGATCTCTGAGTGAACTCTGTAGGAAGGGTACAAGTAGTTAGAAAACATAACTTCAAAAAAAAAAACTATTTTTTTTTCTTTTTTTTTCTTTTTTTTTTTAAAGAGGAGGGCAGGGAAAGAAGGCCGAATTGTTAAAGTATTACCCCAAAAGAGCAAACACACTCCTCTAATGTTCATTTTCAAAGTCAGACTCTGGAATCCAAATATCTTGTTAGAAACATGCCTTTCTCAGACTCCTTTGACTTGCAGGTCATGCTCTAACCTCACATCAACGCCAGTTTCAGCTGTGAGTGATAAAAACACTGTAAACCATGCAGACAGAAGTTTCTGTTACTAAAGAGGCCCTACTCTTCCTGCTGTTAGGCACTATTTTTAGTTGTGTGTGTCTAATCATTCAACTAATCACTCATGCCCAAATCATCCTTTCATGTTAAGAACCTACTTAAAGTACTTCTTGTTTGTTTTACAAAGTTTGAGATTCTAATTAAATACACTTCCTGGGAGATTTTCGGGGAGAAAAACATGTATTTCTCTTACATGCCTTGGTTATACAGATAACTTTTAGCAGCTCTTTTGCCTGAGTGCTTTTGAGCAGAACTAATAAATTTAACAAACCGTGGCAGAGCTAAGCTTTTGGTTTCCCTCATAACACAAACAGCTAAGTGCCATGGTGTTCAAAGTTCTCAGAAAAATTTTGGCCTAGCCATGCTTCATAGGTAATCATTACGATACAGCTCCGACACAGAATCACAGAATCATAGGATCAGAGTCATTTGAGTTCAAAAGGACCTTTAAAGGTCATCTAGTCCAGCTCCCCAGCAATGAACAGGGACATGCTCGAACTGGTTGCTCAGCCCCTGATCCAGCCTGACCTTGAAAGACTCCAGGGACTGGGCTTACACCACCTCTCTGGGAAACGTGTTCCAGTGCCTCACCACCCTTGCTCTGAAAAAACTTCTTATAGCAAAACTAAATCTCCTCTCTTTTAGTTTGAAACCTTTTCCCCTTGTCCTATCACAACAGTCCCTGCTAATGAGTCTGTCCCCTTCTTTCTTATATTCCCCCCCTCCCCTTCAGACACTGAAAAGCTGCTCTCAGGTCTCCTCAGAGCCTTCTGTTCTCCAAGCTGAATAGCCCCAGGTCTCTAAGCCTGTCCTCATAGGAAACATGTTCCATCCCCTGCATCATTTTTGTAGCCCTCCTCTGGACACATTCCAACAGGTCCACGTCCCTCCTGTATTGAGGACTCCACATGTGGACACAGTACTCCATGTGAAGTCTCACCAGCGCACAGTAGAGGGGCAGGATCACCTCCCTCTCCATGCTGGCTTTGCTTCTCAGGATATGGTTGGCTTTCAGGGATGCAAGGGCACAATGTTAGTTCATGCCAAGATTGCCATCCACCAAATCCCCAAGTCCTTTTCAGCAGGGCTGTGCTTCATCCTTACCTCCTCCAGTTTGTACTGACAGTGGGGGTTGCCATAACATAGATGCAAGGCCTTGCACTTGAATTTATTGAACCTCAAGAGGTTCACCTGAGCCAACTGTTGAAGCCTGTCTACGTCTCTCTGAATGGCATCCTATCTCTTGAGTATGTCAACTGCACCACACAGCTTGATGTCATCTGCAAACTTGCTGAGGGTGTAGTCAATCCCACTGTCCATGAAGAAGTTAAAGCGCACAGGTCCTATTACTGACTGGGTCACACCACATACTCTTGGGTCATACTAGCTCATACTCTTGGGAGGTCTGTATATCCTCCTCACATGCTGCCATCTCAGGGCTCCTATCCAATCTAGGTTGTTGCAGATATGTCATCCTCACTGTTGAGTGCCACCTATATCAAGAAAGCTTGGGTAGAGCGAAAGTCTTGAGGTGCAGCCCTTGGTACCAGGCACAAAATTCTAATTAGGCATCAAGTTTCAACTGTGTTCTACGCAAAACTCAAGTTCATTAGGATTTGACCTACAGAACAAAGGAGAAGGCAACCAACTATGGTTTTATCTTTGCTGCAGCCCTTCTCATTACCACCACTTCTCATGCATGAAATGCTACTAAATGCTTGATGAGGCCCCTAAAAATATACCCATGATGGTACAGCATGGTGGATTGCATCTATTATGGCAATAAAACTCACTTTTGCACTCATTTAGCTACTCCTGACAGCACTGCAGTTCATCGAGACTTGCATGCTATCACAATGCCAACAATAGCTCAAAATTGTCAAGTGTGGGCATGTCCTACAGTGGAAAAAGATAAGAAGTGACTCGAAGAGAGGCTGCTGGAAAAAAAGAGAGTTAATAGGCAGCAAAGATGCAGCTAGTAACAAGATTTGGAGCTGCGAGCAAAAGGGAAGAGGGAGGTCCTGAGAAGTGGAAAGCTGAGTTAGAAGAAATGAAAGCTTGGATGTTGGGGAGAAGAATGAATATGGGAAGCTAGAGAGAAGGAATTGTGTTACAAAAGCAACAGAAAGAGGTTGCTACAGGAACAGAGCCAAAACTGTTTACAACTAACAAAAAACATTCTCCTGCAAGAAGCTGGGATGGAACTCAGGAGAACAGTCTTTGCATTCCCATAACATCAGAAAACAGCTGTAGGTTTTCTGTGTCTCATCCCATTCTGATGTCTGACCAACACGCATACATGTGTACTACTATCTCCATTAGAGGTGTGCCATTAGTGCTGTGAACTCAAAAACACTGCACTCTGGATCAAAGTGCCCAGAATTTCTTGACATTGAAATCAAGTTTTGTGGAAAAAGTCAGCACTGAATGCTATTATCTTTTTCCTTCTTTGTCCTTTCAAGCAAGGAAACAGAACTAAAGAACTCTACTGATGTTATAAAATCAAGTACTCTGTTAGACAACGAAAAATTTAAGGTTGTCCTTTCAGCCTCTGCTCATCTCTTTGATTTTAAGCATTTCAACACATTCTGCAATTGCATTGTCACATGCAAATCTTTTCCAGTGATTTCTGTCTCATGTAGAAATCTGTATATGTTCTACTTTGGAATAAACGAAGGTGGTGAAGCAGAACTACTCTTCACAGAATCCCCATCTGAAATTTGTGCAAGATTCAAGCTGTGAATTAAATACAATAAGATGAAATCGCAGCTATGTAGCTTGAAAGTCACATCAAAGAACTAGATGCCATCCCCGTTTCTGCTGTAAAGTTATTCCATGATAGTGTGAGTGACTGAAATGTACTTAGAAACCATCAGAAATACATGTTCTCATTTTTTCAATTTCCAGTGTCCAAGATCTACAGATGTGCTGAATCTCACAGCTGGAACCAGAACTAGCTGGTGACAGTTCCTGAATATATGATGGAAAATGAACCTTGAATACTCTGGAAAAGAAGAGCTTCAGTATCTCAGTATTTTAAATGCAACATTTTTGCAACAATAGCAAATACATCTACAGTATAATAAATATTAGAAATGAAGTAAGGTTAAACATCTCTTTGCAACTTCTTGAAATAGACACAATCAGCAACGGTCTGGGACATTATGTTTATTTCACTTGCTGTAAACCAGGCAAGTCAAAATTGTCCTTGTGACAGGTGTGAATCAAAGTCTATTTAAGCCAACAGAGGTCTGGATCAGGCTAGTAAGGCTCCATTTTAGTGCAGCTAGATCTTATCACTTAAATTAAGAACCAACAAGACCCTGAAAGGTTGTGTTTCCTTCCCTAAACATAAACACAACTTCTAATACCACAGGAGTATTTTCGGCATTCAAGAAGCAGAAACTGCATGTTGCCAGAGCTTTGTTATTTTTTCCATCAAGTAAAAAAGTGGAATGAATTATCCGCATCTACAAGCTCATGTCTAAAAAATCTGAGAAAAATGAGGCCCAGTAAAAGCAAGAGAAAAATAAAAAGCTGACAAAATATTTGGGGGTAATCCTTAAAATGCTGGGTTATCTTCTAAAAAAATAAATACATCAGCAGCTTCAGTAGTTGTGAACCTCATTAGGTTATTTCCTATCTACAGTAAGAGCAGAGCTGGAGCAAGGAGCTGCTCCCAAAGTGAGGGATTTGCACTCCGTGGACAGACCGAATAATCAGTTCTTCGGCCACAAGCAGGTTAGTCCCTTTCCCTGTGCTCTCCATCTGCCCCGATGACTTTGTTGACTTGGCATTTCTTTCACAAAACTGGCCTTTCACCTTCCGGCTTGAAACTTCAGCAGCATGTTCATCAAGACTTCTGGGAAGGTACCTCTCTGGTAAGATACATCTTTGCCCAAAAAGTCAGAGTGTGCATTAATTAAAAAAAAAAAAAAAAAAAAAAAAACAATTATTCCCATTTACTGACCTCTGAACTTCTTGGGAGGGTTGGCAAGGTCACCTGCATCCGGCTGAACCACACACCTGTCATCCACTAACCTAAAAATACAAAAGTTATTACTCACTAAAACGTGTTTGAGAGCAGTATACATAATTCCAACATAAAAGTCATACCTTCAGTACAGAAGTTTATGCATTTTTCCAATTTAAGCCAAAAAACAGAAGTCGTGTTTGTATCAGATACAAGAAAGGATGTTTAAAGTCTAACAGGTTAGCTTGGCCTTAACCCTGCTTGCAGATTCTTGCATCTGCTCTGAGACCTTTCAAAGGCAGGCACAGCAAGCAGCCATCACTTGGGTGCACAACTATGTGTTAACCTGCTTACACAATCAGGACATACAGGAGAGTTTGCCAATGGCTTGCTGTTTTCATAACACTGTTTTAGCTAGAATGTGAATACAGAATCTGGCAGAGCACTTCAGATTTTAGTCTTCAATCATTCTTCTTCACAATTTTCAGGCTTTTTCCTCTAGAAGAGGCACGCAAAATCAAGGGTCAGCTCTGATCAAAACTCACAGGAGGACATTTTCCTTTTCCAGAATGAATAAGTGTTTATGTAATCCACAGCTGAAAATATAAATAACAGACTAAACATATTTCTCGCAATATTTTAAAAGTCAAATAAACAACACAATTAAAAAAGATTATAAACCCCACTTAGAAGACAAAAAATTGCTTATCTTATCACAGAACTTCCTAAGCATAAATTTAGCTTCCCTTCAGGAAGCATCTTGTAAACAAACTGCCTGTTTCAAACAACTACTCATGGTTAAGGGCACAGAACGGCCCTACCGCTCAGCAGCACAAGTCATAGCAGCATCTTCTGTGGGAAACTGAAAGACACTGCACAGATTGGGTTCATCTCGGTTATGAAACAGAGACATTCAACTTTCACTCAAGCTGGAGGGTTTATACCACAAGACCAATTCCCTAGCATAACCAAGGATTTTGCACTTCTAATAAGACAGTAAAAATTTCGGAAGTGTCAACGGTCAGCTCAGTTCTTGTGACATACTTGGTGGCAAATCGGAGGCAAATGTGAGGACAGAGAGGCGAAGGGGCATCTACAGGATCCATGGCCTCATGGAGGTGTGCTTTTTGCACAGGCTTATATTATGGCACTTAGCAAAATCAAAGAAAGGCCTGGACTGCAGGATTTAGGAAGACTCAGTCCTGCAAGATGCCTTTTGTCTATGATCTAATGTGCCAAAGCATTCTATAAGCAGCACCTAAAATCTGCAATCGCAGGAAAAACAGGGCTGGACAAGACTACTTCCACTCCTCTTGCCCTGAGTTAGGCCTGAACAGTACTACCTTCATCACTCCTAACAGACATCTGCATAATTTGCTTTTCAAGTCTGCCAGTGGCAGACAGTGACTAAGTCTGAAGCCAGAAGGCAGGAGAGCAGCCAGGCCTTGGCCTCTCCTTCCACTGCCCCACTCCTCACGCACTCCTACAGTCACCTCCTCACATGGCAGCCACAGTCCTATTAGGCATTATCATGGCAGCGCTTGCTGGGAACTGCTATTGAAGCCTCTTGCAGGAGGTAATCAATATCTAGCTGCATTTCAAATTTCACCCAACTTTGGCAACTTTTTGAAAAAAGGAGACTCAAAAAGAATAAATGTTAAAATGCCTCGCTGAGGGATGCTATCGTCAAGTACTCACTGCTCTACAAAACCCCTCCAAGGCTTAACCCTCCAACACAGGCAGGATGGAGGACGGTATGTGGGAAGTGGTGTGACTCACAAGGCACATCCTGTGCTTCTTGGTGACATCTTGTGTACCCAGTGACAACTCTAACTGCATAAAATGCAAAATGCTCCCAGGCACTCCACCGCTGTAACAAAAGCCATGTACAAAACATCATGTCCGTGTTGAGAAAAACAAACAGAATCCTGCCCTCCCCCTGAGATGGTGAGCTGCACCATTCAAACGTATGCTGAACTTCCTAGGGTGAGAACAGAGATATTAAATACTTATTATTCATCATTTTCATTTAAGCATTGTTTAAAGGCACAAAGGACCATAAATGACTTCTGTGGTCATCGGGGACCAAAGACATCAGACAAGGCAGACAAAGGAGAATGGAAAGGCTAGTGCTCCCATCCTATGTGCAGGAAATGACAGCCCAGAGAGATTAATTGGTGTGGGGCAGAACAGCCACACAACAGAACTGAAACGTCTCCTGAGCCATTGTTCAGCTTCTGGCACCTTTGTTTCTAACAAAGTCTCTTGCAACACAGGACAAAAACTGAAGTATTGCTTTATCTGTACAGCAGTCTTTCTGCAATTTAATCACCAGTATTTTCATACAATGAATGTACTCCAGGAGTTTGCATTTTGAAGATTTTGAGAGTACTCAGAGGCATTAGTTACAGTGCCATAGTGACAGTTGAGTTCCCTGCAGGTCACAAAGTGGGGGCTTCAGCCCCTGCTACAGACTGGGTCAAAAGAGGCCCCTCAAAGACAGAGCACTTTCCCTGAGTGCAGATCTTGATATCCTCAAATCCCACTTCTTAAAGAGGGGCAGAGAGCTGCTAAAGCCTGCTGGGTGGATGCACTGAACAACTAGTAGTTAATGACCCACACAACAAGCAAACAATCCAAGGGATGAAATCAAACAACAGGCTTGACCACAAAAGGTCCTGGGCATCTGCAGCTTCCATCAGACCATAGCACAGCACCTTCCATTATTGCTCATTATTTTGCATAGGAGGCTGGAGAGCGTAAATAAAGACTTTAGTGATAAAGGGAGAATTTACTATATTATACAAGCAAATGTGTTCACCACTTAAATAGTGATCTGAACTATTAAACAAATACTCAAGTCATACATAGTGCCATCAAAAAGCCTTGGTAGACTTTAAGGGGTTTATTTAATTCTTGATATGGACTACTGTTGTCACTTAGTACCTGTCAGATGTGCCATGACTATATTTCAGTTTTTCACATTGGCTGCATATAAACAACAAACAAGTTCCTTACACATGTACAACATAATCTTTATTTGTTCAAGTTCTTCTTTGAACACAACAAATATCTGCTTTATGCACACCAAGAAATCACCGCAGAGCAGTGGTAGTTAAGTTGCACAGTAGCTCAGTGGTGCTGCAGATAAATCATCGGTGAAGTCACAGCGACAACTGTGGCAACAGACCTTTACGCACAGGCCTTTGTATTCAGTAATTGCAGAATTAAGGTCTAAAAGTAACAACGTTCATGAGACAGCTTGTCTTAGCTGCCCAACCACTCACCCACTGAAGCTAGCAGGAGTTTCCCTGCTCAATTCAGAGGAAATAAGGGCAGTTCCTCACTGTGACGCTCACAGGCACTGAAGTCATCGAGACCTCACACTATGTGCATGTACAAAGTCACACTGAAAAAGAACTGAAGCTATCTAAATTATGTCCAGGAGGTAAGGCCTGCTTCTCAGTGGAGAAGCAGCAGCTTTCAGGCTGCTAGCATTAGCAGTATAAGCCCCTGCTAGTATAAGCCAAGGTAAGCACACTGTACAGTGTGAAGCAAAGCTCCAATCTGCATGCAGTTCTACAGACATCTTCCTCTCCCTTCACCTGGTGAGGTTACATCTGTCCCATCTCTCCACATGTAAACCCAAACATGTTCAGATGTGTTCAATTTAACAATATCAACAAACTCCACCTATAAGATGGAGTTCATATTTACAATCAGTTGTAAATATACCATCTCTTCTATTTGGTAGTGTTTCAGCAATAAGAGGACAGGATCCTAATCCTGTTCATTATTTGCATTCAGAACTTGCCTAAAACCAGCTTCAAACTTCTCATATAGCTTCTATGATTATTTCACTCCCTGGGCACTGCTGGGAAACAGGAAAACAATGACTTGGGGTAATTCCCACTGCTTGAAACAGCAGCAACCTTTCTAAGGACTTTCACTGAAAGAAAAAAGGAGAACGTATGTGCACAACTGGTGGGTCTCAATGCGTATTCAGGGAAAGAGGAGGAAGAATTCACCGATGGGAGGACAACAGGGAAGAGGTATAACTGATAAGGCAGGTATGTTGGCAGAAAATATTGATAGATAATGTTTATAGCATGGGTGTTCAACCTGCTGAATTGCCTGAGCTGCAGAGTGAAGAGGAATTGTCTAGAGATATCCAAAATGAATGCCTCCTACTGATTCCCATGGAAACTACACCAGATACGAAAAGCACAAGAACACTATTTGATAGAGCAAATTCTCAGCTACAAAACACTCTTTTTCAACATAGTCACTGCCATAAGTCATATGCATTTTCATAAAAATCTGCATCAGCGGAGATGACCCACTGTCACTGTTACCAGTGCTTCAACACACCGCCTACTGCCTCACAGTGCTCACAGCCACTGCTGGTCTCCATTAATGTTCAGCGAGCATCAGTGAATGTCAACGGGCAACACCTTTTCCACAAGGAGGAACTGAATTACACCCCTTTGCCTCGTGCACACTTCTTGTCAGATGCCATTTTGTCAGACTGCCCCTCTGCTACCGTATGTCACACAGCAACAAAATGCAATGGAATACTGGTGGGAAGGCTCAGCCTCTACCGTAATACTACCAACATCCACCTCTAACGTCGTGGACTAACATCATGAAACAGGAGGCATTAATTTTGGAGACAACCTTGTAAAATATAAAATACCATTAATATATAAGTAACAAAACATTTTAATTTTTAATACTCTTCTTAAAACATAAAAAAAAAAAAAAGAGGAACAAAACCATACAACTGGGATATGTGGGATATGTGACCTTGTTTTTGTGAAACCAAGGCATCGGGCTGGTTCAATGACAGTGGTTGCAATACTCAATGAGTTCTCAAGGTGATCCTCAGAAATTTTTGATGAAATTTCACTCTTCCTGTGCTCCATCCTTGACATGTACGTACTGCCAAAAAGTGGTGACATGAATAAGGCATGATCGTAAAGCAAAGGTTACTCCTCTGGTAACGTGGGGATTTTGAAAGTCTGGTTAAGAGACATGATCAGATTTTTGAGATGCATGTCTGATTGCAATCCTATATGCTCCACTTGAAAATCTGCAGGTAATGTATTTCTACCAACTGAAAATGGTCTCACAAACATAAATTGATGATTTTTTTTTTTCAGTTTTGAAACCTATTCTCAAACTCCTTTATCAAAATGGAAAGCACAGCTACGTGTTCTTCACTGTTCACAGGACTATGTACAGCCAACGTACCAAAATGCATGCAGTTACGCACCATCACTTGACTCAGCATTGCACAGCCCTGCTTTCAGTCACACAGCGTCAACAGTGCACTGATGGTTTGGCTGTTGCTGAGTGATGGGCACGTCTCTGGGGCCACTTCACAGGCAACAGTGCAGTTTGGGGGGCAGCTGCATTGCTACCTGTGCTGGGTTGCATGCAGCCTGTGGGCTGCAGGTTGGACGTGCCCAGTTTATAGGTATAAATCATATATGCTGGACGAGCTGTTTGGATTACCTCACACAGGCTAAAGGTGAACATACCACAAGTTTCCAGAAACTTGCTGCTGTAACATAAGGGTCAAGGAATGCCATACAGCAACATTCCTAGAAAAATTTTTCACAGTGATGAGATATTTTAAAATTAGTACTGGGATACAATCACATTCTGGTAAAACAAAAAACAAATGTGAGAAAAGAGATACTGTGCTAGAAAAGTGGTGGTGATAGATTTTATGAATTTTAGGGCTCTTTCATAATGTTAGTTATCTTTTAGGTTGTCTGGAACAGCAGCCACGTAACCTGTATACATTTAACCTGCCTCTGTAGAGCTGTGCCTTCAATTTACTGCTCAGAAAGTAATTTTGTCTCTTTCCAGCAACAAAGAGACCTTTATATTTCAGGGCTACTATTACTAAGTACTTAGTAACTGAAAATAACACACAAGAGAGGACAAAAAACACTATCCTATACACTCTCATACATGTAACTACCCTAGGTTTGTGTGCCTAACTTATCAAAAAGCACAAGAGCACTACTGATGTCTAATTATTGCTAACACACAGGGATGTGCAGAACTAACCTTGGCACTTTACGTACGTATTTTATCCCACTAACAAACAAAGCCAGAGTATTTCAGGCTGAAAACACTTCCTCTCTGGCTGCTCAGCTTTTACTCTCATAGTTCCTGTTATATTATCATTTCACTGATTTTCTCAGCAGCAGGAACAGGGGACGACGTTGACAACAGACGTCAGCAAGAGAAGCTGGACATTTTAATTGCTAGTGGAGCTGGATATTTTAATTGCCAGCGGAGCCGAGGCCAACCTTTGTTCAGCATCAGCTCACAAATCATGCTAAGGCTACGTCCCAAAGATTTGATCTCAACACCCTTTCATGAGCAAAGCAGCAGCCCTCAAAGCCTCCCCTTCCTCTGCTCCACAGCCGCCCCTTTGCACACACCACCTCCGTACCAGAAATATTCCTCTAGAGCACCTCCCTCTCAAAGCATTTCTCCCCTTCCTAACTGCAGCTCTCACCCACAAAGCCTCTCCCGCACTCCCCACATCCCAGTATGCAGTACCCACTCAGAAGAGAGGTGCTAGTCGTATTGCTAAGGAGCCAACCAATAACAAACAATAGGTTATTAAAATTTTGCTGCCCTGGAAATCAAGCATCAAATACCCAAGTGCCAAAACAATCAGGTCCACCCAGTTCTTTGCCAGATCCACCCACTTTTCATTTCATTTCTTCTCTTATCAAGCATCTGGGTCAGCCCACTTCTTGCTTGCCTCAAGCAATCTCCTGCCAAAACTCTGGTGTTATTATACCTCACCCTTCCCAAGACGTGAGTTCATACTTCTTTTCTGACGACCAATCCTGATTCAAATGATTTACAGCTTTATGATTTAGCCCCACTGTATGAAATTTGTCCTTTTTCCTGTCTCCTTCCTTTCCAAAGCTTGATTTTTCATCCTGTTCATATGTGCAATCTTTCAGGTTCTCCTACGTTAACCCCAAATGGCACCAAAAAGGGTACCTGATCTGGAGGTTGGTGGCCCTGCCTGCGGCAGGGGATTTGGAACTTGGTGATCCTTGCACTCCCTTCCAACCCAAACCATTCTATGATTCTATCTCCCTTACACTTAAAGCAGGGCTATTATGCTCCTGTACCATGTGGGAAGACTGCACAGTAAAAATTCCTCTCAATCACCATACACAATATTTACACAATAAATGCACAACGTGCCAACGAGGCACAGCAGCACAGAGAGTAAAAAGTCTGACTCTTGCTTGCCTCTAACTTCTGTAATTTTACTCTTCTTTTGGGGAACAAGCCTTAGTTAGTACAAGCATAAATCACAGGTTGAAAGAAGCTATTAAATAAACACCCCACCTCTGAGAAAACTATCAAAAAAATCTTCTATATACCTAAAATATTTCAAACAGCTGATAAACTCCATCACAAGCCATCCTTAGTGTAAAACAAGAATATGGGTGCATTTTATGCCAGTTGCACAGATAGGAACATTCAGCCATTCCTACCATGCTGAAACATGCCTGTGTTGGTTACTCGGGGTTGTACTAACAAACACCAAGGAGACAGAGGGCACAAAGGATGGTACCAAGCACTGGGAAATGGAACAACAGCATGCAAGCAGGCAGAGCCAAAGCTGCATTAACAACTGCACTAACAAGCAGCTATGAAGTTTTTTTTCCTTATCTGATACATCCTCATAACTGGACCTGCAGGCTTACATGTCGGAGGGGAAAAAAGTTTTGCCTGTTCAATTAAGTACTGCAGCTTTAAATCCTGAATGTCACTTTGTTATTCTTTTGTGTTGTATTATATCCAAGTCTTGCTCTTAGATTGTAAAGGCTTCAGAAACCCATGCAGTAGAATTCGTTTGTCCATTTTATAGCTATATTTATTTTTAAAACATTGTGTAAATTGAAATAAATAACAATAGAGTTAAAATAATTGGTAACAACAGAACACGGTGCTACTTGGAGGTTGCAGCACAGGGAAGGAAACACGATTCCTAGATTTTAGTCTCAGTTCTGCCATTTTCTTAGCCAGCATAATAGGCAAGTCATTTAAGCACAAGGAAAATGGCACTGAATTTAACTGGGGCACACTTACCTTGCCAAGGAACTAAGCATTTGTACGTTTTAGCAGTACAAAGCATCCTTATTTACTGTTGTCAAAATGAGGCCTCAGAACCAGCAAGGGGAGGAGGAGAAGACAGGCACCTCCAGAGGGCAATATCAACCTTTTCTAGCATGGATGTGCAGAATAGAAGGATGGAACAACTTCTGGACACAGTTCACCCTCCCTCTTGCCTATTTGCTGCTTGTAATACAGATTGTTTCTAAAGACTCCAATCACCAATGTGTGGTGGGAACAAAAGAGAAAAATCTTTCCGTTTCAATTAAGCTTACTTGGCTAGGACATTTATGAGGGACCATCTTAATTACACACAAAATAAAGAAGGTAAAGTGAGCTGTACAAACAATTAAAATTTTGTTAACACTGGAAATTTGACTGTTTTAAGAAAAGACTTTAGAAAGTGGAACACTGTATAAGCAAATCCAAAAAAGTCATCTTCTGCTCATCAGCTGGGCTACAGCATGTGTGAGGTATTATCCCACATAAAGTGTACATATACAGCCTAAACTGAGGCTTTATATTCATGTCCTTCTGAGCAGAGGCCACATGCCACAAACATCCATGAGAATCTCCAAATATTCCCTTTACTTCTTTTAGGAGCATCCAAAACATCCTTCACCAGAGTTTTTAAATTTGATCAAACTTCAATGGCTCTTCTACTTAATCTTTACTCCTACTAGCAACACACCGAATGCAAAATTGTAATGAGTTCAGGATTTGGCCCATGGCACAAACAGGGTGCTATGCTAAGTAGCTTAAGAGCTACTTAAACAAATGGTTTTAACTCCACCTGTTTACACATTATAATTACCCAAAACACGTCTGCAGCTCAGCCCTCTCAATGTAAAAAAGCACGGCTGAAGCAAAAGTATGACATGCATTGACAGAGCACGCATTAGAAGCACTGACACTGTGATGACCACTAATTACTAACAGGATTTTCAGAAGTAGGCAAACTTACGTCTTCACACGAATTTTAGGCATGTAATTCACAAATTAGTCCTTGTCAGGCCAAGTAACTTACATCTCTACAGTACGTAAGTGATTTCAGAAAGAGCTCCTATTAACGGCGTAGCTGGTCTCAAAAGCAGGCAGGCATGCAGAAAGTTTTGCTGCTCAGCCCCAGGCAGCAAAGTAAAAATTAAAAACTAAAAATAAAAAATCATATCAATAGAAATTCTGCATTCAATTCATAACAGAACACTTCATGCTTTTTATTCAGCACTGTCTACAGCTGTAATACACATTTGTGAGCATCCACTTGAAAGGTCCGTTTGAAGAATACGTGCTAATGGAAGGAAGCAGAAAGGTTGAATTTGCCACTATCAATGCTATTTAATGAAATAGAAAGGTTTACTCAGAAAAATACTGTTGAGAAGAGCCAACATCAGTCTAGTGATCAAAAAATAACTTCATCACTGAAAATGGTAATTAAGGTATTCACACCTACACATCAGAAAGGCAACTCATTATATAAAGAGTGAAGAAGCAAAGGGAGAGAATTAGGACACTCGTATTTAGACAAAATACTGATGTAAAAATATTGCTGTTTAACTAGAGAAGCCTTTTCAAATGCTACACACCTCAGCAATTTTTGTGACAATAATATATGTATTTATGTTTTACTCTACATATGTAAATACACAAAACACACACACAGGCAAACACAACCAGGAATCTAGGTCCTAGACATCAAATCGTGTTTTTTTTCATCTTGCAGCATAACAGTAATAACCCTGCCATTTCATAAAACTGTGTGTAAAACATTTATGTATCAAAATCCCGACCAAAGCCCCATTTTCCAAACTCACTCAGTAACCAAAGAAGGATCTACTTGATTTCAGAGGCCTTCAGATGGTGACAAGTCCAGAGCTAGCACAAACATGTAAGTCCATGGAAGTCAGTCAAGCAGCACTATTTGACAGCAACAAAGCATCTGTCCCAGTACTTTTAATATTTGTTCTTCGGTGTGTCATGGCTCAGCTGTCCCAAGGCCTCTCCTCAGTGCAGATGAGCACTATTGTGCTGCCACTGTTACACCCCAGGACTCGTGCCATTACTTTTGGGAATGAATCTGAGCTGACACCAGGGCACAAACCTTGCCCAGGCACAACCTTACTGAGAAAGCAGTGCCCTGGAAGCACACCATAGATCAGTGTGTTTTGATTTTGGTTTTTTCAGACAAAAAGAACACAGCTCACAGTTGAAGTGTTAGAGCCACGAGGTAATTCAGTAGGTAATTCAGCTCCCAGAATCCCACTGCTGGTTTCAGCACTGACTTCTGCCCGCGGGGATGAGGACTTGGCTTGCAAGATCTGTCTGAAAGAGGTCTGTTCATTCTTTGATACGTGTCCAGCTCTCATTGATGTTAATGAGAATTATGCAAAGCTATTAAAGCATAAGAGAACACTTTACATCAACACGTGTTCCAATTTTCTAAACAAAAGGATGTTTTTTTAAATTTTCATTTTGTTATGATAAATGTTTACAAATCTTTGCAGCTGGGCCAGGTACTCCTGCAGATTTCTCTTTGCTTTTCTCTTTCTTTGGCACAAAACAAACAAACAAACAAGACTTCCAAACAAAAAACAGCTGGAAAATTACAGTTACTTTTACTTGTTTTTAAACTAAGTGGAACCAGTTTCCCACTGGGACAGATCATTTCGGGAGCTGTTCCAGATTATTTCAGAGCTGCTTTCCCAGTAGCTGGGAGCAGCTCTGGAAGCGTTTTGCCACACCTACACCCAACCTGTACCTGCTCGCTTAAGAGAAGTTACAGGCAGCAGTGTGGGGCAGCAACCCATAGAGGAAGTGGCAGGAAATGCTCCTTCCATATGGTGAAGCAGCTGGGAAGTGGGAGAGTCAAGAAATGGCAGCCATAAATAAGATGGCAAGACAGCAATTTCTGTGGAGGTCTGCAGGTACCGAAGGCAAAGGTGTAAAAGAACCTACTGCGTTGCAGTTCTGGTCATGAGAATCTTTCATAACTAGTTTTTTAATATGGAAAAATGCCATAATAAGCAGATTCCTACCTCAGAAACGCTTCAGTCCTTTCTCAAATTGACCTCAGTGTGAGCAGGCATCCCTTTTGGCTTCAACGTAAAGCTATCCTTGCAATAGCAAATCAAACACGCCCAAGAACGTTCCCAGGCTCCGAGGCTAAGTGGCACAGCAAAGCCCACATCTATAGCAGCGTGCTGAGGAGAAGGTGGGTTGGTCACACTCTCCACAAGCTTCCAGGAGCCCTCCAGTCCCTGTTCCCATCTTGGTGACAGCGTGAGCACAAGTGCCGAGATGATGCCATGAGCCATGCTGGCAGGTCACTGCTACAGATACCTGTGAGCTCGTGTTCATTTATTAATACTGATGCAGCAGGAAGGTTTTTGGAAAATGGTCTCATTCTTGACCCGGAGTTTCCACTTGTGCTCTCAGAGCCAACAATATTTCGCTGAACGGGGACAGCATTTTTGTCAGCACATAAACATCAGAGCAGTGACTGCTGAGCGCTGAACAAAGCTGACTCGCAGGCTATGCTGTCAGGTGTCCAAATGTTATATCACCTCCTGAGGTGTGTCTTAACAACAAGCTTTGTTACAAAGACGTGAATTTGGTCTTTAATGGAAGGCCCTCCAGTTTTGCTGCATTCTTTTCAGCTGAACCAAAGCGTTTCAAGGTCTCTTCATACAGTTTATTCTGGTACCGTAACAGAGGGGAAATGCCTGCAAGTAATCACTTTCTGCTTGGAGAACTGGAGTTCTGAATCACTTACACACAAAAACCAGGAATTAAGTGGCAGGCAAATAAACCACATCTTCTACAAAACCTTACACTTCGGTGATACAGCCAGTGGAAGAACAGAAACCACTTCATTTTGCTTTTTAAGTGTATTTCTGCTGTGTAAACACTGTGTAAACATTTCTACAAAATCCACATTTTTAATGATGCAAGCCACATTTCACCTTGGGAAAGCTCCAGGACAAGGAACGTTTCATTTTGGAACAGACCTCAAAGCACTGTTATTCCCAAGCACAATCCAGGCACGCAATGATGCACCTTCTCACTCGTATGCCAAAATATATACATCATAAACCAAAGAGACATCAGCTGTGGGGTTACAACTAAGTCATGTTATGAATGTTTTTAAGGCAATGGATTCTAGAAGAACTAAGAAGATAGCATAGATTTTATTCCAAGTCTTGGTCTCTTTATCTCTTCTAATGGTTTATATCTCGATGCTGTATGAATATTTATATATATATACACACACCTATAACTCTACTTTCACTGAACAAGAAAAGAGCACGTGTTTCTTGCTGTCACTGCTGTGCTGAGAAACATGAAGAACGGCCATCAGGCATTCAAGTTCAAAACCAGAACACCAAGAGAACAAACCCACACATGATTACTTTTAAACCTCATGATTTTTCAAACCGGTCTCTTCAGTTTGTGGGGGATCTGACTCATAATTTTCAGAAACAAACAGGAAACACTGCAGACATCTCCAAGTATTTCCTCTCCACCCCGCCACCGGCCTTGTCTTTTACCTCACTTTTGGATACTTTGATTATTCCTTTCACCACATCAGCAATGAAACTGCACTGCTCTCTACTGTACCCAGACATGCAAGTGCTTCCCTTCCCCTGCCCAAACCTAGGGCAGAGGTGCCCTTCCTCCCCACGGCGCGATGAATCGAGGCTCACTTTGTGTCCTCCACAATGGCAGATGAGAAAGCCAAGGAGCTTCACCACGCTTCATCTGCTGCAACCACAGTACCTAGCGTGGTACCAGGCAGGTACCACCTTGGTGGTACAGTCCAACAGCGAGCTGCCTCATCTGACTGCCCAAGGGAGCCCAAGTAACCAGCAGGGCATGCTCAGCCTGTCAGAGGAGCAAGCTCAGCCTGCCAGTCCCCAGTGGACCACCGAGGGCTTGGAGCAGTGGAACAGGATGAAAAGGTGCTACAAAGTAATGTACCAGGAAGGCTTTTTTACATCACTTGGTTTACTGCAGTGTTTCCTTTCATTGTATATGTGGGGAAAAAAAAAACATTTCCCTTTCTCCATTCACCATGTCACAACAGCAGGCAGACAGTGGCTGCGTAAGCCCAGCCTGCAGGAGGCATGGCAGGGGATGGAAGCCAGGACAAGCTTGAAAGCACCCCAGGAAAGAACCCTGAGCTGCAACCCACAGGAAAGCACGGGAGATTTCTTGGCTGGCCTTGCTAAGCAAGTCCATCACAATTTGCAGTGAAGGGAAAGGAGGTAAATAATATTAACAGTGATGGGAGAAGAAAGGAAATAAACTGGTTTGCCAAAGACTACGCAGCACCCATACGGAAGCTAAGTAAGGTCAGAACAAAGTGAGTAACAGTAAGCAGCCATTTGTACCATCAACTTTCAAACTCAACAAATTGTTGCAAGATAATCTCTTGCAAGCTCCCTCCTCTCATGAGGATCTGTCCAAGACTCCTCCAAACACGGCTATTCTCTAACAGTAAGAACCCCCACTTGGTATGATAGGGACCATGGAGGCACTAAAAACCTATGCACTTCCCTCTTCAAAGAGGTCAGTTACCTAGGGCCACTCTTTACTATTTTCAATGAAATAAATAAGTGTGATACATTTTAGTGGCCATTCCCAGAGGAACTTGTTGCACCTTTCAGTACACATTGTATATTCCATCTCTTCCTATAGGTGGACAGTGTTACAGGTAACTGCAGGCAAGCCTAAGACTTGCCTCCTTAATGACAACCTTAAAAATGGTGCAATCCGTGCCATCCTGGCTCCAACGATATCTTTGAATAGTAGCAGCAATGCTGCCCTGCTGCTGGACACTTTCCCTGCAAGGGTAACCTGGACAAAAGAGCATACCAAAGTTCAAATCTAGTTTCAAGTTATACAAACTAATTGGTGTACTCAACTCCTGTTTAAAAAGCTCTGTTAAACTCGATCTAACATTGTGCAATGATATTCAGCAGAGAAAAACCATTCTAACCTTTTCCTTATCGCTCCACAAGCCTCCTGGACTGCTACCCATTATCACAAGTTAACTCACTGCCTGGTACATTAAGATTAAAAACCTGCTCGCTGCCTTAGCTACAATTCTCTATTCATTCGTGCATAATAAATATCAAATACTCAGCTATAAACTGATCTGAAGAGATAGTACATCACCCCACCTCAAATCAGCTCCATTTTTATCACCTTTCCAGATTTCATTACACAATCACAAAGCCAAGCAACTATCTTTACAGTGCAGCTTTGTGTATGGTTATACAGTTCTTTCTCCAAGTCAAACAGCGCTGCATTGTCTGGGATAATCTCAACCATTCACATAAACAACTTGTCTGCTATATTTTGATTAACGCTTCCTTTTATGAGGACTTTGAGATGCTTCAGCCTAAGCAGCACAGAGTCCGGCCTTCTGCTACAACGGAGCTGCTGGGCTCAAGCCTTTTATTTGACTGGGAAATGCAGCTGATAGCCATGCCCCGTGTACCTCTCTGAAGCAGAGCTCTATTATTTTCCAATTTGACACACAAAAACAAAATGGCATCGGCTTCGGTGATGGCTGACACTTTTTTGAGTGATACTCATACATCACAACATTCAATGAAAGGACTAAGCTGACCCAAACGCAGGAAAGGGCAAAAGTAAACATCAGGCTCGTTCATTCATTTCAGGTTACAACCTTTCAGAGGCTGACAGTCTCCAAGCAACAGTAGACTCAGCTAGCACAAATCATCCACTAAATTGTTTAAGTATACGAACTCATATTGCTTGGAGAGAGCTAAGAAGCACTCACATAAACTGTTATGATGGTGAACAGTAACATGTTGCCACCCATAAAAAATAGCTTGCAGAATAAAAGCATATCCACAGGCTCGGTGCTTTGAAAAACCATTCCCCAAGCAGCCAAGACAGTCTCCGATATCACAGTTTATTCACACACCCAAATCCTTCCACTGGTACAACACCCCAAATAAGACATCGGAGTTAATAGAGCTGTTAACTCTGCGTATAAACAGATATTAGTTAAACCTAAATGAACAATCTTTCTTCAAGAAATGGAAGTGGAGATGAGGATTATTTCTTTGAACATATGCTGTTGCTTACTGCTTTGGCAACTTAAAAGGAGTGCAAATTGTTCCTGCACCTCATGGCGTGCAGTTCACCATGCTGGGCTGCAGCTTTGCATCAGCAATTCTGTGAGCTGGAAACAAGCTTGAACCTCTGTTGTTTCTTTTTTCTAATCCTCATTCTGAAGAGGTCTTCAAACATATTTTTGCTTATTTTTATCTTTTAAGGTTAGTTTTTTTTTTATCTAAGAAGTGAGAGCAGAGAACAGCTATTTGTACAAAAAACTGTGTGTTAATATAAAAGCCTGTATCTAGTTTGTTGTCCTGAAAACAGAAAAAGGTATCACAGTACATATTAAAGTTAAGCTAGCTACTACCAACTAACTTTACACAGACTTTGTCAGAGTTGTGGGATGAACTTTCAACTGGCATTTGGGTCAGATTCGCTTCTCATTCCCTCAAGCAATGCAAAGCAGCAGACAGCAGCTGATGTTCATCACCTGGAAGAGGACTGATCAGCTGCCACAAATTCCCACTTCCCCCTGCTCTCAATGTACCAAGATGGCAGAACTAAAGTAATGCTTCTCAGCGGCCTCCAGCAATCTCTTCTGGCCCAGATCATTTGAAAGCAATTGCTTCAATATAAACCAGAAATCCAGAAACACAGAAATTCATCTGGTCACCGGTGCCCGTTTCAGGTGTAAACACCAGCCCAGTCAGCTCCATAGCACAAAGAGCTGCTACCCAGGCAGGGTTACAATAGAGCCTTGCCCATTGCCTCTCCTTGGAGAGCTCAGGTTCTGCAGAAGCCTTTTGGCCACTTATATCTACACTGATACAGACAACCTAAAAGCTTCTTCCAAGCAATCTTCAGTCCCATCAATGCACTGTCTACCAAGAAGGTCCCACCTTCAGTCTAGCAGCTGAGTAGTAAAGTCCTGAAACCCCTGTCATGAGTCAAGATCAGAGCATCTCCTCCTCCCTGCATACTAACAGGAAAACAAAGTTAATCAGCATTCTGAGATTCAGACTCGATTTTTCAAGCCAGCTGAGAAGCAGAAAACAAGCATAACCAGATTGATTCTTCAGTGATAGCAGATGATCATTTGTTATCAACTGTTCTGAGTTGTGTGGACCCCTACCACACAAGTTTCCACTTCAGCACCCTTCCTCCAGCCACACAAACTGCAAGCACTTTGGCTGAAAGTCAGAGCAGCGTCAGTGGTGCAAAAGATACTCTGAGGTATGTTCTTGCCAGCACAAACTGCTCTTACAAGGCTCCTGAGCTTGGTAACAGGGACAAAATGAACTTCCTGTTCTTCCACAACTGACACAGCAGATTAAGTGCTGGGAATGGGGAACCGCAGCAAACCACCTCAGACTGCACAGCCCACAGGCCAGGAGAAAGCACCACTCAGAAAGAGCTACCAGCATAGGGCACTCAGTGCATCTCTGGCAGATGAACTCCATTCCACTTCGTAAGGAGAAGGACCAAAATCTCTTGGAAGATATTTGTGGTTCAGCTTATAAAGCACTTCCATATTCTTTCTAGATCCAAAAATAAGGAAGAAAAAAACTGTACCTTTTTTTTTTAATATATATAATGATAATGAATGCCTTTGTTAAATCCTTAAAATCACACACTCAGATCTGACCCGTCGAATTATCATCACATAAAAACATCCCATTCTTTAGCAGAAAAAGGCAGAAATTTCAGAGCTCTCTCAGCAGGTAACATCAAGCACCAGCCCAGATTCACACAGCAAAAACTCAGGGACCTCTCCAATGACTGATACCTGAAGACATTTCATCACCCAAGCAAGTCTGGAATTCTAATTGTTTCAGCATACCGAGAGGACTGAGATGTTTGGAAAGAAGAGCTGTCCAGACATTTTCAGTTGTTATTTACTACAGTGATAAAACACCTCTAGATCTTATATATCCTCTGCTACACTGGGATAATGAGATGAAAAGTAGCTACTGAAAAATGTTATTTTTCACTCCAGCTTACTGGAAATCTTTCTTACATCTGAGCATGAGCTTGGTCGCTTTAGTTCACGCACTTGTCACTACAAGTTAGACCATTATCACACACCATATCTTAACTACGTACAAAAATGAGACACAAAATGCAGTCAAGACTGAATACTCCCTAGTTCATTGTGTCTCACTAACCTCCAGACAATTTTCAGCTTCTGTATATTTTCATGTAAAAATGTAAACATCTCCTGAATACATTACCAATCAGGCTTTAATGTTTCAAGTTCAGTGTTTGCTTCTATGCACAGTCCTCACTGCCCCGAAATTTCTTTATTTTAAAGAGATTTGCTTTATATTGAAATAAAACTTCAGAAGTACAATCCAGTGTTCTCATCCACTGCAGGGCAGGTTTCATGCAAGCCTACAATCTCAAAGACTTATTGAAATACTTTGAATTTTAAATTTCCCTTTGAACCATAGGCTTACTCTTGACTGTAAAAAAATCATGGAAAGGTTTCTTCCATTTCCAGTTTTCTTTGGTGCCTGACTTTGCAATTGTCAGGCTACTTCCTAGAATAAGTCATGACTATACCAAATGTAACTATCATGCTAAAGCCAACTCTCAATTCTTTGGCAGAAAGCAAGCTAGGCTCTTCAGCAACACACTCCATTGATGCCACAACAAGATTTGGCACCAGGGCTCTCTCTTATCTATCATGCAAACATCACATTTCCTGCACCGTTTTCCACATCCTGTTTACACATCACCAAATAATACATTTTTTCATATCAGCTTTGCAGCCCCTCAACTCCAGCATTTCCAAAGACACGATGCAACGTCTGAAATAACGTAACCATGCAATGATGGTACCAGTCATTCATTTTTCCCCACCTCCTATGTACTGTCTCACTTCTAAACTCCGCACCTGTCTGATGAGACCAGAAAACTTGATCTCACCACTGTGAGAGGAAGCTACACTTTAAGACAATTGCAAAAGCCAATTACTTCCCCAAATTCTCCTTGGGAAGTTTCTGGCTGCTCTGAAGTCCATTCCAGGAAGCCAAACACATTCTTCAGGCAGATGATTCAGGGAGTTTTGCATCTTATTCAGAAGGTTTTGCAAATTATGGGAAGGTAATTTCTTTCTCAGCAATCTCATTCCTTGAAATAACCAATCTTTTGATCTCCTGCCTAAGGCAGTATCTGCAGCTAGCCTCCAAAGAGTTCATTTGGATGAGGTACATTATCTCATCTCACCTTGGAAACGGCATTACTACAGTAACCAAAAATGATCCGTAAGATCACTTCTAAAGTCCACAAGACTTCGCAGAGTCTCAAACACAAAACAAAAATTTCCTCAACCGCATTTTGTGGAAAACCAGATCAAGATAACTGTAATAGCATTTCTGACCATCCAGTTGACTCACCTTGCTCTCTGAGAATGGCTCTGTTGCCTACTTGCTTCCAAATAGTGGAATTTATTACAATCACATTAAAGGTTTCACTTTCATCTGCAAGTCACCACTCAAAGTGTTCATTAAGTAGCCTCATCAGATATTAGATTCCTTCTGATTTGCCCAGTTCTTTTTTTCTTCTGACAGATTTATTTTTGTTTTAAACCCATAAAGCTTTCAGTTCTAGTACTGGAGGTCGTATCAATTCTCTATGCTCCCTTTAAATGGTGCACTTTTCTCCATGACTGCTTCTTACACTGTGGCTCCACAAAAACATTGGTCACAAATTTCCACTTTGGAAGTTGCATCCACCACATGATACCAGTTATGAACAGTCACAAGCAATAATGTAAGTTCTGAGGACTGACTACTGAATTCTGAAGAAAAATCTGAGATGCTGTCAAGAATTTTCTTGATCATTTATTGACTACCATTTATTTATGATTTTTTTTTAATAGATTCTTGTTTTCTTGGACACAGAAGAAATCAAACAGTAGAAGTTTCTTTGACTACAGTCTTTAGAGAGGACAGTGCTCAATTGCACTATTTTCATTTTCCTTGGGTCAAAGTAGCAGGCATTATTTTCCTGTAACTTGAGTTTTTGTTCTTGTACTTTGCAGTTCTATGCACTTGGGCATATATTGTCTGCCCAGTCAGTGTTGAATTTCTTTCTGTGAAAAGCATTGACCAAACTTCTAGGGTCACAAAACTCAGCTTTTACTCAGCTGTTACTGGGTATACGTGTTTTGAATGATGACTTCTTTTGCTTCAGCTACTTCGTTCCATAAAGGAGGAGGATTTTATGTCATAATTCTATGACCAATGAAGAGCAGTAATTATACTCACTAGTTTCACTGAGGCTGCACCCAACATATGAGGCACGACAATAACGCCAGCAAGTGTAAAACTCTTTTCAATTCCTATGTTTTTCATGTGATAAGGCTCATTCTGAGTTTTTTAGATACATTCTTTAAAAAGTTTGACTCGCAGAAACAGTAATGAACCGACCAGTTTTGTCACAGATGGCTTTTTCCAAGGTTTACCACGAGATAAGCAAACAAACAAAAAAAAAAAGAATTTAGCACTGAATATCTTACCAGATCAACATTCATAAAACAGAGTTCTGGCAACCCAAGTTCTGGCAACCCAGAACTTGAAGTCTTGTGTTATATATGACAATTTGTTAACAACCTTGTGTAAGTCATTCCTCTGCTTGTGTCCCACCTCTTATTACAACAATTCCCTTTAAAAATACTGCAGAGGGGAAAATCCAGACCAGCACTGTCTCTCTTCCAGCCCTACTGAAGTATAACAACTATGTGAGGCAGAGCTTAATCACAGTGAACAGTTTAATCTGCCACAGAAAGGAAACAGTCAGGTGAAATGCTCCCAAGGCCAGGAGTTTGACTCCACCACCCCAATGCGCAACATTGCTTTCAGTGAAGTGTAACAGAACTTTACATGTTTTACTATGTCCCATGTACTACTAGATAGGGAAAAATAAATAAATCTTGCAGTAATCGGTCTTTACATTCACTGGCAGAAAAACCTGTTCAACTACAAAAGTTAATACAGACAGGACTTGATGACTGCCAGGTCCTGACCTCGTTGGTTTTTTTTTTGCAAGCAATGCCATCACTACCATAAACCAAGCTCACCTCTAACCTGAATCCTTCAGTTGCCCAGGTTGCATAGCAGCATTTCTGAATGACTTAATGGCCAACTTCTCATTTATCCTCAAGTAATCCTAGAGAGGTCGCCAGGGAAGCAGAAATCTCAACTTGGATATTGTTCAATTGGTATCCTGTTATTAATTGTTCAGCAACGTATTTGCCTTTTTTAAGCCTACAGATGCCCAGGTGTAGGGCTTCTGTCATGGATCTTGGCTCCTATTTTGTTGGTCACTTTTTCTTAGCAAAAGTACATATATTATCATAACTGTCAAGTACACCTATGAAAATAAATTGTTACCTGTTCACTTAAAAATAAAAAGAATCAATAATAACCACTAAGTTCTGTATGTTTTGTACTTTTATCATCTAAAAGCTTTTTTTTTTTTTCTCTGTACTCTAATAGACTTTATAAACAGCATGCTAGGACAGCAATGACATGTAATCCTCTATACAAAAGTACTTCAAAATTTCATTTGAAGTTTAAACTTTCAGTATTCACTGCAACATTCAACTTCTTTGCTGTGAATTAACAAGAAAACCCAAAATATTTATTGCAGCAGCTCAATACTTATAATGCCTGTTTAATGTCAAAGCTTAATTCACTAAGTTCTGTCTTTAGTCTGAGAAGAACTACAGGCATCGTTCAACCTAATTTTTACATCAGAAAACCAGATTTCTTCTTCTATATACCAATTCTAAAGCAATGAAATTTCACAGAATTCTTCACTTAGCTTCAACTTTCCAGCTGTCTGCAGAGTCAAGCTCACAGCACCCTGTTTTTCCAATCTGGGATACTAGTGAAGTCTGTGGACTGACAATAACACGAGTGACAGATTGCAAGGAAAGGACATCAAACTCGGCTGAAGCTGAAGACTAAAAGCTACCTTGGAAGAAAATTATAAAAGAAAGCCAGAAATTGCCCAAGATGTCAAAGTTAATACTATTAACAGGCAGTTAACCTTTTTCACTTGGCACAGTTGTTTGATTTCTTTAAACGAAGGAAAAAACATTAACTTACCAAGTAGCCTTACAACCTTTATTCTTTGATCAGAAAAAAATGGAGCTTGCTTAGTGATGTATTTTCACATTTTTCACCAGTCGTAACTAGAATGATCCACTCCTAGTGTTTTCAAAACTGATAGTCTTAATCTATTAGTTTTGTTTACAGCTTTTTTTACTGTTTCTGAACACTAAGAAAATATTAACCAGGCATAAAGGGTGACTGAGAATATTTTAGCAAAGCACACTGATTCAGTTATCTGGAACAACTGCAGGGCCTGTCAGATCTCCAAGTTCAGTCAACTCTGAATGAGATCAACAAGGTCACGCCTAAAGCGGTGCTCCATCTCAGGTGCAGTGAGACCCCCACCTGCAAAGCATGCCCTGAGACAAAGACAGAAGAAGGAAATTACTACTAAACTAGGGACACTTCTTACACATCTTTTGTGTGTGTGTGTGAGACCATTTGAGGGAGAATAATTCATTTCTGCTTAAATAGAAGTTTAGAATACTCAAAATTCATAGAGTCCTGGGAGTTGGGACTTCACAAATAATCCCAGATATTGCATTTGGATAAAACTATAAACCTGTTATGTTCAATAGAGCTGCCCCCTAAAGCTGACAAGTTAAACTTTCCAAATTGCATAGCTCAAGATTGAAAAACCACCCAAAATTTCACAGGCAGATGTGGAACCAGGCGAAACTCCCCACAGCAAAACGAGACATTTCCTGCAGGGTTCCTTGGTGGTTCATGCCTGCTGGGCTCCAGCTTGCACCTCAGGTGAGGCAAAGAGGCGGGGAGGAATGCTAGCACAAGTAAAGAAAAAAAAAGCCCATAAGCAGAGTTTCTGTCTGTTAACTGTGGGCACTTTGGTGTAAAAGTCTGGGGCTTACTGTGAGTTTCAGCAGCTGTTTTCTTATTCTGCAACTGCATGCTTTCAGCTGCCTCTGCAACACTCATTAACTTACATATGTCAGGCTCAGGAAAAAAAAAAAGACTGTTTGAAATTCAAACAAACCTCTAAAAGAAAATCAAGATAACAAGTCCAAGCGTCAGATCATAACAAGCTTCTGTATTTTGTGATTCATATGAAAAGCTTCAGTTTCAGGGTTTGTTTTGCTTTTAAGTGACATCGATTTTTATCTGTGAGAGGTCAAAGAAGAAAAGCTTGGTTACTGTTTTAACGTTGGCTCCTGCAGTAAGTCCAATTTGCAGTGTCAAATGACAACAGCCACACCTCAATACGCTTTTCTAGCCTTCTTCTGCCAGGTAATCTCAAACGAATTTCAACCCCATGCCTTTTGTCACATGGTAGCAATCAACCTAAAGGGGTATTTCAAATGAACTGTCTTAAACTTGCTATCTATAAGATTACAGGAATTCATTAAGTATAGCCTTAATTGTTAAGTGCACGTGATGTCCAGTGCTTTGGTAACAACTCTGCCATACACTGCATATAAGGAGTGGGACTGTGTCAGTAAGGGCTGCATCGTGCTTTTAAAGAGAATTGTGTGAGGTAGCATAGGCAATCTTAAAACTATTCCTACTATTTCTTATCCTGAGGGATTGATTTTGCAACCCAGTCATTCTCCTAGGGTAGGTAGTACTGTTAGGCATTTTCCCAAGCAATATCAAGAGCTCTAAAAAAATAAAATCAAATATTCAGTTGAGTGAGACCAGACGAGCCTCAGCACGGACTTCCACCATTTGAAACAGCAAACCAAGCAGCAGCAGCAGCAGCCTCCTTGCTTCTATGTGGGATAATCTGAAAATAAATAAGACAATTTGCCAGTAGCTTTCAAAGCTATTTTCCAACAGCGGGGGATACTGCAGATCCCTCAGCAACTGTCCTTCCTGTGTTTCTGTTCATTTCCACTTTCTTTTCAATAGATTCTGCCTGTTGGACCACACTCACTAGTCCTTGCCCCACCACGCACACCTAACTGCCCATCCACACAGGGTGCCTGGATCTTGCTCTTCTGACTTCTCTACCACCTCGCCCTAAGCCAAAGAGCAAAGCTGCACAGAACCAGCAGAGCAGGAGCTGCTAACTCCAAAGCCATTAAGATGGGCCAGGGGCAGCTGCCAGCACAGCCCACAGCGTCACAGCAGTCCTAGTAAGATCATTCCCCATCTCAGTGCCTCCAAAAGCCAGACCAACATTAAGAGGAGCAGAAGAGGAGTCTGCCATGCAGGAGGAGGAGCAGGCCTCACGGCTGCACTGCCATTCCAGGCCGCTTTCCTCATAGTTCTGTAGGATCTTTCTTTACCAAAAGTCAGGAATAACCAATAGATTTTTACTTATCCTGTTCACAGAAATGTTCCTGCTGTTTCATCTGAAACTTTCCACACAAAAAAGTTCATCCCCAGGTACGTCTTCCTCAGTAGAAGTCAAGGCACAGCACCACTGCAAACAGTGGGATTTAGGGCACACGATGGGCAAAGTCTGCACATGAATGTACATGTGGAACTGGCTGTTCAGTACTTAGAAGGAATCAGATTTTAAATAACGTAAGTGAAGGTTTGACAGAATCAGTTGTAAGGACTCTGTAACACACTAAAATATTCATCTTCAAGTAAGTGACAAAATAAAACAGACAAGGAAACAAAGAAAAATCCTGAACGACCAACTTCCTTTCCTCATTTTTTCTATGAACACCCTTCATTGAGTGCATCACAGTCACACCTGAACTCCACTGCTCCTCTCTTCATATAAGAAGAAACAGGCTCTTCAGCACAAACAGACACCAGACCTCGATGTGCACCAGGGGCAGACCCAGCAGCTGTGGGCCCGTGGCTCACCACATAGCTCAGCAGTACCTATGCCATTGGCACTGCAGAACGTGAGGCCCAGTGCACTGCCAGCTGCCCACAGGTGTGAGTGACCCTCACCGGAGTAATTGCAGATGGAGCCCACCCTTCCTTCTGGGGCACTTGGTGCCCCTGATTTGTTGTGCTGAGCTAAGCCTCTCACTACGCAGAAGGCAGCTCAATACAGGTTAAAGTCATACAAGTTGTTAAATAATCTTCCCTCTTTACTGACTGCTTCCCACACAGCCCACAGGCAAGAACTGCAGAAGCTGTAACAGCCACACCAGTCGTCTCCACTTAAAATTAAGTTGTCTTTTATTTCTATCAGCACACGCAGCTTAGGGGTAAACTCACTTTTACTTTAAATCAATTGGTTCTTTCCCTACACTCACTTCATTCTCCGCTTCTGTTTGTCCTTTGATAATGAACTCTTTGAACCAAGGATATTACGTTTCAGCATATAACCTTATTAATCATAAGGCTGTAATTAAAGCTACTTCTGCGCTCCTTCACACTCCAGCTGTGCTCCGTGTGCAGGCAGCATGCCTGGAAGAAGCCGCCTCCCCCAGGATCCTTTCTTGCTGCGTTCCCACAAGAGTGCTTTGTGGGAAGCCCCGTGCCATTGTTTATTTAAAGGCGGCACTGTTGTTCGGGATGAGCATCAAAATAAGTTCATTACAAGCAGCAAAGTTGGAGCAGGGCCCAGTTGTTAATGAGAGGGGATAATTGCAGAGGAGATACGCTTTGATACATGTATTGAAATGCAAGGCAGGCGAGACACAGATTTGTATTTATATACTTCTGCTTATGTGGTATTTATTATATAGTCAATGAAGATATTTAATAATGTATATAATATAGCTCATGCATTAAAAGGTTATCACAGGAAAAAAAAAACCAAGTGTAGCTGCAAAGTGGCCCATAACGAGCCAATCTGTGTTCTCGGTTACATCAGCAGACATGGAAAGCAGCTGCAGAATTCAGACTGGTACTTTCGCACCAGGATGATGACAAAAAGAAGGGATTTCTGAAAATGCTAAACCTGCAAAGCAGAAAAGATATTAAGACACAGAATCAAAGTGGCAAGTTTCATCAGGAGGATAAGGCACCTCTGTAACAAAACGCAGCAGTGCTTCTGCTCACAGCAAAGAAGAAATCCATCTTCCCTCCCTGCTCCACATATTACTATGTTCTGTATGTATCAGAATTAAATTACGGTGATTCCAGTTATGCCACTTTCACTTTCTTCAGGCTTTTTATTCTCTCCTGACTAGTTACGTTTTGTCAGCTGGCAAAAGAAAGAAAAATTTGCCATTAATTAAAGGACATATACAGTGCTCCTCAACCATAGCTTACAATTTCAGGCAGTATAAGAGAAGGATGGAAAAAAAAAAAGTACACTTAAGAAAATACTACACTGGCGTGCTGTAGCATCATCAGTAACTACATCTTTTCTCTTAGCACCATTTCTGAGGCCAATAAGACAACATATTTTTAAAGTTGTTGTGGGTTTGTTTTGTTTTGTTTTTTTAATGATAAGAGTAGTTGAGCACTGGAACAGGTTGCCCAGAGAGGTGGTGGATGCCTCATCCCTGTAGACATCCACAGTCAGGCTGGATGGGGCTCTGAGCAACCTCAACTAACTATGTGTATCCCCATTCACTGCAGGGGAGTTGGACTAGATGACCTTTAAAGGTCCCTTCCAACAATCCTTATGGATCTGTGATTCTATTTTAACCCTTCTGGTATTTCCAATAATTTGGTTTATACTGCTCACTTTCTAATTAACCTCATCTCTTCACAAAATATGACTGATGCTGTCAGCATCAAGTCCAAATTTAGTAAGACATCTAATGTACTAAAGCCTAGTGGCAGAACCTAATAAAACTGTGATACTGAGTTAATTTAAAAAAAAAAGTTCAGTCAAGTGAGAGAGGCTACCTGAGACAAATGAGCACTAAACTCAAAAAAACGAGCTGGGAGTTGGATTTGATGATCCTTGCAGGTCCCTTCCAACTCAGGACATTCTATGAATCACAGATCCTTTTCTTTTCGCTGCTCATTAGAAATGCTCGCACCACCCAGCAGGCAGCCCCCGCCGCGTCCCCCATTAACCACATTCAATGAGGTCTCTGTGGCCCCACACCGCAGCGGCTGTGCAGAGGTGAGCCAGAAACACAGCTACTCACAGTGACCGGCAGCCCCATTGTCAAACTTCCCAGCAGCTGATGCTGGCTCTTGTGGATATTTACTGCTTTTCCGCCTCCCCAGCTGAGAACATATTTTCCTCTCATTGTACAGAAAGGTGATTAGCGGTAGCTCCAATTCCCAGCACACATCAGTGCCCACACTTACTGCCAAAGCACTGGGAAGGTGGTCCCAAGGCTCAGACTGACACCACTATAAAGAACCTGTGATACCTGGATCCATCACCTGGCTCTGCCACATGCTGCCTCTACGACATAAAATCTCACCTCTAAGAGCTGAGATGCTCTTAGAGTGTAAAGATGAGAGAGGAAAAAATGCTATTAGCGTTATTCAGTAATCCAGTACAAAAACTATTTTGAAATGGCAGAAAAATTACCCGTGGGTGCAAATTCTTTTTCCCAAAAACTGTGAAGGATGAGCACTTTGTATACACAGAAGCATTCTCCTTTTTTTTTAAAAAAAAAAAAAGGAAACAGAGAAAAAGAAACAACTCAAACCTTTGGGTTGGAAAAGTCAGATTACACATCACCAGCATCTCATAGCAGCACCCAGATCCAGAACAAACCCAATAAAAAATAAAAAGCAATTGCTTGGAGCTCTGTACCTCGGGTATCTGAAGCCTGCAGCATCCAACAGAGAGTGCTTGGACTCTCTGCTCTCTTGGAGAGAGCTTTAAAACCCCCTCCAAGATGTCTCAGAAGTGTTCCTGTTCACTTGGATCTACAGCCTGCAACATCCTTCTGAAGACAGGCATTCATGCCTCTTCTTCAAAACCTCACCACAACCCTATTCTACAGATTAAAAAAAGAGGAAGAGTTAGGAGCACACTGCCTCACTTCCCTGCCCCTGCCCCCAGCCAGCACTGACTCGAGATGCGGAAGAGACATTCAGTTTCCTCTTCTGACTGTGGAATCACATCTGACAGCAGAGCCTTTGCTCTGTGTTTCACTCAACAGCTGTTTATAGTAAACAGAACAAAAGCCCTGCGCCAAGGACGGGAAGGCAGGTTTCTCTCAGCCCAGAGAAGTGCCCAGCCTTCTGGGTCCTACCCCAAGAACCTCGCTGCCCCAGCAACTCCTAAAACATTTTTTTGCAGCCTGAGGTGTGCAGAGGCACTGCTGCCTTCTCAGCACCCCCGGGCATGCTCATCTGGACACAGGGCAAGGAGTCCTGGTCCCCAGATGCCAAACAAGGGAGGACCGCCAATCCTCTCCCTGCTCAGCAGGAAGGTTCCCATGCTCATGCTCCAGCAGGTATTAAGCAGAGCCTAAGCTCAATCTGCACAGCTCAAATTCATCTTTCCTTTGGATTTAAGTTTCATGAAGAAAACTGAGCACACGACCATTTCTGCATCAGCAAGCAAGCAAAAACTACTCCACTACGCATGAAACTCAGCCTTTGCTTGGATCTTCACCTCAATCCTAATCTGTTTGAATAATGCCACTTATACACAGGTCTCCCCAGCCTGGAGAACTGCTGTGTGCGGCTTTTTACCTTATTTATAGCATGGCCTCACTCATGCTTTGTTTAAGAAACAATTAGCTTTTGACAGCTTAAAATAAACAGCACTCTTTCCCTGCTACAGAGCCACTAGATTCAAGCTGGATTTCAAGTTCTTGCTGCTACAGGAGATTGATGGACTGCAGAGTGCGAGCCACAAGCTGGTTTGCCCTCCTCTCCCTGACCTTGGCAAGATGGGAACATCTCCACACAGGTGCTGGCAGAGCAGAGGACCTGTATTAAGCAGTCCAGCCACAGATGCACGGCAAATGTTCAACTGGGCAAAGCTCTCTCCTGGACTTACTGGTGCTTTCCTCCCTAGACTAAATGGTGTTTGCCTCTTGCCTGGCTGCAGCCAGCCCAAAAGCAGTGATTGCGCTGGCTGGCACAGGTAACAGCACCTGGCAGCACCTTCAATGTCTGCCCAACTCCTGCACCACCAGCAGAGGGTCAGCGCTCCCACTTAGAGGGCATGGGAGTATTCCACTGGCAGCTTTGCTTCTCCTTTGGGGCCTTCAAGCTTCTCAGCTCCAAACCACAGCCATCTTTAGATGTTGGGGAGCACAGGATGCTGAGCAGCTGACAGAGCTGCCTTGTGTTCTTGAAACCCTGAAGGAGAGACACACACAGATATCCTGCCTCATCCTGGAGGTGTCCTCCAGCTGGGTCAGCTTGCTTTTACTACAGGAAAACCTGGAGAGGTGTTAGTGAGGGTGTTAGCTTAGGCTCAGTAACTTCTCCTTCAGAAGAGTTCCCCTGTACCACAGGCAGACCACGGCCTTGGCTCCCTGTCCATAAAGCTGGGGTGAATGCTCTGCCTTGGCTCCTGGGGACAAGAGGCTCGGCAGCCACCAGGTAACTGAATGCAACAGTGAGACAGAGACCAGCTACTCAACAACAAACCGTGCCAACAGAGAAGCAGGGGCAAGAGGAATGAGAAACAATAGCCAGTGGTTAGCAGCTGCAGAAAGCAAACATTTTCAGACAGGATTTAAAATTACAAGAGTCAGCAAGACAAAAGGAGATGTGGGACACGATACAGACAGTCACAGAAAAGGCATGAAATTAACAAATAGAGGAACAAACCATAGAAAAATGTTTGTTAACGTGAAATGATCGCACACAAGGATAGGAAAAATATAGATGACGATGAGTGCTGGCTTCCTTCCAGTAAGGATAACCACAGCAGGTACCTCCACAATCACTGCTGCTATCCTAATGCTGCCCTCACCTGATGCCCCATTGTCGGGCCTCAAGGGCACCAGCAGCTCAGTGACAGGAGCCGCACACACCTCACATTCCAAGGGTTGACTTCAGCGTGGAGTGCATTTGCTTTACTGTAGTACTGAAGGTACAGCTGATGTCTGACAAGCAAAAACTGCTGTTTAACCTGGGCTTGAGCTGCCTCGTGGACTGAATGGCTTTGATCCACCCCATCAGCATGCAGTTCGGGCATGCTCGGGGACACGCTCACCTTGGCCATGGCACCCAGGCACACGGACCCTACATCAGAGGGTTCCCCCAAGGGCTGTTGCTGCAGCCACACTGCGCCATGGGTAAAGAACAAGACGGGTGTGCTCCTGGAGGCACATCCCCGTGTGGGATCCCAAGGGGGCAATAAAAGCACACAGCAAGCAGGAGAGGGGCAGCACTGCATCCTTCCATCCTGTACAGAGGAAACGCAGCTCGTGGAAGCAGCATCCCTACGGCACGGGGTATCCGGTTACGAGTGGCTGCTTATCGCCCACCTCAGGGAAGACACCGCCGGAACACGAACGAGGAGAGGCACGCTGTTCAACTAAAGAGCAGCAAAGCACTCTCAAGTTTTCGTCTCTTCTCGCCTTTGCGGCGAATCACCAAAATTAAAAGTAATAATAGTTAGAAATAAGTCAATGAAAAAGGAAAAGGAAAAGAAAGGAAAAAGAAAGAAAAAGAAAAAGAAAAAGAAAAAGAAAAAGAAAAAGAAAAAGAAAAAGAAAAAGAAAAAGAAAAAGAAAAAGAAAAAGAAAAAGAAAAAGAAAAAGAAAAAGAAAAAGAAAAAGAAAAAGAAAAAGAAAAAGAAAAAGAAAAAGAAAAAGAAAAAGAAAAAGAAAAAGAAAAAGAAAAAGAAAAAGAAAAAGAAAAAGAAAAAGAAAAAAGCACTGCAGCCGCAGCCCCGAACGCTCCGGTTGGGCTGCGTCGGACAGAGCCGAGCCGAGCCGAGCCGAGCCGGCTTCGCGGAGCCGGGCCGGGCCGCTGTCGCTCCCCGCTGCCCGTCTCCTCCTCCGCACTTCCTACTTTCCCCGCTCCGCCAAGCGCCGCGCCGGGCTGGCAGCGCGCTCCGCCGGCCGCTTCCTGTGCCGCCGCCCGCCCCGCACTCACCCCAGGGTGCTGATGAAGCCGTTGACTGAGCCCTCGGCGTAGAGGGACACGATGTCCCCGATGTACAGAAAGCTGGACATTTTCTCAGACATTTTGCCTCATTCCCCGTTCATCTCGCGCTCCGCCACCACCCCCGCCCTCCTCGAAGCCAAACGACGCCGGGGGAGGCCGGAGGAGCGCGGCGGAACGGCGGCGAGCGCGGGCCCGGCCGCGGCTCCTGCGGCGCTGACAGGAGCGCGGCGCCGCTGCCCCCCGCCGCCCGCCCCGCGCCGCCTCCCGCCC